>JACATO010001533.1:0-60527 GCA_018389105.1 Nautilus pompilius
AAGTTGGACGGGGGGGAATATAAATGAGATGCAGACGGAACGGCTTCCGTTTGGCCGGCTTTACTGGAACACGGCACTGCATTCTGGGAAGTCTACCTTAGCTTCCTGTCATCACTCGTTGCCATCGTTGGATTCATTGTTAACGTTCTGAAGGACAAAAACATCAGGCGCAACGGCATCGTCAACACGGAAGAACTCGGCGTCGGATATGGCGATTCTATCAGACAGAACGTCAATCTAACGCAACTTTAAGAAAAAAATTCTAAATTATTTTGCCGAACAACAAAACAAACTTATATATTTTTTAAAAATCTTTAAAGTACCTGCAATACTTTTCTTTCGATGAGGAGATAAAAGTTTTATCTTTGCTTTAAATTTTCGCGTATCATAGGTTTGACTTTAAAAAAAAAGATTAAGTTTATGTAACTTGGCTTAAAATAAACAGAACCAGTAAGATATATATATATTGTAGCTGTTGTCATTTTTAAACGGTAAGTTAAATAAATAGTAATAGATGTGTTATATATAATTTAGCTTCGGAACTTCGCCTGAAGTTACCAGCACAAACTCTCTGTCTGTCCAAACATCGGCCGTTTCTCATCTTCTTTATTAGTGTTAACACGGACTAGAAACGGTAGTTTACATTAAGCTTAATTTCAGATGCGTTTCGGATTTAGTTCCCCCCCCACAATTTTCCTTTCACTTTACCAGTTTTCGGTAGGGTCCGACTCGTTTTACTTCCGCCGCGGGAGGGCGGCGCCGGTTCCATCTGGACAAGAATTTCACAACAGACTCGATCAGTTCCAAATGAAACTAGCCTCGTTCTAGCTGTCCAGGTCACGTGACACGTGGTTTTCGCGTTCCGAGTCTCGAGGCTTCACAAGGTTGCTCATTCAGATTCGGGCTACAAGTTTTACTTCCCGCGGATCTGAATGTTTCCTTGATGCCCGCTAACGCGGAACAACAATTTTCTGGTTGTTGTCGAAAGAACGGAGATCCGTCTCTCACCTAGTTTTTTTTTTTAAAGGGATTTAGAACAGCTGCGCTAGACCAGGTCCGTCTTCATACACACCGGTTACTAGGCCACGTTTGACCTTTCACCTCTATAACCCGGTGTGTGTGTGTGTGTGTGGTTTGCAAAGAAGTGGCTACTCTGACCTTAAGCTGTTGCTGAAGTCCGCTCGGTGAAACTTTGAAAAACCAATTATTATTCCGGCATGAAGGATTCTGACCCGGACAGGGTCTGCCCCTGTGGTCGGATACAAAGCCAGATCGGCAGGGAGTTGGAGAATTTACCGACTCGTGGCATATATCTCCAGCTCTGGACAGACACTCGATAAGTGTCGGAAGATAACCCCTAATCTGCCCGTATCTGCGTTCAAGGGAAAACAACAACAACAACAGAGAAACATTGGAAAAAGTTAAAAAGGGTTGCCAGATAAACCACAAGCAAACAAATTGTCAGGTGGGTGACGTCTAGCAAAGATGCTGTTTTTCCTCATTCATGTCAATTAAACTCGGTTTTCACAAATATATTCACTCGATGCGCGGTAAAGACACGGAAGAGGTAAGAACTCGAATTCTTGACAACATTAGACGCACGCAGAAGTCTGTAGACATAACCCTGCTTTAGTCGGTGGGCGTCGACGGAAGTCTTCACACCGCAGCTGTTGGTTGCTGCTGCTGCTGATGTCTTTCGCGGGGACAGAGGCCGCCCACCTCCGCCCGCCCTGTCCGTATCTTTCCCATCCATTTGTTTCAAAATAGCGTTAAACCCGTTAAAACTCGAGTGGTGTTAACACCGGCGGAATACTTCTCTTTAAGAGCGGGTCTACGATCGTTTCGCCGACTGCGCGCGCCGTCTAGCGGCAAACGGTACGGAAATAGTCTCTCAGCCGTTCGCACTAATTCGTATTCCATGGTCACTGCTACCAACCACATCGACAAAGCGGACAATCTGGTTTACGTTTTGTCGTATTTTTTTACTGTTAAACAAACAAAACTACAACAGAGAAAAAGAACGGAGATAATAACATCAAAACATTTTGCAATGTTTCCCTCTCCCCCCTCCCACTGTTAACGTCTCCGGAGCAGACGGTGAACTATGCAGAGCTGAAATCATTTCCCCAGCCCCAGATGATTAAAGAACGTGTACTGCCGATGTCCACCTTGGGACCCTAAATAAAATACAGCTTGAAAATCGTCCCTAAAAGACGGCTGGTCGCGGCTCGATACTAATTGGATTTCAGTTCTATCTGTCTGCAAAAGTCGGTCTGGCCCATCTCCCTCTCTACGTCCCTTCCGCTCGCCATTATCTGTGATCAGCCAACCAGAGATAATATTTGTATTGCCGCGCCACGTGCGCCGCTGCTGATACCATAACAAGGGCTCGTCTCACGGTTTGCCGGCGAATCCTGCACACGTTTACGTAAAGAGAACCGAAAGGGGAGAAAAAAAATAATAAATGAAACTCATTAAAAACGCATAAGCTCACAGCGATGAAGATAACCGCCAGTTTGCGATATGATGCGCTTTTTGAAATGTTCACAAACTCCACTATGACAGAAGAGCGGCAAAGATTCGCACCGTACAAAAACAGACCCCTGAACTAAACACCCACAATATTTATTAAACAAAAACATTAGCGATATTTCTGTTTCCGCCAATTCTTTTCTTGCCGTCTCCCACCCCTCCCTCTTACAGGTGAAAGATGCTTTTCTGGAGCTCTGACTCCTCGAGGACGGGGCTTGGTTATCGGCCATCTCCCCGCTGTTGTCTGACAGCGCCGACAGGCGGCTAACTTCTACTTTGATCACGTGATATTCGTGACGTCATCCAACAATACGCTTTTGTAGATGACCAATCTCTCTCTTTCTCTCTCCCTCTCCTTTTAAATACTTATCTTCAGTTTGGCCCAAATGCTTCCCATGAAGCAAGCAAGTTACCGGAAAGGGTAAAGCAGCTAATCAAAACGCTTGTTAGCTTCTTCGGTTTTAGAGCGAGCACCTGTCGTAAAACATTATAGCTTTGGAACATTCAATCTTAGCATAGAAACAATTTTTATCTGTTTTTACCTTGATATTTGTTTATCCACCCCGCAATAATCTGTCATAGCATAAGTCAGACACACCCTCACGTTTATTCATTCTATTAATTAATTTTAACAAAATCCGCGTTTTTTCCAGTCTTTATTAAGCTTGAGTTTCTATTAAACATAACCCGATTTTATGATGTACTATCTACTTTTCCAATATTTTTGTATTTTTTGCTTATGGAATTTTGTTTTGAGCGTATTGTTAAAATTCGGTTAAACACGATATTTCTTACCGACTCCGGAATCTTATTGTAGGTTCACTTTTCAGCTACAGCTTTATAAGCTCGGTCTGAATCCCACTCTTTCCTCATTATTCAGACCCTTTTCGTTGGTACTTAGGGAAGCACCTGTCATAGATAGAGTTCATCACCAGACTAGATGTAGTTTATGAGTGGTACTGGCAGAGCAAAATACTGTAAAACTCGTAATCGGCGTTTGTAAAGCTGAGGTGTTTTTGTTATTCATATAGCACCAACGCATGCACAGTCTTTAATAAAGGTGAACGAATTTTTGGTTTGTACTGTAGATATATATATATATTCAGTTTAACATGGTTTAAACGAAAAATAAATTAAACGTCATACCAAACTTCTGAGATGCCCCCTTGGTCTTGATTTCTGATTAGTTTGCTAATTGGTTTTTAAATGGAGGTGAAATTAAATTACTGATCGCACATAGATTGGTAATAGTTGTCCAGTAGCCAATACGGAAAGAGGGCTGCTGGTTTAGCTGAAACTGTGGCTCAGACTACCACGACAGCTCTGTATAACATTTGCCGGCACAATGGAGTCACCGAAATGAATAAGTGTTTTTATCAATACATCTAATCATCTATTACTTTCTGTCAATCAAGCGTGAATTGAGTTAACTATCCGTGTCTCGCACGATAATACGGTTAATCATTACACACAGTTATTAAAAGTTTTATTTTTTAAAAAAAAAAACACGTTTTTATACGCGAATGCTGATATGTTGTAAAAAGGACGGAGCTAACTAACTCGGTCTCTTCAAGCCGCTGTTTAGTAGAGGTTAATTAAAGATAATGCTAATTACAGGTAAGTTAATCCTCGCTTGATGTAGTTCGCTGCTTGATCTGATAACAGCCACCTTCCATTAGGAAAGAAATTTAAAAAACAACACCTTAGTTAATAAAAGTAAACTTTAGGCCTCTTCCAATTTGTTAATAAATTACAAACTAATACGAAAAATAAATAGAAATATCGCATGTTAATTAAAAAGAAACAGAATTAGCACACGAAGTGTTTTATTTTAATATATCCATAAAATAACGTTGAAAAAGAAACCAAGTTTTTGTCAGTTCAAAAGTGAAAGCAATTCTAAATATCACCTTTATCCCTTTTCCTGCTATTTAAAAAACTGAGATTTATTCTCTTTTTGTTTGAATTCGCTCCCTTTATCTTTTTCTTTTTACCTTAAGAATTAAACATTTTCTTTATTAAAACAACATTTAAAAACTTAGCAACAATCGTAATATAGCCAATTATATATATTTACAATTATTGATAGAATAAAGTTGTTTTGGCAAAATGTCGAGGTAAGACTTCATTTTGTAAAATCAATTTCTCGTCGGATTCTCAGCTGCTAACATAATGGAGTCAGGCGGCAAAATCCTTTACACCTCTCGAGTATAACCTAAAGAACGAACCTTCGAACTTATCTTAATTACACTAACAGTTTACCTGACTTCGAATTAAAGGCAATTAAAACAAAAGGTAGGACGCTGACGTCAGCCGATCACGTGTCATCATTCACCTTAGAACACTCCAAAGAAAGTTTTCCGTCTCCATCGCCGTCGTTAATCATTCGCTGGCAGTACAGCAAATGCTTAATTATTCCGCCGTAGATATTCCATACCTCAGCAACTAAAGCTGCTGTGAAACCCACTGACATTTTGAACTGACAGATCACAATGGTAGCGGCATTAAACATTGGCTGTAACCCAGCTGGCTTTAACCATAATTGGAGAGAGAGAAGAGAGAGAGTTCACCTTTATGTTCAATAAGTAAGGGGATGCTAAGAGATCTGCGCTTTCCTCTCTCTCCTATGCAGGTTGAAGGATATAAACTTGTCTGCACTAGATCAGATAATATGCGTAATGGGATACACCTTTGATGTGGTGATGCTACACATCGGATATTTAACAGCGCCATCAGCAGCTTCTTCTTCATCTATCTAAAGACAACAATTACAGTTTATAACAAAAGTAACTTTAAAATTAACGCATTTTCTCCAGAATTATGCTTCAAAAGTGATAAGTATTTAGCAAGAAAAAGCTTAGTCGCAAAGAATTACCATGCTTCCTACAGGAATTACAAGTAGCGATTTATGCTTCCACACGTACGTGTCGAACAGCCTTCCATTCAGAATGATCAGTCAGTTACTTTTTAGGAGATATGTTTGAACAACACCCCTGTTTATTTGTAGAGATTTTGTTCTAAGCAAACGGCTAAAGAAGAAAATAGTTCTGAGGTTGATTAAAACAGGTGTATAAAAAACTTCGTAAGTTAGATTTAAGTTCTGATGAAAAACTATCGCCATAGGTAGAGCGTCCTACAGTTGGTTAGACTGTGGTTACGTAGTTCTTACTACGGGGGTGAAGGGGAAGATACGCTCTCTCTCTCTCGTCTCCCTCTCTCCATCTCTCTCTCTCCCATCTCTCTCATCTCTCATCCTCTTCCCTGCTTCTCTCCAGCCCTCCTCTCTCCAGCTCTCTCTCCTCTCCATCTCTCCATCTCTCTCTCTCCATCTCTCTCGCGCTCCTTCCTCTCTTTCCCTCCCTCCTCCGCGCTCCATCTCTCTCTCTCGCTTCCCTCTCTCCTCCATCTCTCTCCTCTCCCCCTCTCTCCTTCTCTCCTCTCCTCTCTTCTCTCTCTCCTCCCATCTCTCCTCTCTCTCTCTCTCTCTCTCTCCTCTCTCTCTCTCCTCTCATCTCTCTCTCTCTCTCTCTCTCTCTCTCTCTCTCTCTCTCAGTCAGCGGCCGTAACTTTATCTGAAGGAAACGTAAGTAAACTCGCAGCTTTCCTTTGAAGTTTCTCGCGATTGGTTTTTTGTTTTCAGATGCAAAATACAGCACCCGTAGGGGAATCGGGTGGAACCCAGAAGTGACTGGGGCCGATCCGTGTCGGGCGCATGCAAAGGGATAGTTAAACGGAGTTATCAGTGAGCAGCATCTTTCTTCAGCTTAGCTGCTTCTCATTTGGAAAGTGGCGATGGAGCAGGGCTTAGATTTGGCGAGAACAAAAAACCATCGTCCAGGCGGAAAGCTGTTCGCGCGACATTAACCCTCAACTGACCTCCTCTTCATTTGTTGCCTCGCTAATTTTCTAAATAATTCGCAGCACCGGATGTACCCAAGATACCGGATGATGCCGTTGCTGAGAGGAACTGCAAGATTCCCCGACTTTAAGATACTCGGAGGAAACAAACGAACAGGTTACCGTTATTTAAATGCCGACATTTCCGATAATCACATTTCGGAAATTCGGCAAAGCAACGACGCGACGATTGTCTCTCGCTACCACTGTCCCCTTAAACAGCCCCCCCGTCTCTCCTTCACGCTATTTTAAGAGAAAAGTAATCTCCCTTAAATAGTTTCGGTGTTATTTTTCTCTCTTCTAACACTCCGGCTTCTTACCGTCTTATCAACGATCGGATCCCCCGAGTACTTTAGCCCTCCCACCTTAGACGGCCGTCTCTGATGGGGCTGATGTCCAAGTACCGCGCTACTTCGCGATATCGATGGTCGGCTAAAAAGACTTCGTTCGCACATCTATCGCCAGTCGTATCTATTCTCTTTTCTTTTGGCCGCACGGAAGACGGCAATTTAATTATCCGTCTTTAAAGTCAGAAATGGAGATAATAGAACTGCCCATTTCCGCCCCCTCTCTTTTCCAACCGCCCAAACCGGGTGAAATAAAGGCGGCAGTAGCGCGAACGTGGCCGAGCAGGATAGGAGGTAGGTCAAGACCGGTTCTCTCCCCTCTACCGCTCACAGCTTCGCGCATCCGGCGGTAGGGTGTAAAACCAATTTTCTCGTCTCACGCCCTTCCGAGAAGTTCTCCAAAATCCGGTCAATGGGAAGCGTTTTAAGGCGAAAGATTTAAAAGATCAATTAAGGAGAAATTGAATCTCCAACAGATTGAGTTTGCACCTGGGGAGCGGGGCCGGCTGCTAGTCGGTCCACGTCCTCACACCTTGGCCCTGCCGCCGACTCATCGCGCCGAGGCCGCTTAAGCCGCCGCACTGGTGATGTCAAGGTAGGGGGCCCCCGGAGGTCGCTCGTCGCCCGCTTAACCCGCCGTACTGATGATGTCATAGTGAGCCCGGAACGATTACTTACTCACCGGCTATTGTCGGCAAAGGTAATTACGAACTGTCAGGGATGTGAAGAAGCTAAGGCAGGAAGGAAGAAGAAAGAAGAAAAACAACAACAAAAAACTGTTATTTGTTATTACTTTAGAGAAAACTGCAATTGGCGTCTTACCTTTTGCCAATCTGTAGAATTGCCTCCTAATTGCACCTAGCTTCTCTTGATTAAGACGGCTCCACAGTCAATTAAGGTCAGCAGTAAAGCGCGGGAGGAGAGACCGTTGGCAGTAAAAGTTGGTACTAAAGCTGAATTACCGAAAAACGAAAACTTATTTAATCAAAGCGTCACGTGGCCAATCGCTGGCGGGAGTCCGTGTCTTTCCTTTTGTTGCTGGAAACGTTTGGATAAAGTGACTATTTCTGTTTTGTTGTTGTTCTATTGTCTCCCGGTGCCCTCCCTCACCTCCCTCCGCGCCATGGTGATTTCCGCACCAGTTTGGAGGGGATCGAGGTGTCCCCTTTTCCGAGTTACTACCCGGACTCTTCGCTCTCCGCCATGTCGGATCTGCTTTGGGCAGCCGATATTTTTGCGCGCCCACTGTGCCGCGTGCATAATCTCCACCACCCACTCACCCTCTGAGAAAAAGTGGAAAGGGGCGGCACGAAACCCAAAGATAGTCTTTACAAGACCTTAAATGTGAATAATGGAAAACGGCAGTAAATGCCACGTGAAGATGGATTTGTTAATCTCTTGCGTCCGTCGTCAGGGATGAAGCAGAGACGATTTTGCGCACTTTAAATACAAAAGATGATCGGCTCAGACTGGTCGCCAAGCGCTCATCTTTTATAAAGTGAAACTTAATATAATAATAATAATAATAATAATAATAATAATATAATAATAATAATAATAATAATAGATAATAATAATAATAATAATAATAATAATATATATAATAATAATAATAATAATAATAATAAGAATAATAATAATAATAATACTAATAATAATAATAATAATAATAATAATAATAATCATAATAATAATAATAATAATAATAATATATAATAATAATAATAATCGAAGTGCGTCCGGAGACGAAACGTTTCTCGTGTCGTAAGATTTTCTAGAAAGAAAGATAAATGTTTATCTGGTTTGCTTTAATCGATACTCGATCAGTCGTAGATAGGAATATCGAGTACAGCAGATTAAAGAAACGTTGGGATGTACACATTGTTAATATTAGAACGTCAAACGGCGGGAGACGAGTGTGGAGGAGAAGACATCTTGCGCGACGCCCTTCCGATAAATCGAGTTTTTTTGCCAAGTGATGCCCTGCTGTTCGGATCGGTGAAGCGCAGAGCGGGGCTGGCGGAGAGTTCTCCGGTCTTCTTACTAAAACCAATTCGCTGCTGAAAGAAAGAAAGGAAATTAAGTCGGGAAGCCAATGGTTTGGTCGCAGTGTGTAAAACGGGGAAAGTAAATGGTAAATAATCGCGTAGAATTTGCGCAGGTGTCTTGGAGGTTGGCACAGTTGGAGGAAGTTCCCGTAACCTTTCGTACAATTAATGATGTCTCCCTAAGTGAGGCCTCTGCTCTCCGTCGCTCGTCGGGACTCTTTCAAACAAAGACAACAACAAATTTCAAGACGGCTCACTTATTTCTATTAACGATCTGTGTTTTAGAATACGAACAAGAGGCTGGGATAAAACAAGGCACGCATTCCTTAACTCAGTACTGAGGACAATGCGAAACCGTTCTCTCCACGCCCGACGTATCTCCGCTATTAAAAAAAAAACAAACAACAAACAAAAAGAGAAGCGAATCCATTGTTTCTATAGTTCTTCGTAATTTCTCCAAGTAAAAAGTTAATTAAATGTATTTTCAGGCCGTCTCTTCAGTACTTCGACGCTGAGTCTCGGGCGGAGCGAATAAGTGAACATTACCGATTTCGAAGATTATTTGACACGCGCCCGGGCAGGCAGGCATCAGCTATACTTTGCCACTCAAATCCAGATTCTATAGACAATTCAATGCGAAGATCACAGAGAATTATGATCGAGTAACGCAACGGTATTCTTGCGCGAGACTTTGGTCGAGATCCGTTCCGAGTATGACGGGCACTCCCACTGAACATACATATGCCAAAAGAGACCGTACGCCCAGTGGGATCGTATCCGCGTGTTGACGTGTAGCACTATGAGGCGGTGATGGCTTCTGTCTCCTGTTAACCGCTCTACTCCGCAGGAAGCTTTTGGAGAAAGTGGTATAGCCTCGCTCTGGGTTGCGCGCATGCGTTAATACTGCAGCGGGATTGAAGCGTTGCCAGGCCCGTTGCTAACGACGCGAGTCACGCGGCGAGTTTTAGCAGATTATTTATTTTTTTTATGGTGGTCGCGCTGAAGCACAAATGAAATTGTGAAGCGGTATAACCCCCCCCCTCGACAAATCGCCTTCTTTCGGTCAGTCGGCAACCGCTCTCTGCCTCTGACGGAAGTGAACCTAAATCTCCGAATGTCGAATTACCTCCCTTGGACCCGAATTCCAGTCTAAAGAATAATATCCGTCTTGCGTCTGCACGGCAGCTGAATAGTTTGCGTTCCTCCATTCTCCCGGCCGGAAGAATTGGAAGAATTTCCCGATGTAATGGCAGTGGATTAATTGGAGTTTCACTGTTGTGGGACTGCAGTCTGGCGCAATGACAAGACTAAATGTAACCAAGGGGAGGGAACTGTGATTATTGGGCCTCACGTTAAGAAATCGACTCCTTTTAACAGAAAATAATGGATTGTAAAAATGAGATCTTATTTTATTCTGATGAAACCAAAATATATAATATATATAAATATATAAATAAGAATTAAATGTATCAAATTGTTAATAAATTCGATCGATGGTAAATTTCTAATAAAGTCTATTTATATATTAAAAATAAAAACATATTGACGTAATAAATTTTAAATACTGAGATTTTCTGTGGCCTCCCTCACGCGGGCGATGCCGAATAAATGTCAAAAAAAAAAAATACCCCGTGAAGTCTCGCTTCATTTCGCAGACTACTAAAAGGGACAACTTCCGGTGCCACCCAGAAGTTAATCCCTCCCACCGGTACAGCGTCTGTAGAGAACTTGGGTTTCCACGACTGCGATAGCATACAAGAAGTTTGGTGCAGTCAACAGTACCTCAGCTCTCAGCCAACAGCCATCCAACCCCGGCTGGTGTACAGCAGGGAGATTTTCTGCAGCCCGCTCTTTTAGCCAAGAGGTTTTAGAATAAACGACGTCCGTCCGCCAGGTTTTTGTGGTTTTTTAAAAACTGTTTTTATCGATAAACAAAAGAAACAGGCAAAAGATACAAAAAATGCTGATAGAAAAAGAAATTTTAAAATATCTGAAAAGTGGAAAAGGAAAGCTAATCAGTATGCAAATTAAATAAATAGATAAGGGGGGCGGTTTAGAGAAAGTGCCCAGATGTTTGACAAGTAAAGATTCTCGAACACGAAATAAGAACGGGGCGTAGCCTTTATCTTAACGTCACTTAAAGTAAATTAAAGTTTATGGTCAGAATTCAGTGATACAATAAAGATGGATTCTGCCTGCCAGTCCCTTCGTGGGTGGTCTTATAGTAAGCAAGATGCGAGCTGCTGGGGAGAAGAATGGGGTCTTCGAATGGAAAGACAGAACTAATATTTTACAGAATTGAAAATAAACTTTGCTTCACAAATAGATGTAAAAAAAATACAAACCCTGAATAGACAAGAGTAAGTATGTTCGGAAACCGTGTGTTTTAGTTAATAAAACAATTTTGAAAGTACTGCATTTATTTAGTAATAACTCGCATGAGAAACCAATATATTTTTGTTAGAATGCAATAGTTTGTGAAATAATGTAAGGGAAGTAACTAGACCATTTTTGTTAAAATTATTTCCCTTGCATTATACATAAAGAAGTGTTTCTTGGTAAAAAATTTTTCTTTGTAACTTCGATATTTATTCAATCAAAACAATTGCCTGTCAGCTGTCAGTTGAGATAAAGAAGTACAATCAGAATCAAAAGCTAAAAGCCAAAGAGACGGAATCAGTCTGCTAAAGTCTGACCTCAGTAGTTTAAGTAACGGTGTCTGTCTATTTTTATATGCTTACAGCCAACAGTCGCAGGAGGTGCTTAAGTTTAAGAAAGTGAAAGTGGAACCGAAGAAACAGAACTGACTCGACTCAAACTACTCACAGTAAGGTAAAAATCACGTGGGCATAAGCGACTCAAGGAAGACCAAAATTTTATTTGTAGATAAACATTACACAATAGAAATAAGGTGCAGGTGCGAGAACTTACAAAAGCGAACAGCAAAGAACAGGCGGACCTGGCAGAAGTGGGTTGTTGCTGTATTTAAAGAAAGATCCCGTTGGATAATAAACGGGTAGGTTTTTAAAGGTCGAAGCGTTTTGGATACCACGCAGGGCATTCTAGCAGACTGTATGGATTGTTCTACAGATGGGCGCCTTATAAGATCTGGGAACAAGAGAATTTCAGCGAATGGCATTAAATCGAAAGAGGCACAAATGGATTTTCCAATTTCGCCATAAAAATAGCAGTTGCCTTGGAAGACGGAGAAAGCACTCTTTAGCGAGAATCCTCGCTGGTACTAGAGCGTAAACCAGGCGAAAGGTACAGCTTATCATATGGCTGTATTTCCTGATGTTGAACGGAAATTGGGAAATCCCAATATTAAAATCCATGGGGCGGCCAAAGCACGGAAAGACAACAACATTGAGCCAGGGTTAGAGAGCATTAGATTCCAGGTATCAGCCCGGACTGGCTCGATAAAATCTTAAGTTGAAGTGCTATTTGGATCGACGAATTATATATTAGCCAAGCTTAATCTGTCCATTGGCAAAGGGAACTTTCCATAAGTCCTTTCTTGTTTTAAAGGAGTGGCACGACACGTTCAATCTTTAAGAATGGTAAAACTGGGGGGCGAAGAGTTTATCTGAAAGACTGGTGAGCCAACTAAGTGGGCAAAGTTGCTGATGACAGTTGGAAGAGATATAGATTTTAAAAAATGCAGCGAGACGGGAGCATCTTCGGCTACCGAACATAGACAAAATCTTGAAATGAGATTTTAGGATTCTGCTCCTTTGCCAAACTTAAAGCAGACTCCAAGACTTTATCAGTCTGATAGGATGAGGAATAATTCAAGATAATTATCTACAAAATATGGTTTGAACGCTATGGCTGAGTTTTCTTAGTCAGAATTACCTCCCCTCCCCCCCAAAAAACTTTCCCCGTTTATGTGTGAACTTTAAGCCTGTAATTTTTGCGGTTAGGTATGACGTCAGTAGGGAGAGGTATGACGTCAGTAGAGAGAGGTATGACGTCAGTAGAGAGAGAGAGAGAGCAAATAAGTAATCTCTCAGACAAAAGTTAATGCCAACATTTAAGAAAGAGAAAAACAAAAGTAAATTGTAGGTTATCGAGGAAGTCGCTGTATCACTTCTGGATTAAAGAACAGTAGAGAGAATGAAAGGGGCTTTAAAATTGCAGCCTCGTTTTTTCAGTTCTTCAGTGTAACAATCCCTGTATTGCTGCCTTTAATCCCTGACAGGTAAGTTGTTGTTGTTTGCTTTTGTTAAAACCAAGAATTCCGGCCGTTTTCATGGCTGACCCCCGATATGGAACGGACCAGTACCTCCTTCGTACAGAAAGCCGCGTGACGAAAAATTAACTTATTCGGAGCACTTTAATTTATGCTAAAAATAAATGTTCACTTCAAAGTCAAGGGCATATTTCCAGACTCGTCCTTGGTGCCACATATTAAATGTAATAATTTCAGTCCTCGTTATCTCCCTTTGTTTTAGCTCTCCGCTCTCGTCTGACCGGATATCGGAATCAGATCTTCAGCCGGCAGTAGGCGCTGACTGGTTTATGATGTCAGGTGATAACTTTCACTCGTAAAAATGCATAGATAATTAACGCGGTACTTTTTTTTTTTGATGTAGCACAATTAGATGATGTTCAAGAAGGCAAGATAGTGATGGAAGTCACTCATCATTCTAATTTAATAACTAATGGAACCGTTGAACAAAATAAAAGGTACAAGGACGTATACACTTTTAAGGGTTCGCAATAAACGTTGCTAATTATAAAATAGTTATCTGAGCTTAAGTAGCTCACGTAGACACAGAGAGACTTATTAAATACCATTGACAGTTCTTCAATGAATCTCTTTGATCGTTAGATCACGTGACCTTTAAATGCAATTTGCTGCATCAGATGATATATGGTATAGTTTGATATTTTGGCGGCAACGGTAGCCCAGTGGTTTCGAGTGCACGTGATATGCCCATTCCTTTGTGCTTTATCAGTGATGTTTCCTCCAGCGCTTAAAAGAATTTTTCTCTCTCTCTCTCTCGACTCTCTCTCTCCTCTCTCTCTCTCTCTCTCTCTCTCTCTCTAGATCTCTCTCTCTCTCTCTCTCTCTCTTTCGTTCATCGTTCTCTTATCTTCTCTCTCTCTCTTCATCTCTCTCTCTCATCAATTCTCTCTCTCTCGCTCTTCATCGCTCTCTCTCTCTTTCTCTTCATCTCGCTCTCTCAGCTCTCTCTCTTCATCTCCTCTCACTAGAAGTTCTCTCTCTCTCTTCAGTCTCTCTCTCTCATCCATTTCTCTCTCTCTCGCTCTCTCTCTCTCTCTCTCTCATCTCTCTCTTCATCTCTTCTCTCTAGCCATTTCTCTCTCTCTAGTTCTCTCTCTCTCGATCTCTCTCGCTCTTCTTCATCTCGCCTCTCTCATCCAGTTCTCTCTCTCTCTCTCTCTCTCTCTCTCTCTCTTTCTCTTCATCTCTCTCTCTCTCTCTCTTCATCTCTCTCTCTCATCAATTTCTCTCTCTTCTCTTCATCTCTCTCTCTCTCTTTCCTCTTCTCTCTCTCTCTCCTCTCTCTCTCTCTTCTCTCTCTCTCTCATCAATTTTCTCTCTCTCTCTCATCTCTCTCTCTCATCCATTTTCTCTCTCTCTCTCTCTCTCTCTCTCTCTCTCGCTCTCTCTCTCTCTCTCTCTTCTCTCTCTCCTCTCTCTCTCTCTCTCTTCATCTTCTCTCTCTCATCCATTTCTCTCTCTCTCTCTCTCTCTCTCTCTCTCTCTCGCTCTCTCTCTCTCTCTCTCTCGCTCTCCTCTCTCTCTCTTTGATGGATGATACAAATTTTGTTATTAGAAAACTACCTATCACCGTTTTGTATACATTTGCAGAAAAAGCAAATAACTGCTCCTGTTAGAACCAATGTAGATAAAAACAAATCGGTGGTAACATTTTCTATGGACTGTTAGGCCACGTCTGAACGAATTGAGTATGCTGTTAATGGCAGCATCTCGAGACTCCCTTTCGCTATCTCATCAAGTCATTAACTAGAAAACAAAACAAAAAAATATCCCTCCTCTACGCACCACCCAAGTTTCTGAAGCTTTCTAATCAGGGTTACCGGGAATTAAGTTGCGATCATATCGATCATATCTTAAAGCGTCTCTCCTTATTGATCAGCGCAAGCAATTCCTTTTAGAATCTCGAGTTTTTTTTTACGATGCTTCCTTCTCCCACACCACAGATTTAAATGGTTTTAAAGTAAAAAGCCATTCTGAAGCGTGAGGTAATGACTTTTCTAGCTTTTTCTAAATTAAATATTTTTTTTTGGCCAATTTGAAATCTGTCGGGGGGAAACATCCGACAGTACAGCGAGTCGATACGCCATTAGTGACTTCTCCAAGAACACAGCTTCAAGGTATGGGAGGGGAATGGCTCCTAGCACCTTGACGCAACCACGCGCCTTCTCGTAACGCGGCGGAGTCGCACTACACTAAAGGGCAAAAGTATTTGCGCGCGCGTGAAAAGTGCAAAGTGCCGAATGAATTTATCGCCCCGCCAGAGCATCTTCCCGGATGTCTGTGTAATGATGCGATTTCGGCGCGTGAGATGGAAGGAAATTATCGCCAGGTGTCTTGGAAACTCGGCGCATGACCGCCATTATCGGCTTTAATGGTGGGTGGGCCACTCGCGCCACCTGGCTACAGAGCCGGTTTGCAGTTACGTGGAATCAGCGAGTTCATCTTTTACATTAATCTTGCGGTTCACTTCGACAGTTTGTTGTTGTTTTTCACCGTCAATTTAAAGCACCAAAACATTGTAAATCTGTTGTTGAATGCAATGGGGGAAAAAAAGGGTTTCACCCGGTAGATGACTGTATTGTTTATCTCTTGGCTGTCCTGGAAACAGACAGACGGACAGTTCCTCTAAAAGTCACTGAACCACGCCCGGATTTCGGTCAACCAGTGTCCGGAAAAGGCTGAAACCTGACGTACAACGGTGGAGCCATTTAACCCACAGTAAACCAGGAGTGGGGGGGGTCGTCGTCAGGAGAGAGCTGACCGGCCGCCGTGTCAACGGAACCGAGAGTAGCAACGTTCCGACCATCAGTTCTGACGTGCATTATGACATAAACGTTTCTTAAGTCCGAGAGGCTCAACACACACACACACACACACATACATATACACACATCTATACACATCTACACACACATGCATATACACACATCTATACACATCTATGCACATCATCACATCTACACACACATACATACACAGATCTTTACACATCTATGCACATCTATACACATCTACACACACATACACACACATCTATACACATCTACCACACATACATATACACAGATCTTTACACATCTATGCACATCTATACACATCTACACACACATACACACACTCTATACACATCTACACACACATACATATACACAGATCTTTACACATCTATGCACATCTATACACATCTACACACATACACACATACATTACACACATCTATACACATCTACACACATACATATACACACATCTATACACATCTATACACATCTACACACATACATATACACACATCTATACACATCCACACACATACATTACACACATCTATACACATCTACACACACATACATACACACATCTACACACATCTATACACATCTACACACACACATACATATACACACATCTATACACATCTACACACACACATACACATCACGCATTCACGTCAGGTTTGTGCGGGAAGTGTTCGTAACCTGACGATTATCTACTCTTCCATTTTCTCTGGGACTGAGATGTGATTTAGAAAACTAACTTATGTCGGTTTAAATTTTGACGAAAGCTACAAAAGTTTCTTGTTAATTATCAATTAAAATGTTTCTACAAAAAAAGTTAATTAATTGTTACTGTCGATATTCTGATGGGGTTTTTTGGTTGATATAATCAAGAAAGAATATTTTAAAAAGATTTCCTAGCACCCAGTTATTAATTTCGTCAGGGAAGATGGATGGGAAAACCGAGAAGCATTTGCCCGTAACACCTGAATTTCCAATCTTTCAACTGTACCTACAAAACTATTCGATTAGCGCACAAGTGTTGTAATTAATATCCCAGGTACCTCAGCTTGAAGTCAGAGAGCTGCTGGGAGAATTAATAACACGCAGTCTAAATAAGCTCCCGTGTGTAAGAACAACAGAAACAAAGAAATCTTTGCTTATTTATTGTTTTAAATGACAAAAATAGAGAAAAAAACAATAGGCAACAACTTTTTCTAATGGAAATAGCTGGAATCGCTACAAATTATGGGCATTAATAATAATAATAATAATAATAATAATAATAAATAATAATAATAATAATAATAAAGCTTGTTTCCATTTTCGCATCAGACATTTAGGTCCTGAAACTTTCGGGCTTAATACACTTTCGTTTTTGTTAGTTTGTGGATACCAACAGATGCATTTATCTATTATAATGTGTCAGAAACTAGGTAGCATAGCAACATTTCGGTGATGTGAACAACCCCAATGGCTTCCATTAAGGCCAGATGTCTTACAACCGGAACGCGCATTTCTGACGTAATGTATCACGTGATTTACCAAATAACTGAACATCGCGCCTTCCGCCGTATTACCCACGGTTTCGGAGAACAGGTAGCTAAAGACAACCTTTCTAGCTATGGAATTAATCGGTTCCGGGTTATGGAATGTATTGTCTCAGTCAGCCTGGGGTTCGGTGGTATCGTCAGATTGAAGCAGGTACTATTTATTCGGCACATCCGTGTAATTGTATGGCTACCTACGTATTCTCCTTCGGTGTCTAATTCCGACTCGATGATCCGTGATTCTCCAGACTATGTGCGCGAAAGCCATTATTGAGCTATCGATGAGACGTTGTCATGTCGGATGGCATGTTTTTTTGCATTTAATTTCGTTTTAATTACTTCTGAGTAATCAATCGTATGCGGGCATCGTCGATCCTGATAGATTTTTCAAACGGTAAGCACCATATATCTTGGTGATGGAGTCTACCGAGAGCACGGAGTGCTCGCCCTTGACGTCTAAACCGACTTCACAAGTGTTAAAATTTTTTTTGAAATATTAAATTTTTCATTTTTTTTTTCAGATTCGTTTACCAATTAGGAAATATTTCACGGACTTCAACCATCGTTCAGCATTAAAAAAAAAAAAATAGAGAGTCAAAAACAAATTCATTCCGTAAAGAAATTAGCTCTATAACGTCACCCCCTCTGACGCCGATGCTATCAGTGGTTGTTTTGCAATGAAATTCATCGGTTACATCTTTTAAAAAAAACTTTATATAAATTTAGCGAGGGTCGGGAGAAGTATAGTGCATAACATGAATGTTCATGATCTGAAAAAGAAAAAAAAACCTAGTGTACGGATATCCAAATACAATAATAGCAAGCCATCAAATAACAGTGCGGAAGGGTGTTTCCTACAAGACGTAACGTCACGTGATGGATGGTCGTCGGTGGTAGCAGAGGCGATGCATAAGAAAGGGAAGCTACTAGAAATATACACGATGAACCTTCACCCAACTAGCCACAAGCCAAGATATAGAATGATTGAAAGACTTTAACGCCATGATTAATTTAGCCGTCATGTTGACCAGTCTGCTTGTTGAAGTTTTGGCCACATCTTTAACGTTTTGGGTCACGATGACCCATTGCTTTTTAAAACAAAAGGAGTGTTCTTAAACTGACAAAAATGCTTTCATACTGCATAACTTTTACAGGCTGTCTAATCGAAAAAGTAGTGCAATTTCTACGTTCTATCTTATTCACACACTCACCTGTACGTATGCAGGATCGTCGAGTTACCTTGCAAAGGTGAGGCAGGCTTATTAGGCATATACTAACCTAAAGCGACTGCGTACTCTTTAAGGGGACAAGCACCTCCCGCAACCCTGACATTTGACCCTGGATTATAAAGCAAATACAGAATTTTAACTCTTTTATCCCACACTTCTCTGATAACTGCTAACTTGTGTTTTTTACGTTTGTCGTCACGATTATCGAGGCGAGTGATTCCAGCCTTACTCTAGACGAACGATCAAAATTCATTTATCTTTCGACAGTATGTATTTACTTTTACAAATATTAAAATGTTTAAAGCGTTTGTAAGAATAATAAAATTGCAAGTGAAAAAAGAACTAACTCACAGAATTAAGCAGTGGTCTTGGAAGTAAATCCCTTTTTAGGACATTAGGGAAATCTAGGATGTTCGCTCTAGATAGGTGCAAACGTACCATCGATCTATTCTCTCTCTCTCTCTCTCTCTCTCTCTCTCTCTCTCTCTCTCTCTCTCTCTCTCTCTCTCTCTCTCTCTCTCTCTCTCTCTCTCTCTCTCTCCACTCAGCATCCCTGTCAGTCGTGAGATCCTACCGGAAGAGACATTTAAAGAAATAATCGTGGAAGCAAATCTCCCCTCTTATTTCCTTTATACTCCGTTGCGGTACAAATAAAGCTTACTAGTTAGAGATTGGTTCCTGTATACGGACCTATCGACGTTGGAGTAACGAAGGGAGAGGAAGACGGTGAATATCTCCACAATCCTTCGCCTTACCTGCCTGAACTCTAAGGTAAACCTTGTCGGGTCAGCTCTGTCAACTTTAAGTGTCACAATGGAGGCGTATCGGAAATTCTGGAAAATCGCAGTGGCAACGTCTGGTGAGACTTCGCGCATGCGTGTTCAAGAAGAAGCACCAACTTTGCGCGGTGGGGAGGGGTCCGGATCCAGAGGCTTAGGAGAGCAGGGCCAACTGCTTCGTCTATATAGAATTATGGGGGAGAGAGGCATACAAAAACTCCATCAACTCCTTAACGTGATATCCGAGGTTAAAGAACTTTGGAATTCTTGCGGTACCTTTGATCTGTTGGATTGAAAAAGAAAATTATCCCCCCCCTTGGATTTCAGGTACGTGGCCTGGTCAGACCGTTCGCAGATGTAGCTGGGCCCCAGTTCTCGGTCCTGTGACGAAACACCCAACCGTATAGAACACAGAACGCGAACTCATTAAAACACTGCGCAACGAAATCGTCTATACGGCGGTTAACCAGAGAGGAAACAGCTGAAGCAGAGATGCTAATTTACTTAGGGAATAGATCTTTCTTCTCCGGAGAGAAGGAGGGGAAGGTAAAAGGAATCACGCTTGCAGATGTATTGAATGTCCGTTGCGCCAATATATTATTATTTACCATCTGCTTGTTAATTCGGGAATTATCTGCGTTTGGCTCTCGCTGGATGTCGTTTTATTAATGCGCATTAGCAATTTTCTTATGTACAAGCGATCGGCTTTTGAATGATTTGTATGGAGTTTGCGCATAAACTTCTCGGCGGAGACGGTTTTAAGACCGAGTACGTACGGCGCGAGGTCTGCGACCGGTTGGGATTAAATGGGGCCGGAAGTGGGAGAGAAAAGGCCGTCGTCAGCTAAGCCGTTCAGCGAGTTGTTGGTTTAGCGCTTACTCCGGGGAACCGGTGGATTGTCGACGCACTTGAATGGCTGCTCATTGTGAAGGAGAGAGAAAGGAAAATGGCGCTTCCACCGCGAAAACCTTCACTCGCGACTTCTTAGAACGCCGAAACATGTTCCGTTCTCGCGCCGGCCGATGCCTCTTGAGCCGTCGTTGAGGTTGTTGCCAGAAAGAAGTGCGGTCTGCCGTTGGCGGAGGGAAGGGGCCGCCCTAAGGAATTCTTTTGAAATATCAGGTGGCAAAAACGATTGCCAGAGTAACAAAGATCGGATCGCGAGAGGGGGGGGGCGGCCAAGCGGGTCAGCCGAACGCACTCGGCAGGGCAATCCCGGCCAACAGTTGTCGGGATGGAGAAGGTTAACACCCATCTACATCAATGCTTTAACTTCTGAAGAAGCGAACAGTGTATAACTGAAAAGTCTCCAGAATTGACAGTAACTAATTAATTACCGGCATCGCCCCTTTTAGTTCGCACATCGCTTTTATCTCTGTGTTTGCTCGTCTCTTCTCCGAATTTCCGTCTGCTCTTTACCAGGATCGTGATTCTGTCCCATCTTCTCCACTCCAACTTAACCCTGACGCAACAGAAATATTCAGTTTAAAATGTATGATGGTTATTCGAAAAGACCAGACTATGAATAATGTTTATTTAAAGCAATAATGGCTTCTGTATCACTCAAGATAACTTATATATCACCATATTTCCCATAAAATATTCCCACGAAGAACTACTACATAGTGTAAAGCGAATTTCTGGCTAAAGTGGTCAAATACAACAAAATACCAGTAATTTGATAAGAGACTGGAAGATTAAATTCTGTTTGTTATCCGGTATTATGCGGGGGTTTTGTAAAATGGCGCGGTAAAAGAGAATAACAGGTGCTTGAACGTGTCGTTAAATACACTTAACATCCTGGAAGCTTGATCGCGATGTTTAATATCGATTCCGATCTCCTCAGTCTTAGTCATGCTGCTGTCAAGACATCTGAAGCATACCTGTGGTATTCTCCGCTATTCTTAGAGCAACTTCTGGCCCAGATGAGCAGTATCCTGAAGTGAAGGATACCTTTTCGCCAACGACGATCGATTAGACTGTAAAGATGATGGTCTATCTCGGGCAGGCGAGCGACTCAGCCAAAAGGACCTGGAGATATTGTGCTACCGCTACAGCCGTTCGGCGAGATCTAACGGCGTTATCTGTCGGTATACGTTTAGTAGTAAGAAGATAACCGTCAGAATGAAGGACAACGAAAGACTGAATTATGCTTTTACGGCACCTGTTGGAATTTCGGTTTTCTGGGCACAGTAGCAGGATCAAGTTAACGATTCAAGCTCTCGCATGACCGCCGGCAGAGTCGGGGTATACATACCTGATCGCACCGGTGTACCTTCTACCGTACACTGTACAGTAATTTCCTTTCCACAATTGCGTTACTGCAGGCAGTTTCAGATACAGAAATTTATAGTGCTTAATGTATGTAGAGATCGCACGAAAATACTTTACTGGTTCTATATTTACCTTTGGTTAATATAAAGGAAAACCTGCCAGCGCCTGGCATATATGTATAAAGGTCTAACAGAAAAAATCTCGACATTCTAAATCGCAGACCTAAAACTATGAGGGATTGAATTTTGACAATTACAATATAAAATCAATTCTTGTCTCTTCAGAGCAGTACCCCCCTCCAGTGTTTACCCATCATACGCCTGGTGCACCTTCGGAAGATAATTCCTAGTTTTGTGCAGCAACACCACCTGCTGAGCTAGAAATGAGATCTGAGTGTGGAAGACGTATCCATCTTGGTGACCTCCGTCACGTGATCAGTCCTGCAACTAATAACGAGATCCGATGACGCTGCAGACAGCTCGGTCAATTCACGACGGGGCTGGGGAGATGCCAAAGAATTGAGAGACTCTATACAAGAAAATTATTTAACAGAATAACAATTCGCCAAGAACGGTCGGAAACTCGGCTCCCGTTATTTTTCCTGGTCCAGGTAATTCAGTTTCAATAATTAAGCGCAAAACTCTGCTTGCGAGACCTCGGTTCATTTCGAGATTTGATTACCCCCCCCCTCCCACAATAACTGTCACGTGTGCGTGATGGCACGTGGATAGACGGCCGATAAGCGGGTTCTTATATTTATTTGTTAATTCCCTCCCCCCATAGACGTCTACTTCTCACCCTCTCCGTGTTAGAGTATAGATGGCCGTTTAAAGGGATCTCGGTATCGTTTTACCTGACAGCCAGGTTTCCGTTTACCATCTCTCACTTCGCAGCAGCGAGGTTTCTCCGGCCAGCGTGGAGACCTCTGACGCGAAATACGTCTCCCGCCGCCAATCGTGGTCGATGAGTCAGCCGATCCTGGTAATGCGATAACTTCTCGAGGACATTTGCCTCCCCCCCCCCTGGAGGAGTCGGCTCGATTTTCTATCGTACCGAGAGATTTGTCTCAACTCGCAAAGGTGGGGAGAAGTCGAGCTTCGTGATGACATGGCGTTTGTAATACCTTCAAGTCTCCCGTGTAAACAAGACAGCGGCGTGCGATCAACTCTCACTTTTCTGCCTCTGAATAAATACCACGGTTGCGCAATAATCAATGATACATTTCCCGAAAATCTGACGAAGCTTTAACGATGCGGTTCTGAATTGCAAATGTGACCAAGTGGCGGCATCATTAGACGGACACTGTAAGATAACGGAACTACTGATCGGCTATTTTTAAGCCATGCTGATCGATGAAGATACGCGACGGGGACCTTCGGCGGAAAGTTGATGCAGCAGTTCAGTTTCGGAAAGACTGATAGCCAGTCCAAAGTTTATGGCTGCTCTTGCGAAAACAGCTGACTGCTGAATTTGATTTTGAATTCTGAATCTGCTAAGAGTCGACAGCAGTTGCGTAGAACTCGATGGCTTTAGATGCCAGCTCCCCGCTTGTTTGAGACGGTTTTGGAGATGGAAGGTTTTCGTGAATTCCATCTGCTTTATCTCCCAGGTCTTTCTTGAGCATCGGTTTAAGGAAAAGAGCCGGTACAAGGTTTTATACCACTGATGATCGACGATTTTGTTGTAGATCGGTGGTATATAAAGCTCCTTTCCGCATGACGTTTTGCTGTATTCTTCCTTAATAAACCGAATAAAGCTTAATTAACCTGTGTACGTATATGACAGTATTATCATAAATATAATAACTACTATCTTGCCTTTCTGTGTACAAGCGGCCGGGATTGTTCTACAAAATAGAAGAAACACCCGAAGAATTTGTATAAAGTTTTTCTGAATCACCATTTCCATTCATATATTTAACCAACTCCTATTTTCTTTTTTTAAACCACAAATAGGCTACAACTTTTCAGGTTTGTTCAGGGTCGTTATCTTTCCTTAAAAATACGGACCAACAAAAAAAGGCTCCAGATGGCGCTAGTGGATGGACTCACGTTTGACGGATTCCACCAATTTTGTAAAAGGCATCCACTTCACTGATCAAAATGCAACCTTTCATATTAACAGAATCGCTCCCTATAGAGGGAGACGTGTTGCGGCATAGATCGGGAGCAGCTAAAGCTTCAGAAACCCGCTAGGCAAAGGTCGGCGCAAATTAGGTACTTCCGTTAACTGACGGAAGCGTTTAAATTATCCCAAAGTGTTAGGGTTATCGGTAAAACAACAACAGCGCAGCACAATTATGGACTGGGACCTTCCCGAGGTGCGCTGCGTCCGGCCGGCCGACTTCCTTCGCCAGGCGACCGTCGGTGGAGACTGGACCGTTTTTTCAACCTCCGGAGCTGCGTACCCCGCCCTGCATCTCCTGTCACTCCTCCTCCGGGCGGGGGACATCGATCTCCCCCCTCCTATTCCCGTCATTTACTCCCCTGTTACTAAATCGATGCCAGTGTCAACGCAGCTTACCCTCTCCCTCCAAACCATTGCAACACTTCCCGAACATGATCTCCAGCTGTTTACAGACGGGTCTACTCGAGACGGTGCTGGGCTGGTGGTCTCGAGTCACGGTGAAGTAGTCCATGAGTGGCAGGCCCCAGCGGGCACTCGTAGTAGCTCATTTCACTCCGAGAGAGTTGCCTTCCTCGAAGCCGGGCTTCGGCGACCATACTTTGTGACTGCAATTCATTAGTCCAGGCGACGATTAACCCTTATCCCGCTGACCAAGTCGTCATCCACCTCCAAACAGCTGCTGCGGAGATTGCGACGAATAAACAACTACTCGTTGTTTGGATACCGGGACACTGCGACATCATCGGTAACGAGCTCGCGGATAAGCAGGCAAAGCTGGACTCCGTCTCCGACCAACCCAACCCTCCTACTCGACGTGCAGTAATTCACCGCCTAAAGGAAGTCTTCGCAAAGAAGCCCAACGAGCGGGCAGAATCCGCCCTCTCCAAAGCCGGTAGAACGGATCTCATCCGCTTCCGATGCGGCCACCATCCAGCACTACGGAGTTGGCTCCACCTGATCGGCAAAAGCGACGATGCTACCAGTCGACTGTGTGGTGAAGAGGAGGAGTCCGCGGAACACCTGTGGCTCCGATGTCCAGCCCTGTTGGTGGAGTGTCACCACCGCCAACTGGGCACCTCGATGGAGCAATTGATCCGCCTCCCCAATGACAGTCTGGCGCTTCTGAGGATCATCCTCAGGCGCCTGCGGTGATTCAACAACAACAACAATAGCAACAGCCGACGACATCGTAAAACAGCTCGCACCACTGAAAATAATATCAGCTGGAGACAAAAACAAGGAAAACCATTCTTATAACTCACCCTGATGATGGCGGCGGGCCATTAATAACTACCTAAACGTAGGCGTATTAGCCACTTTTATCGGCAATGATAAGGTGATTGGAAAAGCCTAAAGTAGCTCTCTTCTTATTCCAGTAAGTGACACATCGCCGAAAAACACTTCCTGTACAATCGTTGCACAAGACAGAGGCGTCCATCTACCTTTGAACAATAGATTAAGAATTAATTAATCGAATCATACACGGTTTTAAAGATTTACAAAATTCTCTCTCACTCTAACTCTGTACTGACGTCATATCTCTTTCTCTCTCACTCACGTCATATTTCTCTCTGTACTGACGTCATCTCTCTCTGTACTGACGTAATCTCTCTCTCTCTCACTCATCACTGTACTGACGTATATCTCTTTCTCTCTCACTCACGTCATATTTCTCTCTGTACTGACGTCATCTCTCTCTCACTCACGTCATATCTCTCTGTACTGACGTAATCTCTCTCTCTCACTCTATCACTGTACTGACGTCATCTCTCTCTCTCTCTCACTCTAACTCTGTACTGACATCATATCTCTTTCTCTCTCACTCTATCACTGTACTGACGTCATATCTCTCTGTACTGACGTAATCTCTCTCTCTCACTCTAACTCTGTACTGACGTCATATCTCTTTCTGTACTGACGTCATCTCTCTCTCTCTTTCTCTGTTTGTCTGTCTGTCTGTCTGCCTGTCTATTCCATGTAAAAAAAAGAAGCAAAAGCGTCGTTTCACCTAAGGTCTTGTAATCTGTATGCTAATTATTTTGCTTAATAATGCATCCTTCTCGCTGTTACACAGATTTATACTCGTATTTTAGTTATTACCTTTTATTTAACTCTTTTCTGCTGTCATTTACCGAAGCGGGACTTTGATGTTTCTGTATCTGTACTAACCGTCCTGCCCGCGATAACCTAAAACGCCGATAATTTTACGCACATCTCAAACATCCGCTGGTTTTCCTTTGTAAAAAAACAACGCAAAAGCCAACATCCGCAGGTTTCCCCCGAACGCAAGCAGACTTCCAAATTCCAGACAAATATTAGCAATTTTCATTCTCTGTTCAACAGAAGCGACGCTTATTGATTGTGACAATAAATTTAGAAAACAGAAAAGCGCAAAGCAACAATCCGCTTCTATTAGAGAAAGAAAATCTAAAAAAAAAACGAATGCTAATAAGTTTTTTCCCAGCCAAAGCTTCCATTCTTCCCCCTCGTCGCCTTCCTACGGGATAAAATGGTGGGCCGATTATACGTTTTCACATGGCGATAGTGTTGTCTTACACTCCAGTAGACATCTACCTCCGTGCTTCAAGATGGCTGCGTTCTGCTTGTACCAAGGTTCGCCATCTTTACTCGTTCTGCCATCTATTTATGGCCGCTCAACTGGTCTTTGACTCTCTGGCGACCGAAAGCAGCGCGACAGAAAAGAAAAGAGAACAAGTTTTTTTAATTATTTTTCGTTGCTAGAAATGAAATTTCTTTACTGCGACACTCTGGAATCTGATTTAAATCAAGTTCGCTACGTCGGTTAGAGAATACGGGTTCCAAAGAAATGGAGAAGTTTCGTTCCTCTTCGAACCGACCGTTCAGATTTAAATGCGCAGCGGGTAACAGTAGAAACTTCCTGAAAACAGGGGAGGAAACTTCCTGAGAAGTGGTGCAGATAGAACGAAGGTATTGGCCAAGATGATTACAGTCGCGGAGTTTCGATTACATAACCATCTGAATGGCAGCAAATCTACAAGATAATTTTTCTCCTCGTAAATACCCTCTTTCGTTGTTTTTGTTTTTTTTAAGGATAGTCTGGGTTCTTTTGGAAAATTATTTATTCTGCTCCAAACTGCTTAGGACTGGATCTCACCTGTACCGTCATATTTCAGGTCTGGGGAAGCGAAGTATAAATTGTTTAGCATTTTCAAAATTACTTTTGAAAAATCAAAGTTTGATTTTTGAGATGTTGGTGATTATTACTTGATTTAACTTACGGTATTTTAATTACCGGCGACTTCCATGGCAACGTCTAAGAAAGATAACTGTGCAGGACAAATTTAATATTAAACATGACACGTGCTTCACTCAACTGGATTCAAGTGTGATACAAGTTTCGTTCTAGGGACCTAAATGAAGCTATAAATACAAACACCTCCACGTTTAAAGTGATTCTAGTCTAGCCTTCCGACTGTGCTTTTGAAGCAAGGTAGTTATTCCCCTTTAACTACAAACTTTGTAGTGTGTTTTTTTAACCCTTTGAAGAACACGCTCGTGCATATACGTGGAAATGTATATTTACGAGGTAATTCTGTCAGGGTCAGTTACCCACTTCCCACCAATACACGGGCGTACTTCTAGCATCTAATTTCCATATGCAGTTACATAATAGAACAGTGTCCCCGTTAATTAATTAATGAACCAATTCTCAATAATGTCACTCTTTACCAGCCAGTAACACCGTGGATGATGGAGACCTTCACGCATTCCAACATGGCTGTAGGAACAGATTTGCATTTTTAATATTTATATGTAAATTTTTAGCTTGGAGCGACTCGCTTCAACAATGCGCGCATAGCTGGCTCTCTTGGGAACGATAAATATCTCGTTTTTAAAGTTTCCAACCGCACCGGTGGAACACCTCTAACGATCTTTCTCACGGTACTGTTTAGAATGAAGAGGAGATAATCGGTTGCGTTCTCCGCAGAAGTGCACCCCACAAATGTAGGTGCTATAGATGGTCGTGAGCACAGGGAGATGGTTAACGCTGACTGTTTAGGCATAACTGTAACCTAAGAGGAAGGGCTGCGGTACTCGCGATTAACTCTACTTTTTAGGGATTTTTGAACTCATTTTCAGATCGGTAAAACTTTCCACATATTTAAAAAAAAACAAACACAAAACAAAAGAGGACGGCGAATATACTTGAACATTTAGAAATACTTCCAGACTCGTTTCTTGACGTCGGACGAGTTAATCTTACCACAGATAAATGGCTTAACATGCCGACTAATGGTACTCAGCTCTCTGAATGGGCGAGATGTCTGGGATAATTGTGGCCCCAGGTTTCCCTGCCCCAGTGGAACAGATCTTGGGAGCGAGCTAGAACTGGAGGCGACATTTCGTATTTTTTTCCCTCCTTTCAGTACTAATGTGATCCCAAGCCTCTAATGTCCATCGTCATTTATGCTCTAAACCGAAACTTACAGAATAGCAATTTTTCTAACAGTTTCCTCGTATCTAATTATAGAGACATCCACCAAACTGCTGTCATATTTGCTATCCCCAGTCAAGTATAGTAATTGAAAATAAAGTAAAATGTTAATTAGAATATACATTATAAACAATTTAAAGTAATACATAATATATTAAATCGCTCTCACATTAAACAAATATTGGCATTTAAAAGGCGAATATTGCCTACTGAATTATACTAGATACCATTAGTTGCTGAGTTCGTTACTCGTGGATAGTACCACGTTATCTATTACGTTGAAACTGACGTCATCACAGGGGCGTGGCGGAGATGGCCCCGATGGAGCCCCCATCCAAGGAAGTACGTGCTGAACGATTATTATACTGCAAGCTCTTCCGTGTATTAATAGGCGCCGATACGTTGCTCGGGAGTTGCTTTTTCTTTGTTGTCAGGTCAACACGGAATTAACAAACAACTCTCGGGGCTTTCTTTCCGTCTCGCGTCTCCATCCTCATTCTTCTTGAAGCGGGCGACTTTATTTGCCTGGGCGATAATTGCTTCCCCTTTGGCTGGCGTCGCCGCGGAAGATTAAGTACTTCCGAAGGTAGGTTCCAGTACCTTTTATGAAAACACCCACACACCCATCCACCCACGCATATAACGTGCAGAGAACCATGGCGCATTTACAGTCAATTATTTTGGAAGAAATATCGATATTTGCGCAGTGAGGAAGTACTATTTAATATTGAATTTTAACGATCATTCCCGGCCTCCTTTCGCGTGCTTTCTTAGCGGTATTTTTAATGATTTTCCTGGCGACTGTGTGAACGTCAGCACCAGTAGACGTCGAGGTATCAACTGGAAAAAAGGTCTGATAACCGGGCTTCGGAAGGCTCACGCGAGGGGGCGCTCTTCTCAAAGTGAACAACAAAGATGCATTATTAAACTCACAGGAAAGCGAACGGTCCAGACTAAAGATTAGGAAACTCGTTCATTAAAGAAGATAATAATAATAATAATAATAATAATAATAATAATAATAATAATAATAATAATAATAATAATAATAATAATTAATAATAAAAAAGCGAAGGAGAATGTAAGAGACGCTTTAATCAGCGGATCTACCATTAAGCCACATTGTTTTGCCTTTTTAGGAATGCCACGGATGGCTGAACTGAGAACACTTAAAGTAAATTTCATTTATCCCCCATCGACTGAGGACGGCTTTATGTTTTTTTAACATCTGAAATATACAAAACTTCTTTTGTTGTTGCTGCTGTTTTTAAAACCCGAGTTTCTTTGTACGGTGGTTCAAATATCCGGTCTTTCGCTAACCACACGGCCCCCAGCCCCCTTCATTTGGTTACTTATTCTGACGCGTTTACTCAAGCGAATTGAGAAAGATTTGTAGTTTGGACAACGGGAGCCCTTTCATCTTGATTCACGTCTACAGAATGGCTGGAAATAGATGAGAAGAAACGATAAAGGGCCCATTTGAATGGCGGGTGGACAATTTCTTTGATGGTTAAAATTCTACGGTTTTATGGATTGTACGGAATAACGCGAGCTCTGGTCTTTTCTACTGGTAAAAATTTGCTTTTGTTGTTGTTTTTTTATCTCTACCACGCGGCTTCAGAGGCCGGATATCGTCATCGACGATGGCTGCTGCGTCTGGAATCTTCTCGGCCCGTCCAATGAAAACGCGCATTTCGAAAAACCGTAGGGGTCCAACGGGGTGGCTTTGTCTGAACGATGGGGCTGGGAGAAACGCTTTTAGGAAACTCGTCAGATAGGCGGAAGTGAGGAGACGGGGGGGGGGGTTGTTTGCGCGCTTCCTGTTACAGCGCCATCTGCCTGGTGGAACGCTGGGAAAAGCAGCAGCGCCTGCAGTCGCTTCGGGTCCGCCACAGCGTGGCGCCACCGTGGCCACATCCGGCACGCGATGGTTTCCAAAGAGACGCTGATAATTTCTATTTTCTGGTTTTAATTGCCTGTTGTGGAGGTTTTTTTTGCATAGAGCGCAGACTTTATTATTATTCGGATTTACTGGCCGGAAACACTACTTTACTATTTCTTCAATCCGGCGTTAGATTTATCTCCTCCTTGGAAAGGGTGGGGGCGGCAGGAGGAGGAATCTGCGTGAGCACTTACCGATTAAATGGCGCGGGCGTGAATGCTGGCCATTAATATTATCGGCCCTTGTCCGGATTCCTTTATGATCGCCATGGTATTTTGAAGGGTTCTGAATGGTAGACGTAGATCTTAGAAGAGACGCCTGAAAACCCAGCATTGCTGCCTATCGAACAGACAGAGCAATCTCCCATTAAAACTGCGCTACAAATCTAACGGAGAAGCAGCGGGAGACTGGGAATATTCGCTAAAAATAAGGGCTGAGGATCCGACTAAAATGTGTATATATCGGATACAGCAGCGACTTACAGCGCCGAGTAGTGACGGGCACAAATAAAGAAACGGTACTATGGCGCACAAAGTTATCTTGACAGGGATAGATGCTTCTTATGGATTTGGTTTGTTATGGTAAATTCTTGTGAAGTTGCCGTAGAATAAAAATAAGCTGAGATACAGGTAAAAAGAAACATGCCTATGACCCTCTAGTCTAAACGGGTAGCAGGACCATTCCATAATCACTCCTGGATGTTAACTTAAAATTGAACTTCAGGAAAACCTACGCTTCTTTAAGACCCATAGAACACCACCATTCGTCGGCTATTTGCTGTGTCGTTCTTGACGCGGGAACAAGATGAAGGACGCGGCAGGTCTTTGCCTCTCGGTGGGTAGGGAAAGGAGAGAACGCAGTAGCCCGGCTGCATTTACGACTATTGTGGATGCTGGCTGTTGTTGTTGTTGCGTCGCGTCAGGCGCCTGAGGATAGTCCTCAGTAGCGCTGTGGCTGCACGTGGAAGTCGAGAGAGCTCGTCGTAGGAGAGACCCAGCTGATGGTGATGACGGTCCGCCAGGAAGGCAGGGCAGCGCATCCAAAGGTGTTCGGATGACTCTTCCTCTTCCGCGCAGGACCGGCAGATGTCGCTCTCGGCTTTTGAAAGAAGAAATTTTAAAAAAATATTATTATTATTATTATTATTATTATTATTATTTATTATTATTATTATTATTATTATTATTATTATTATTGTTGTTGTTGTTGTTATTATTATTATTATTATTATTATTAACTGACCGGACAAGATCAATGAACAAATTTTAGTTTCCATACAGGTTACTGGGTGTTTGAAAACAAGCTTTTCGCTTTGAGCAAATATTGTAGCTCCCACATCAGTCCCTTGGACTAATGAACAGGAGGAGTTTAAAGATAACATTACGACGTCAGGACAGCCATTCTACAAAAAAAGAAAGGCAGGATAAAATAAGGAAATAATTACGGTTTATACGTTAGGTACAGAGACATTTTGCATATAAACTACACACACACACATATATATATATATATATATATTTATTTTTTTTTGTCGTGAACACACAGTACAAACGTAGCAGATTACTGAAACTTGTACATTTATAGTTGGATGCTACTATGGATGCAGCGTGGAGGCTGGCGTGGAATAGTGATGGAGCCGTGGACAGCCCGCCAGTCGGTTCACGGCACGCTGATCGTTTAAATCCCAAGTGTAGCATTCCTCGTCGTTCATAGAAGGCCGCCTTTAAAGTCTGCACTTGCGCTCTCGAGAACAGAATTGTCCACCACGTGGCTTAACGCCAAGATGGGCAGGTCGCGCTTACATCTTGACGCTGGTCGAACAGAAAAGGCCAAAGGTCAGGTTCCAGAAGGCCGACCTGAACGTGGTGTTGTACAGAGCGTAGATGAGCGGGTTCAGGGTCGAGTTGAAATAGCCCAGCCACGTGAGCGCCGAAAAGAGGGTCGAGGCGATGACGCAGCTATCGCAAAACACTTCGATGACGTAAACCAGAAAAAATGGAAGCCAGCAAATGACAAAGCAGCCGACAACAATAGCGAGTGTTTTGGCGGTTTTCCTTTCCTTAATGTACAGACTTCGCTCTACCTTGTTGCGCCTGCTGATCTCGGATTCGTCGTTCGTGTTCAGTGGATGAAACGGTCGAGCTCGAACGGACGACGACGCCAGGAGCCGAGGCGCGGTCGCACTGTTTCTCGAGCATCTTTCCGAAATCCTCTGCTGCGGTTCCCTTAAAGTAGCCGTTGGAGCTAATGGGGGGCTCCTGCCGTTCCACGCTGTAGAAAGTCCGGTCAGTGGTAGAGTAACTGGCGACAAACTAGGATCAGACATGTCGCTGTCCTCCCTGAGCCTCCGGGTGCTGTAAAACTTTTTCCTGTACGGCTTGAGCTTCTTTTCTCGTTTCCTAGCTACGTGATAAATCCTCCCATAGACGAACATCATCACCATCAGCGGGATGAAGAAGGATCCGCAAGACGAATATATTATGTATCCCGGGTCTCGTATTAGCTGACAAACCCCTTCCCTTTCTTCTCTTCCTTCCTCTTTCCACCCGAATATCGGTGGGCACGTGACCGCTGCTGCCAAACACCACGTGACCGCGACCATAAAAGTGGCGAGTCGCTTGCTGCGCTTGGTGGAGTAGACCAACGGCTTGGTTATGGCGAAGTACCTGTCCAGACTGATGCAGCACAGGTTCAGAATTGACGCGGTACAGAGCAGAACGTCCGAGGATATCCACAGGTCGCAGAGAACGCCACCGAACGTCCACTCGCCTGTTATCTCAACGACAATGTTGAGGGGAAGCACGAGCACCGACACCAGAAGATCAGCCGTCGCCAGAGAGACGACGAAGCAGTTGGTCACCGTCCTTAACCTGCGGTATCTCCACACGGCCAGGATGACCAGCGTGTTTCCGATCACGGCGCTGAGCGCGATACAGCTCAGCACTGTGGCTATAAGGCACTGCAGCCAGAACTTCCGCTCGTTGTCGGCTATGGCGCTGAAGTTCACCGTCACGTTGTCTTCGACAAACGTTAGCAGATACGACAGATTGTTGTGCATCCCTTTACCGTCCTTGGCCCAGGGAGCGGAAAACGTAGTTTCGGTAAACTCTGGCGGAAGCAATCAGACTCTGCAGATGATAGAACCATCCAGGCAAAAATCACCCATAACTCAATTATCCACAATTTTTGATTAAAAGTCCTGAAAAACAAGAAGTAAACATCCTGTTAGAACGAAATTTGCGAATATATATATTTAAAACAAACTGGTGAAGCGCTGTGGTCTAAGATTACCATCAGGGCTACAACAATGGAGTCTTTAAATATCATTGGAATGCTTCAAGCGATAGAAAACTCATTAATATTATTTCACAATAATATTTACTTCTAAGCACGACACAAAATTGTATAAGTAATTGATAGCTAAAACATCTCGTTTGGAAACAACATCGTACTGAACTAAACATTAAATAAGAGACAGCGAAACCTGTCGGTATTGAGTAAAAACAACTCGCGTGCCACGTTGTTGTGCAGCTTCATTATTCAGTTCTTCTCGACAGTTCAGATTGCGACGATTTCATTTTAGATTAATATTTCCCGCCTTGTAAGCAGAGGTGACATTCTGTTCAATTGTGAATTCTTCTGGTTTAGTGTCGCATCAACGTCTTTATCACTGCAATTAGATAAGCAGAACATTCGGTCCATCCCTTCCGGTTCCTTCACAGGACTATTCTGTCCTCTTCTGTTCTACGATACCGAAGAGACTTCTCGCAGTCGACGAGACTACAAAGTTAAGCGAGATGAGAAATTCATCTCTCCGAATTTGGCCTTCGTGACGTATTATGACTGATCAAAAACCCCGAATTATACTACTTCCGTCTAGAAGAGAGCCATGCTAAACAAGTCACCTACACGCTAATGTCAATGGGATTAATTCATTAGCAGGTAGATGTAAGACTTCCCATCGATGGCTATTTATCATTGTTATTTTGAAAAATTTATGCATCATCTGATATAGCGACAGGTCGGCTCCATATACTTCTCACGGGGGTCTCGACAGCATCTCTAAAAACGGGGTTGGTTTGAAGAAATACGCGGTTGTTTTACGTTCAGAACATCTTTATCGTGCCAATGGTTCCTCAGTGAGCAGTCGATGAGCCAGAAATATTATGCCCCCGGTAACCGAGAAGGAGTAGCAGCTGTAGTTAGATTACACGAGTCGTAGAACAACAACAACAAAAAAGGAAACAAAAACACAACTGTCTTACAAACGCCACGTTTAAAGTTTTCAACGATTCCCTTTTCGCTATTCAGACCGTTGTGGAACCGAAACGATGGCAGCAGAAGAGGAGGTGATGGTTTAGAGGCGTATCGCCACTCGCTGAATGGGTCGCCGTGGAGAGGAAAGTCAGGTGGACAAGAACCCATCACTAAAAGTCGGTCGACGTTTAAAGGAATAGGTTCGGTCGGTGGTGGAAGACTGGACACCGATGGAATCGTTTTCAGAAGTACACGGGATTTGGAAAGTGGCCTCGCGCCAGGCCGCGAGTCTAAAGCAGCCTCATCAGTCGCATCCCCGGGACGATGGCGGATAGAATCGAACTTCCGTATCGCTGGAGGTCGGAGATTCATCATCACGACATAAAGGACAACATCAAGTTTCTGGGAGCTTTGTAACGCAACTTTTCTGTCCCCTCTCACGTAGTTAGACTACTAGACACTGAAGTAAGACTTTACAGCCACCTTCTATGCAAGTATCTTTACAACAATATGGATAAAATAATGATCTCGGCCCCTTTTTTTACCGACCGTAGAACTACCCCGAAAACGATGACGCCTCACACACACAAAAAAAATTAGTTGCGACAAAAGACGGTAGGATCGTTGATGAGGTTTCTCGCTCTGAAGCCCCCCCCCCGCCCGCTCACGAGGTGATGCTGTCACTGGTTGACTCGCCTTTCATATGCCTGTCCCAATATTAAATCTTTGCACAGTTTAAATATGATTTTTATAGAAAAAAAGAGTAAACTAAACAGACTCCACAAAAGCATTTAATTTACACAGAATAATATATTATTCAGACTGCGAAACGTTTAAAGAGAGTTCTCCACAAAAAAAGAGAGAAATGTTCAAAAAGCCGTAACAAATTAGTTTGCGATGGAAGCAGTAAGTCAATAATTTCCTTTACAAATATGAATGTTCAATGATCGTAAAACTTCTACAAATAAAATATTCTTCCTAATTAATCAAATGAAAAGAAACTTCAACATTTGCTGCATTTTTATTGCCGCAACCAAAGATGAATTTACTTTTGAAGAAAAGTACATCATAGAAGATTAATAGCTTACGTTGATTTTGGTCAGATGGAATTTCTAAAGAACTTTTACTTTGAAATTAAGTTAAAAAATAATAATAATTCGACATATTTATGTATGCCTCACAATTTAATAAACCCGCGACATTACTGGGCACTGCTCTGTCCATCAGCTCTGCGTATACCTGACATATACAATGGCGGCCACGATCCTGGACTTTGCGGTAAAATAATTCGTCGAGCATAAAGGAAAATATTTGGTTGAAAATGTTTTGCGTAAGAAAGGTTAGCAAATTAGCGTTAGTTTTACACGTACAGATTTTTCTAACAGCCATATGTTTACATGCACGAAACTATATTTATTTATGCATGGAATATGAGATATTTCATTGGTGTCCACACGTGGCCGCCAGTGTACATATCGATTATCTGTCCTCTTCAGACTCGCTATTTCATTGCGCCTCAGAAAGAGTTCAGTTCAGTGTCTTTGAAATAATTGAAAAAGACTTAGGGCGATTCAGAGTGTTAGGGACGTCGCGCTCGCGCTCGCGCCGAGCCGCGCGCGCGGCGCGCGCGCTCGCGCGCGAGCGAGGCGGGGCCCCGCCCCAGCGGTCAGCTATCGAGCGTAGCGAGCGAGCGCAGCGCGCGCGCGCGCGCGCTGCGCGCGAGAGATGAGAGAGAGAGATGAGAGAGAGATATGCTGGAGCGAGCGACCCCCCGCCAGGCGCGAGAGAGAGAGAGGCGGCGAGGAGCTGAGCGATCAGAGCGAAGCGAGCGGTAGCAGCGAAACGCGCGCGCGCGCGCGCGCGGCGCGAGAGATGAGAGATAGCGACGAGTACTATAGAGAGAGCGGGAGCGACTATCGGCCCCGCCAGCGCGCGCTAGAGAGAGAGCGAGCTAGCTAGCTAGCGAGAGAAGAGAGCTCTAGCCGAGCGAGCGTATGCGAAGCTAGCGCTATCGAGCAGCGCCCCCGCCCATGCGTCGCTGAGGTGAGAGAGCGCGAGCGATGCGGCCGGAGTGCGAGCGAGCGTGCGAGCGAGCGCGAGCGAGAGAACGAGCGAGCGAGCGCGAGCTGGAGAGGAGCGAGCGTGGCCCCCCCAGCGCGCGATCGAGCGAGCTCGAGCGGGCGAACGCTTAGAAGATATAGGGAGCTGGGAGCCGAGCCTCGCTCGAGCAGCTCGCTCTCGCGAGAGAGAGCGCGCGGGAGCGATCGCGCGCGATCGCCATCAGCGCTCGAGCTCGCTCTCCTAAGACGCTCCGAACGAGTACAGCACGCAGCGGCTCCATCATCTCTCTCTCTCTCTCTCTCTTCTTCTCTCTCTTCTCTCCGCTTTCTCCTCATCTCTCTCTCTCTCCAATTATCAGTCTGAGCTCTCTCCTATCTCGCTTCACTCCCATAAATCTCTCTCTCTCCATCATCTTTCTCTCCTCTCTCTCTCTCTCTCTCTCTTTCTCCTCATTCTCTCTCTCTCCCATCCATCTCTCCTCTCTTTCTCTCATCTCTCTCTCTTCCATCATCTCCTCTTTTCCTCATCTCTCTCTCACTCTCCATCATCTATCTCTCTCCATCATCTCTCTCTCCATCATCTCTCTCCATCATCTCTTCTCTCTCTTCCTCATTCTCTCTACTCTCATCATCTCTCACTCTCCATCATCTCTCTCTCTCTTCTCTCTCTCCTCATCTCTCTCTCTTCTCTTCTCTCTCCATCATCTCTCTCTCTCTCTCTCCTCATCTCTCTCTTCTCCATCATCTCTCTCTCTCTCTCTCTCTCTCTCTCTCTCTCTCTCTCTCGTAGATCCAGACCGACGCTGACTCAGTTTTATTTGATTAAACTGTGTGGAAATAAAATGGTCGTCACGCTGCACGCGCGAGTGCTATTACCGTCTGATCGCCTAACGATGGCCTTTTGTCCTCGCTTAAGAAGGAACGAAACGTCTCTCCCTCCCTCCACCCTCTTACAGTCGATATTAGTTATCTAATTATTATTCCGCTCACACACGAGGCGTAAAAGGTAAACGCAGTTGATCGGTTACCTGAGCTGTCTTTAATGAGCTTCAGGAATCTCTTCCTTAAAGTATCGCTATCCTCATCACGCAGACCGCGCCACGTGACACGGCGCGCTCACGGTATCTCCGTGCCCGGCCCACTTCTGTACCACACGGATGAGAACGGCATCCTCTTTATGCAATTTAAAATGAAAAAAAGAAGAAGAAGAAATCTTGGGCCTCGCGGGCGGCGTTAAGCTAATCTGTCGGCTAAAGACGCGATTACCGAGAAGTGGAAGTCTGTTTTATTATTCTGAAATAATCTGTCACAGACCTCGGAGTAGGATGAAGCTTCATGATTACAGAAGCATCGTACAGCATCAATGCCGGCGAACTGTTCGGAGTCATCACAAACCCAGCTCATTATACGCTTACATTTCTTTCATTTAAAAAAAGTTAATAAAATGAAAGCGTAAAAAGATGTCTGTAGAGTCGGGAGACCAGCTTCTCGTGTCCTCCTCAGAGGCGCGCGCGTACGGCCCCTCTCGGGCTGCCACCTGGCGGCTCGCGGTGCGGCCCTCACTGGCTCAGATTTTGATTTCTATACGCCTGTCACGTGGTATTTCCTTCCCAGGGCGCGGCACTTTCCGACCGCTTGCATGACAGTACCTGCACGCGACTTTACCGTAGACATTTCGCTTTTCACACGAGGTGCGATCACATCACGTGTCGTCCACTTTCTTATACCTAGTCCCCCTTCCCCTGTTGCCACAACTATTTCCAGTACCGTATCTCTTCGTAATAACTTCGGTGGGACCTCAAATTCTGAGAAGTCACCTGGAAAGACCCGTCCTTCCTGACTGGCCAGTTCTGAAATTTCGATGTATCCCAGCAGCTGAACCGGATGCGATGGTTCCCAATTATTAGGTAACTTAAGAGCAGAGTTCCCAGCTGCCGTTCCGCCAGGACCCATTACCCCGGAAGGCGGTAACCATACCCTGTCGTCGGTGAATAAGAGAACCGAGCCATGGCCCGTCTAGGGGAAATAACTCTGCTTCTGTCCACGCCATCACAGACCAGTCCTCATCTACCGGTACAGATGAAAGGAGGACGTGAATGAGCGCCACCAAATCATTTTAAAAAAAGAAGCGTATTGTTGATAATAACGGAAGGATTTTATTCTTCTCTAGGTTTTTCAATATTATGCAGAATGTGTGTGTGAGTGTTTGTGTGTGTTTGAGTGCGCGTGCGCAGAGCAACTTCCGTCGTCTGTCAGGGGTGTTCTGGGAAAGAAGCCACTTCCGTCTCACCGCCAGGCGACCGTCTTAGAGTCAGGAACACGCCCGTGTGCGGGGTTAAAACGACAGACACACCCCACAACGAGCGACGAGGCCGTATAAAGTAATGCCGCGCCAATGCCCTGCCGGCAGAGATTAGGTAAGGATCTAATACCTATCTACCTATTTCGCATTCTAAACAAAGCAGCCGCTTCCAGACAGAGTCTCAGAATAACACTTGAGATACTGAAAGTGATCGTTCTCCGACCTGTATCCAGTAAACAGTCTACGAACAGTCTCTCCCCCCTCCTCTCTGAAACTACAGATTCGGCCAAAACGGTTTAATATTTTATTACACGGTCCCCACTATCTGTTAAACAAAGGTTGCGTTCCAAACCTGTTTATTCTGACTTCATCACATCGCCCGACCTCCCACCGGTTGTGTCTGCAGGCTAAACGAACCTAGATGTGTGTGTATACTCCCACACGACTATTGATTACCTTTCATCTGCTCGTTGCTTCCAATGCGTAATCTCATGCAGATAACGAGGAGAACCCGCGAGTATCTACCTTGCAGGGAGGCTTACAGAGCGAGATGAACGTAGGTAATTTTTGAAATAGAAATAAGCAAAGACACTAATCGGGATTTTGTTCTTCGGGTGGTAGTCTCCGAATACACGTCTCTCCCTTACTGCAGTAGGAAAAAAGGAGAAGACAGCGTGTGCCAGTTCTCTGACTACCCGCCAGTGTACAGGGTTTCAGTTTGTTCGACATTTAAACAGAACCAAAATAAATAAAATAAAATTGAAACGCACACATAGCACATTTTAAATTATTAACTGTATTGATTACTCTCCAGTGGCAGGACTTTCGTGAAACACAGAAAAGAGGAGATAAATATAGTACAAACAGACAGCAGCAACATAATTACTACAATATTAGTTTTGGCAATTTCCCGCAACAGAAAATTAATCATAAAAGTATTCATTACAATGAAGGGAAAAAAGGGAGAAAATATCGCGGAACACAAATGGACTGGTGGTGTGTCCTCGCTTAATCTCTGTCAATTAATGAAATATCCATCAATGTCGGTGTATTATTGACTTCATCAACAGCATCTTTCACATCACATGATTCTCGTACGGTTTGCTTCCCACCCCGATAAGAACGTATCAACGCTCAACTATTATAAGATGAGATTTTAGTTAGTTTGACTGATTCATTCCAATTCAGAAAACATATATCTAAGAATTTCCTCCCCCCTCTCTCTCTTCTCTCGTTTCTCTCGTCTGATGTCATCTCTTCTCTCTCTCTCTCTCTCTCTCTCTCTTTCTCTCTCTCTCTCTCTCTCTCTCTCTCTCCTCTCTCTCTCTTATCTGTCTCTCTCCGTACTGATGTCATCTCTTCTCTCTCTCTCTCTCTCTCTCTCTCTCTCTCTCTCTCATCTGTTACAAATTAAAGAAGCTGAGTGTGTCCGAGTTCTTTTCGGAAACAGATTTTGCATGCAAAAATGCTTCGCGATGCACGACGTTCTTGTTAATGAGGAAGGAACCTGCTACCGAGAAGTGGTAAATATATATATCAATGAAGCGCTAACCAGGCATCGTTCTGATAGTTTCTGGCCAACGGTAATAAACATTTTCCACGCAGTGATTGTTTGCGAAGAGAAATACAGAGTGATAACGCAGCAAACCTCGTTGGAGAAGCACTTGGGACACATTTTCGGTTTGAATAACTTATTTTAACTTAATTATGTAAATGAGAAATCAGAATTTAGAAAATCTCCAGTAATTAACTAATTTTTGTAACCTCTAATTTACGCGCTATGTTAAATTGTGCAGCTAAGAAAGGTTTACTTATATTTACTCAAGTGTGTTGTTTGCGTAGTACCTGCTAATTATTATCATAAAGTACCCGGGATTTTTAAAGGAATTTCTGTAGATGTGGATCCAAGCAGATGAGGCCAAGATGGGAAATTTGCCTATCAACAATACAAACCGTTTGTAGGAAAATGTCAACATTAGAAAACAAAAGATAAATTTAAATTACCTTCTTTTATTAATTTTTATTACTGCAATGATAAATTATCAGTGTAGTTTTTGGGATCAGGAAAAATAGGGATCTGATAGGAAACAGAACGATGCTGCCTACGACACGAGGGGCAGCGAGAGGCGGCGGGGAAGGGTTAATAGCGGTTTGAAAACCGAGAAAGGAATCTTTTGTTGTGGTATTTCGTGCCGAATAAAGTGCAAAGAATAACAAAGAAAAAGAAGGAAGATGACAAGGAAGAAAAAGGTTAATTATAGGGGCCGTCATTAGACCTTTGGTATGAGTTTGAAATAATTTATTAGGGAAAGTAATGGATGATTTTAAAACTTCCCATAATTCGAGGGTCTCTCAGCTTGAAGAGCTGCTTGGCGTCGTGTGTAATTTTTTTAAATAATGTCAGTGAGATAAGAATGAAATACAATTTCAGTAAAATATAAAGAAATAAAACCATTTAAATGAGGTCTTTAAAGGAGATTTTTAAATAGTTCATCGTAGCGTTTCGTTTTCTATTCGTTTCCATGACAAGGCCAAAGAACTGTCTGAATATGTTGTAAATACCGCAATACCTCGGTTATAACGGCACCTCGCTTATAGCGGCACCTCGGTTATAGCGGCACCTCAGTTATAGCGGCACCTCGCTTATAACGGCACCTCGCTTATAGCGGCACCTCGCTTATAACGGCACCTCACTTATAACGGCACCTCGGTTATATCGGCACCTCGCTTATAGCGGCACCTCGGTTATAACGGCACCTCGGTTATAGCGGCACCTCGGTTATAACGGCACCTCGGTTATAACGGCACCTCGCTTATAACGGCACCTCGGTTATAGCGGCACCTCGGTTATAGCGGCACCTCGGTTATAACGGCACCTCGCTTATAGCGGCACCTCGCTTATAACGGCACCTCACTTATAGCGGCACCTCGCTTATAACGGCACCTCGCTTATAGCGGCACCTCGCTTATAGCGGCACCTCGCTTATAACGGCACCTCACTTATAACGGCACCTCGGTTATAACGGCACCTCGGTTATAACGGCACCTCGGTTATAACGGCACCTCGGTTATAGCGGCACCTCGGTTATAACGGCACCTCGGTTATAGCGGCACCTCGCTTATAGCGGCACCTCGCTTATAACGGCATCTCGCTTATAGCGACACCTCGCTTATAGCGGCACCTCAGTTATAACGGCACCTCGCTTATAGCGACACCTCGCTTATAGCGGCACCTCAGTTATAACGGCACCTCGCTTATAGCGACACCTCGGTTATAGTGGCACCTCGCTTATAGCGGCACCTCGGTTATATAGACACCTCGGTTATAGCGCCACCTCGCTTATAACTACACCTCGCTTATAAATACACCTCGCTTATAGCGGCACCTCGGTTATAACAGCACCTCGCTTATAGCGGCACCTCGCTTATAACTACACCTCGCTTATAGCGGCACCTCGGTTATATCGGCACCTCGCTTACAGCGACACCTCGCTTATAACGGCACCTCGCTTATAACGGCACCTCGGTTATAGCAGCACCTCGCTTATAGCGGCACCTCGCTTATAGCGGCACCTCGGTTATAACAGCACCTCGCTTATAGCGGCACCTCGCTTATAACTACACCTCGCTTATAGCGGCACCTTGGTTATAACGGCACCTCGCTTATAGCGGACCTTGGTTATAACGGCATCTCGCTTATAGCGACACCTCGCTTATAACGGCACCTCGCTTATAACGACACCTCGCTTATAACGGCACCTCAGTTATAGCAGCACCTCGCTTATAGCGGCACCTCGCTTATAACGGCACCTCGGTTCGCTTATAACGACATGCCGTTATAATAGAGGTAATGCGACGCATGGATAGCGGACGAATACTTGAGGCGGTGTCGAGCTTTTACGCAAATTTTAAGAATGGAAACGTTAAATTTTTACATAAATCTACAAAAGTAACTCGTAACTAAGTGAATGCTATCAGAGACAGACTGGCAGCAGTAGAAAAGAATTTAACGGCGCGCATGTGATCATCAGTGACACTAATGCAAGAGTGTAAACTTCTTGGTATCGACCAAATCAGACGATCCAGCTGTTGTGGGATCGTTCGCCATTCTTTGACCAGGGCCTGATTCCAACTGGCCAGTACTCTGGACAGACACGAACACCACAAAGACGAATCCCGAGGATGCCGCAGACATGGTCAGCGAATTTAAACCCGGAGATCGTGCAGACCATATCATGCGAGTGATGCTGTGGGCCTTAAGTAAAACTCTGAGAACAAGTGCACGATGGCTGTTGCCATCCATGAAAGAAAAATTCAGGTTTTGCCGTTGGGCAAGAAGGACGGCCGGAGACGTAACGATCTCATCTCCGTACCCGACACCCAGTCAGGGCACCTATCCTGACGTTGACGAGATTAATTAATTCTTCAGCCATCTCTAATGTCAGCCTATGCCCTACCAAATCGATCGAGCTGGGAAAGTGAACAGTTAGTAAATCGTTTCTCAGCATGTCTGTCTCCCCTTCCCGGACTCTAGCCTGTTCATCGTTGATGTCTAGACGGATTCTAGACTTCATGGCGAAAGGAACCTGTGCGACGTCGTGTCGTTCATCGTATGCACCGCTCTTGACCGACGGCGCCGTGTTAGATGGACACACAGCGGTCGGGGGTGTTATGGACCCCCACCGCTTGCATGAAGCCTCTGTATAAATTCTACGGTTGAATGCCCTTTGAAGGTCATTTGCGGTTTAAACGAAATAGTAGACAGGAAAAAAATCTTGGTTCTGGAATTTCAGATAGAGTGGCAACGACATAGGAGAATGAAGATGCGTTAGCTAATCTGTGCGAGTTTACGTATTTAAGGGTAGAACGGCCGGAGGATTTTAGATAAGCTGTAATGACAATCATTAGAGAGAGAAAAGGGGCCGAGAGCGGCAAGATGTGAAGATTATAGTAGGGTAAGTTTGATCCCACATGCATTGGAAGTCGGGTTCCTTACTCGAAGATTTGAAGTTAAAGAAAATTTAACAGCTTGGCAAAGATCAGTTTGATTTTCAGAAAAGGATGCGGAACGGGAAAGCTATCGGGGTTTTGAGAGCGTCGGATAGGAGAACACAACCAATCAAGAACTCAACAAGAATGGTTGGTTAATTAAGAATTAAGTCTTCGGCCGACTGAATGGACTATATTGACGGAAGTGGTTAAGCGCATTGGAGTTGGCTGGAGGGTTAGGGTTAGGGTTAGAAAAGCGGATTGGAAATTTAAAAAAAAAAATCAAGAGGAAGACAAAGAAAGAAGCGGCACTGAGATGATGCGGAGACGAAAAGAAGAATGGAGATAAAGTTGGATGGTAAAGCAAAGAAAAACAAAACAAAAACATGCTCTTTAGGCAGACCATTATATGGATAGAAATGTCAGCACACTTGGATTGGCTAGTCATCCAGGGAAAGAGAGAAAACAACAACAACAACATGGGAACTAGCGCGCGGATGTGAAGGATGGGGAATTTAAAGAGGTCGTAAAGGACGTAGGGTGTCAGATAACGACTCTGCTGAAGCTGGTTGTGGGTGATGGCGTTGGGTTCCAGCGAGAGAGTTCGGGGGGTTGACGGCGGCAATCACTTTCGTCATGCAGCGTAGCCCTGATAAATTGGCGCCGACATGCCCTTGATTGGCAGATTTATCGCTGGTGTATATGCAGATGGATATTCATGTACCGGCCCGCGCAGGTCCCGGAGCAAGCACCACCTCATCTCCGTTCTCCAGACATCCATGATGACAAACTGGCGAAGTGATACAAAAAAAATGTTTGTCCTTTTTGTTGTTGTTTCTTCCCCTTTCAGTGGTTCCGACAATTACCGAACGTGGCCGGTAGTAATTATACCGCGATTATTATCCAGCGCCGCCAGTACTTTCTACTTATTCTTTTGGCCCCTTGTCGCGAGCGTGGATCATCACCGTAGACTCCTCAGGGTCCGGCCAGAAAGCTGCGCAGGAGCGGAAGAAGTGGGGGGGACAGTTCGCTACTTTGTCCATTCCTCTTAAAACAGCGGACACTTTGGCGGGGAGGTTTTCTTCGACAAACTACACGTGTAATGGTAAAGGGATCCACTTTCTAGAAGTTCATTGATCAGAGTGCGTAACCTGCCAATCCGGCCTCATGGCGGGCGGCCGCTGTCGGCGGTGCTCCAACTACTATCACCTTTTAATGTGAGCCAGGAACGATGCAAGGTCCGAGACGTTTTTACTATAAGACAGGTGGCGCGCCCTGGTGTGCCTACTAGCTATCACGCTATAAGCTTCTCAGTAGATGTCCCCCTCCTTCTCTTCAAGCCTGCAACTGTTCGGCGTCTTGATACCTCCCCATTCCGCGAATTTCCTCGGTTAAGTGGGGATCATGGGTAGGCTCTCCGTCCATCAGTTAGAGTGCGCAAACAACAACAACAACAACAAAAAACCTGTAGTCGTTTTTAGTCACGTGACCGTTTGGGGCGGCCGGGGTCTGGGTTGGAGAGTTAGGATTAGGGGTCGAATCGGGTTTGAGATCCGAGACGGTGTTCGGTCGCATAATCAAGGTTTTCCCATCTAATAATTCAAGTTTAAGAGAACGAAAAGTAGAATCTCTCTTCTCTCTCTCTCTCTGCTCTCCTCTCTTCTCTCTCTTCTCTGCTCTCTCCTCTCCTCCATCTCTCTCTCTCTCTCTCTCTTTTCTCTCTCCATCTCTCTCTCATCATCTCTCTCTCTCTCTCTCTCCTCTCTCCTCTCTCTCTCTCTCTCTCTCTCTCTTCCTCATTCTCTCTCTCCATCTCTCTCTCTTCTACATCACGGAACCGGAGGGATAGACTTCAGGTCACGTGACATCCGCTTTTCGAGGCGACGCTCTCCAACCTCTAAACCCATTGACGAAAATTTCCGGCGCCATTCTATCTGGCTAAATGTGAAATCGTTTGAGTCGGACGGTCGGTACTCACAGGTTGGCTCGCAATAATCGGCAGGCAGCCACGCAGCTCGACAGAACGGGGCCCCGAACCAATCAAAGTGAGGGAATCCATTTTCCGCTACAGTATCGGTGCCCCTCCCTCCCGCTAAATGAACCGACCACATTGGCAGCCCCGTGGCACCTTTGTTCCCCAATAAAACAATCATATTGGATGCTCAGTCGAGCGTGTAACTGAACAGAGCCTGGATTTCTGACTCGGAAATTCTCGCGGATTTTACAGAACAACGGCTCGAACAATCTCCTCCTCTGTACACCCGTGGCACTGCTTCCATAATAAACTGACAAACTTCCATTCGGTAAGTAATCAAGGGCTTTTTAAAAAAAGATATTGACTGCTGCTGCCATCTCAGCGCCACTCGGCTCCCAACAATAAACCCAGCAAACGACCAGTAGTAACTCCATTACGCCTAACGCACTGATGTATTCGTTAATCTTTACCTTTACCTCTTTGTAATTATCTAAGTTTAGTGGATCCAAATTATATTAATTCCTATTCATTCTTAAATTGTTTTATTCAAAGGCAGATCAGCCATCAAGAACGTGACTCAGGTGGGTCCAGTGATCTCGGCGGGATTGACAATCCGATCAAAGTGATGCCGGATGTAGGATCATCTAAGAACTTCCGTATATAATAATATTTCTTATCAGGTTAATTGCCAGAATTTGCTTTGCCTTAGTTGAAGTATAAAAACGCGAAATCACGGTACCCCGTTCACCAGCTTCCCCTTCCCTCCAGCCAGCCGTCACTCCGTGTTTCCACCCTGACCCCTATATGCCGGCTGTGATAATTCTCTACGGCTTCTCCTCACCAGCCTTCCGACATCGTGTCTTCAGTGGCTTCTGTGTACCCTGCTCGTCGACTCGCTTCAGGATCACGGGTGAACGAGAAAGAAAATCGGGGTGGGAGGCTGGGTCTTCTTCCGTCGTGAGCCTCAGAGCCGAGCTCTCCACGAGTTCTGACGACCGGGGGCAAACCCGCGTTATTACAAGGCCACTTGACAGAGTTCTTCCAAAAGACTTTGGCTTCTCTGCCTTCCGAAATCCCACTAGACTGGACTTGGCCTGCTCCTTAAAAGTCGGGAATTCGGCGACCATTGATCACAACCCCTCTAATCAGACGATTCCTAATGTCTCCTGATTCAAGACCCTTTAGCTAAATCTTGCTGGATACAGTGATTGCATGATGATTGCAGACAGTAACATTTCACCGCAGGAAATAAAGATAACCAGTCGCTTTCCTCAAATGTACATTCTCTTGACTTGAGCATACTCTGGATCCTCTCTCTTCTCTCTCTCTCTCTCTCTCTCTCTCTCTCGTCTGAACTGACATCATCTCTCTCTCCCTAGCTTCTCTCTCGCTCTCTCTCTCTATCTCTCTCTCTCTCTCTCTCTCTCTTCTCTCTCTCCTCTCTCTGTGCGTGTTTTACCTTCAACGCATATAAGTTATTAAGAAAATTTCGATGTCCAAACTAGCAAGTTTAGTTAAAATATCGCAAATTGTTACAAAATAAGATAGTACAGAGATAATATTATCTCTGCAAGTCTTTAAGAATAGTGGAAATATGCTATTTGAAAGTGAATTTTGCTCATTACTTATTTCCAGATATCGGCAATTCTCGCTTTTCCTGATAGATTATGCGCATTCAGATAAGTTCACTATAACATCCATAATATCTAAATGATCCACTATACCTTTTAAAACAAATAAAGATGAAAGCAAATATGAATCAAAAACCATATGAAATATTTTATCAATTAAAACCGCAGCTTTCAGTGCTTGGTCTAAGCTATCGTCAGAGGAACAAACAGAATTAGTAGAAAAAATGCAATTAATGAAAATCGATACAAGCTTAATCGAACCCACCCATTCCAGAAAAAGGTTATCTTCTTGTTCACTTCCCTAAAAAAACACTTAATTGTTTGAAAACTGAAGTCTGGGCAGCCTGTCTGACTTTACGGAGATTGTAACTCAAAGTGTGTCTAGAAGTGGTCCAGACCAAGTCTGTGAAGACCCAGACAGCCAACGTCTCGGCCCCTTGCGCTTCAAGCTGTTCTGACTTTCGGCGAGGCGAGTTCCAGACAATCACCGTATCTAAACTTTGTCTTTATTCTAAATACCTACTAACCCGTAAATGCAAGTCTCTTGTCTCGTGCATGCTCAGTATTTTACCATCTTCATCAATACAGCCGTCAAAGTTACAGGTGATGGGCATCATCTTACCTGCTTTGCGAATATTAAAGGTTCAATGCATTGAGAATTTGAGGGCGTACAAATCGGCTGGAAGACAATGCTAGAGTTTTATTATTATTATTATTATATTATATTATTATTATTATTATTATTTATTATTATTATTATTATTATTATTATTATTATTATTATTATTATTATTCTTATTTTATTATTATTATTATTATTATTATTATTATTATTATTATTATTATTATTATTATTATTATTCTATAGTGTGTTTCATGCTGTAAAGAACTTTTTATTACTAACCTTTAATAATCTCACAGACACTGGGATCTTTTACAGACAAACAATGGCTTTCAGCAATTAGCGAGGAGTCAGAAAAAATCTAGGAAGATAATCGGATAAAACTAATCTTCCAACCTCAGGTATTTAGCCCAGTTTGCTACCGAAGAAGCGCTTATGCTGGGTTGTCTCTTGATTAAATGGTTCGGAGCTCCCGTTTCCAGGAAGGCCCGCACACGTCTGGGAGGCAGGTTAATTCTCGGCTAATTGGAAAGACTCTGACTTTCGCATTACTGTTTTATCTTTAGTGTTTTCCACAAACAAAGCTGGTTGTGGTCACTAACAGGGACGGTAGCCGCGGGAACAGTAATCACCCCTGTTCGCCGCAGTTTCCCTTGACGACGGCAACGAGGAAGCCGGGGGGGTGTGTCGGTGGTGGGGATGGGGGGAAAGGGGGACAGAGCCGTGCGTGCCTAAGACCTTCTAGTTTGAAAACTTCACGTGACGCTGAGCAGGTGAGGAGGCGAGGTGGTCCTGGCTGGTTCGCTATCGTTCCTACAACAAGAGCGGGGAGAGATCTCCGGAGAATGTAAAACCCTGTCTGCCGAGTTATCTGATGCGTTTACGTCGCGTGCCCCCTCCCGTGGTGGCGCTAGTGTGTACGGGTGTATCACTTTCCATAGACTACCTGAACAAAGACGGAAAAACTACCGAAAACTGTCGTAAAAAAAATTAAGAAGTATATCAAACATCTGTTCGTCCGCCTTAGGTCAGAAACGAAACAGGTAGAAAACCGCGTCGATTATCGACACAAACGAGGGGTCTAAAATAAACTGTTGAGACAGGGGACGGGGCAAGGGATTGTCGTAAATCTACACGGTGCACAAACTACGCCACGAATGAGTTTGCTGACTGACTATTAATTGTACATTCACAACCAAACGTTTTGTTTCACTTAAGGATTTCCTAATTTTTCCTGATGAAGTCGAACTAAATTTCTGAATTTTTACCATACTGCTACCTTAACGTATTGAAGCGCTCGCTGCTTTGTAGTTTTCCACGTACTCGATAGAGAAAAGTGATCAAATAGAAGTCCAAGGTGCAAATACGAGATTTCCCTAAAGACATTATAAATCACGACAAGTCTGGCTCAATTAGAGGCATTCAAAAACAGTCACTCAGATGTGGCCGTGGGTACAGGGTTAAGCTATGGGCGTAGATCTGAAGCTGGGTTCTGTTACTGATAGAAAGACGCAAAAGTTTGAGCAGTGGCTGTTTATAACTAAGCTGTCGCAAAATGAATCAAAAAGTTAATAAAGAAAGGTTCGCACTATGGTGAAAGTAATTTTTATCGCTCCATTTTGAACGTTCCCGCCACCTTTCGATGACCTGCGGATGTTGTTGTTTTCCTTTTGTTGGACATTTAAGCCAAAGCGAAACGGATCATTTAATTGGTTACCCCAAATTGCCTACAACAAACATGGCCAATGGGTGACGTCGTTACGCCAAGCTCGCGAGAATAGTAACGACGTTTGCGCTAACAGCGGAGGACAGAAGAACAACGCGCAAACAGAATAGAATTGTAATAACTACCTTAACTGTCAAACCTTCTAAATATTACACGAGCACAGCCCTGTTACAATAACTCCCCTCCGAAATAATAATCTGCAAGCATTAGACACAAATATAAGTATTAATTACAATATACTAACGACGCTTGTAGAGGTGATACACACATACATTTTAAGAAAAAGTTCAGATTCTCGTCTACAACGGTAATAACGACCTGTCGGCAGGCTGAAGGGGGGTGGAGCGACCTGTCGGCAGGCTGAAGGGGGGTGGAGCGACCTGTCGGCAGGCTGAAGGGGGTGGAGCGACCTGTTGGCAAGCTGAGGGGGTTGGAGCGACCTGTTGGCAGGCTGAGGGGGTGGAGCGACCTGTCGGCAGGCTGAGGGGGGTGGAGCGACCTGTTGGCAGGCTGAGTGGGTGGAGCGACCTGTTGGCAGGCTGAGGTGGTGGAGCGACCTGTTGGCAGGCTGAGGTGGTGGAGCGACCTGTTGGCAGGCTGAGGGGGGGGTGGAGCGACTGTTGGCAGGCTGATGAAGGGGGTGGAGCGACCTGTTGGCAGCTGAAGGGGGTGGAGCGACATATCGGCAGCCTGAGGGGGGTGGAGCGACCTGTTGGCAGGCTGAAGGGGGTGGAGCGACCTGTTGGCAGGCTGAAGGGGGTGGAGCGACCTGTCGGCAGGCTGAGGGGGGTGGAGCGACCTGTTGGCAGGCTGAGGGGGTGGAGCGACCTGTTGGCAGCTGAAGGGGGTGGAGCGACCTATCGGCAGGCTGAGGGGGATGGAGCGACCTGTTGCAGGCTGAGGGTGGTGGAGCGACCTGTTGGCAGGCTGAAGGGGGTGGAGCGACCTGTTGGCAGGCTGAGGGGGTGGAGCGACCTGTTGGCAGGCTGAAGGGGGTGGAGCGACCTGTCGGCAGGCTGAAGGGGGTGGAGCGACCTGTTGGCAGGCTGAAGGGGGTGGAGCGACCTGGCAGGCTGAGGGGGTGGAGCGACCTGTTGGCAGCTGAAGGGGGTGGAGCGACCTGTTGGCACGCTGAGGGAGGGGGTGGAGCGACCGAAACATGCGCGTTGCTCCACTGACTGATAGGAATTTGTGTGACATCTGTTTTGTCTCGGTGAAAGAACTTCCCAGCCGCGGAAAGGCCACCGAGCGACCGCCCAGGGAGCAGACGACATTTCCATTATTAACTAGCGCCTCACCAGCCGCCGCTACTCGTCGTCGACAAAGTACAGAGAAATATCTAATCAATTTTTAAAAAGAAAAACCGACTTAATTACGCTTCCTTCAATGTTATTAACGAATTATTTGATGTATTAAAATTATTATGTATTTCTTAACTACTATTTATTCCCTTCGAAATGGAATTTGCAACAGCCGTCGTAATTATATATTCCGATAGCAAGATCGTCTTCAGGGAATAGTATCCGAAGCATTCGCGTGTGCGCACACACACACTACTTAATCTGCTAATACTGTCAGGTTAATCTCAGAGCTCTCCACAATCACGTGTACAATTAATGCGACCCCTCCCCCCCAGAGCTCTTAGATATCGCTCCCTTTAATCTGCTAGACGTTGCAGCCTTTGGTAAAGAAAGTTTTGTTTAACCCTAACCCTGCCAACATCGGGAATATGTCGCCGGTTCTTTTCAGATAATATTATGCTTTCCGCCTGTGCACCGAACTTTCTATTGGCCACGTTCTTATACTGAGACGTTTCCTGCCTCCGAATACCGTTCACCAGGATTCAGTTGTATTGTCTTTTCTTTTATTATCATTCTTACAGCGCCTAACGATATATGCGTGTAGTTCGGGCAACAGGCGACTGATAAGGGATTGTCTCACCGTGCCTCCCTCCGACGACATAGAGGGGGGCGCCACAATTAGGGACGTCCCCCCCCCTTTTCTTACTAAAATCAGCCGCTGTTGCCAATCAGTTCATATCGATTTTAGATAATGACTAAACACTCTGCTGTGTATCCTTCTGTTGAAATTGTTCGGTATTTCCGCTTCCCCAAGGATCGCGCAATGTCAAGAAATGGATTGAAAAGCCGCCAAATGTGGGGAATGGGGACGTACGAGTGGTCTGAGTGTGTGGGCACATAATTTAAAATCTGATGACTTCTGAACGAACCGCACAGGCAAGCACATACATACAGAGAGAGAGAGAGAGAGAGAGGAGATAGAGAGAGGTAAGAGAGAGAGCGAGAGAGAGCGATGAGAGACATTAAGAGGGATTACAGAGACAGAGATAGAGAGAGAGAGAGAGATGAGACGACGTCATTACAGAATTACGACGTCAGTAGAGAGACGATGACGTCTTACAGAATTACAGAGTCGACGTGTAGAGAGAGAGATGACGTCATTACAGAATTACAGAGAGACGACGTCAGTAGAGAGAGATGACGTCATTACAGAATTACAGAGAGACGACGTCAGTAGAGAGAGAGATGACGTCATTACAGAATTACAGAGAGATGACGTCAGTAGAGAGAGAGATGACGTCATACAGAATTACAGAGAGACGACGAGAGAGAGAGAGAGATGACGTCATTACAGTACAGAGAGACGACGTCAGTAGAGAGAGATGACGTCATTACAGAATTACAGAGAGATGACGTCAGTTAGAGAGAGAGAGAGAGAGAGTGAGAGGAGAGAGAGAGAGAGAGAGAGAGAGATTATTTTCGTTGATGTCAGAAACCCAATGATACTATCAGTGTCGACACCTACCGGTCCAACGATCTATTGATACTTAAGCTATATTGGGACCCATAGTTTCTGACTGCAAATCGCTATTCACGCTTTCAAAACCAATAATTATTTTTTTTAAAAAAAAAACAACTTTATATTGTCCTTCAAGCGTTTAATGTACGTACAGAATCAATTTAATGTGATTAATTGTTCGTACGTGTCGTAAAATAATAAACATTTGGTTTCTCTTGTCTACTCAGGAAGGTTTCATTGGATCTACCAAATACGAACCACCAAAAATAATAATGTGGGAATTTTACCCGTTTTTAATTCATTCCATTACTTCGACGGCAGCCAGAAACTGAAGCTGTCAGTTGCGAAGGTTTAGCGCCGACGTAGAACAGGAATACCCGAGCGACGTGAAAGGGCGGACAGCCATGAGGGGGAAGAAGAAAAAATTTGTGACACCTTTTTCTTACAGCCAGATTAATCCCCTTTATAAACAGAGCTGTTGGCTCTTCTGACAAATAGGATCCGGTCGGCTTTTGATGAGATTTTGCAGAGGCGTAGAGGTAAGCAAAAGCAGCTGTGTCCACTTTAAGAGGTCAACTTCACGACATCATCGCAATACAGAAGGTCGCGAAAAGTGACGCAAGCAGTTTACCTAGATATGTAGTATTCTCCACTATCCGTTCCGGCAGTTAAGGCTTCGCAAGAGACCGTCAGGAAATCCTAGTAGGAGTTTCACACTTCACTCTGATTATATAAAGGATGTTGTTCAGATGATAACGATGAACAACATCTCTACACTTCTTCGGGAGATTCTGAAGTACAGACGCCGTTTTAGAAATTCTACACTGATGTTGATTACACAGATTTAAGGGCTGCGTCTGTCACGGGTGACTAAATATCCGGAAACAAATCCCTCATTTGGAAAACAGTTAGTTCCTCAGTCCGAAGGATTTCGGAAACTGACCTGGATCAGCCCATTGCATTATTTATCGTTTTCCAGACATCTGATGCGGTTTGACGCCACAAAGAGCTGTAACAGCACCAAGAACAATGGCCTTAGAAATTTTCCGAACGATGTTGCCAGGTAAAAGACCTGCCGAACTTTATTAAAAGAACAAACAGCAGCCTTTCTTCTCAGCAGCATCACGCGACTGGAAGCAGACATTATTACATCCTGCTGTACCCCGTGTGGCTCGAGACCGCGTGATGTCAACACGGGGAAGATGAAAGATCCGGCTTAACGAAGAAGGAAAACCCATATGTTAAGAAGAGATGGATTAGCTCACCAGGAACAGGATGATCACCGGCTGAAACATTAAGAAAGGTTGTTTGTCACATTTGGATTAGGTTTCTGAAGAGAGCCAGAGGAAGACGAGAAATGTGGTCTTTTGCTTTATCCTCGACGATGAGATCCGAGCTGTTTTTCCGTCGGTATTGTACGCTCGTCGCCCGCTGTTGTTCTTGATTATCATCTGTCTTTTCTTTTTAACGCTCAGCGAGAGACCTCGGATGACCGTCCCGGTCGTGGTCGAGCACTGCCTGCCCTCTCTTGTTTTCTCTAACCCGCGAGACCGGAGGACGACGGACCCTCCCCCGGGGTGGGGGTCTGGGGAGGGGACAGCTGTCGCGTCGATTTCCAAACCAAATAAGCTTACCTGTAAGGTGGAAACAGCGGCATCAGTAGTCCTGGCTCCGGCGCTATCGGTCTGGATCCCGCTCGGCCTTCCCTAGCCACCTAGTCACTCCATCGACGGCCATCTACTAAGCAATCACACGGTGCTCCAACAAACGAATCAATAAGCGATAACTTCTCCCAGCGACTACTACTTTTCTGCCGGTCGGCGAAGTCTTTTAAATTCAAACCCGTATTTCGCGTGAGCCACTCCATCGTAGACGGGGCGAAAAGCGGCCACGAACGTCTGATTTGAGTAATACATGCAAGAACAACACACACACACAATAATAATGAATGTTGCCGCATTTATTACGGTCTCCACACAAACCGAGCCAAAAGAAAACCATAACGATTTATTTCTTGTAAGTTCGTTGGTTGGAATGAAAACAGAAAAGAAATCAATAAATTCGCTAAACAACGAAAAGAGAGTAAATAGTGGACGTAACAGATATATCCCACGATCTATCAATGCCATCGGTTGGGTTTCCCTCCCCCCCCCAACCCCTAAAACTCACAAGTTTTAACAACAGGGACAACGAAGAATACCCCAAACTTGCGCAATCATGGCCGCCAGTCATTTGGACAGCGTGGTGCACACTTCAAAATTCTCCTCCCCCTTTTAAAAAAACCCAAACAAGAAGATATGCATCAATTAAGAGAGAGAGAGAGAGAGAGACATTTCTTAAACTCAAAACCCCGAAGCGTTGTTGTTGTTGTTCCCCGCCCTTTTATCTGGCAATAAAACCGCGTTAAGGACGCGGAGGAGTCCTCCCGCTATGGCCGACAAGGTGTACCACGTGTTAGCCTCGGTCTGGTCTCTTAAACTAGTCGACCTGTTTCGGCCTTAAATGGAACGCGAAGAAGCAACACGACCGACGACGGCGTGGTGAATTTATTAGGAACAACTGTCTTCCGTGCGCAGAAAGAAAGGGAGAAGAAGACGACGAGAGCAACAGAAACCTTCAGAGTTTTAGAATAATTTCCTCCAGCGGTACAGAAGAAACTGCATATATAAAAATATGTTTTAATGGTTGGCTGCTGCTATTACCAAGCAAGTTCTAATTATAGTAAGAAATAAGTAAATGTTCTATGTATCCCTATTCCCATTCTGTAATTTATAGTGCATTTAGTGACAAAATTGTTCGCGGTTGAAATAAATTACCAACATCGTGTTTATTTTAGTAGACGACGTCAACCCGCTACCAAATTCCCATTTATCCCGAAGACCTTGTAGCGGATTAGTGATCGAGTAGGCTGCCTGATGACAGCATTAGAGTCGCATCAATTCTAAGATTGCTGAACCTTATTTTCATCGCAGCTTACACGAGAACTAATGAAACAAATGTACTGGAAGTACCCAGAAGGCAACAATCGAAAGTAGAGTTCGTTCTTCGCTCATGAACAGCTGGAGAAGGTTGCCGGTGACAGATTTGGGCCGGGGGGGGCTGGGCTGGCTCTGCTACGATTATTGGGCGATCCTTCGGATTTTCTTCCAGTCTGACCCGCTAGTATTTCGGAACTTTTACGGTTATCGAGAACAAAAAGACGTTTGATTGTTTTTATGTGGTTTCCAGACAAAATAAAACTGCATCGCTATATGAACTCCATGTTGATTTAGCCTCATAGACGTTGAATCAAATGAAGATGGAGATTAGCTTTCTACCCGGTATTATCTATGTACCAGAAATAAAGACATGAATAGGAAGAGCAAAGTAAATATGCACCAATAACCCTAAAAGCATCGTATGCAAAATTTTCCAATTTTCAAGAGAAAGCACAGGACAGCTAATTTCCCTACCCGGTTGTTCTACTCCCCTCGCTTCACTTGACAACGGTCTGTGGGTCCTGACCTATAGAGCAATTTTCATTATCATTGTCGACACAGTGGTACGGAGCCTCGTGGTTGGTCTACCTCTGCCAGCTCGTTCTACCTGGTCACGGACGGATGGTTTTAGAACTCCACGCCTTGCTTGTTGGAATTTGGCGTACAGAAGTTGTCTTTTCTTTATGGATGGCGACTGACCTCCGGAGAAAGGTCATCTCCACGGTTTCCTTCTTTTTATGTTTCCGTGTAGAATATATATTTGGAGAAAAAAAAGGTTCTTATTTCATTTACGTGACTACTTACGTAGAAAAGTATTTAACTTCTTAAAAAAACAACAACAGGTGTTGTGATGGTTTGTTTCCCATGCTTCTTCAGAATTAGACCAACGTTACAAAATAGCCGAGGAAGATCTGTGCCATTGCTGAACAGTTTCCGTCTGTTTTCTTACTCTGAAGACTGGCGGTAAAATTACATCAGTCAGCAAACTATTTCCATGGTAAACCACTGTTCAACGCTCGACTCGCTCGCTCGCTGCCTTGCATCTACGTGGTGTAGGCCAATTTCAAAATAAAAGGGCCATTCTCGTGTTTGCCACCGTCAAAAACCAAAATATCTGTTTGCGTTTTATAATCTCACTATCTGACCTACACACAACCCTCCCCTCTCTCTCTCTCTCTCTCTCTCCTCTCTCTCTCCTCTCTCTCTCTCTCTCTCTCTCATCTCTCTCTTTCTTGCTCTGTACTGACTTCATCTCTCTCTCTCTCCTCCATCTCTCTCTTTCTCGCTCTGTACTGACTTCATATCTCTCTCTGTACTGACGTAATCTTTCTCTGTGTACTGACGTCATCTCTCTCTCTCCTCATCTCTCTCTCCTCTCGCTCTCTCTCTCTCCCATCTCTCCTCTCTCTCTCTCTCTCTCTCTCTCTCCTCTCCCTCTCTCTCTCTCTCTCTCTCTCTCTCTCTCACTCTCCTCGTCTCTCTGACTGACGTCATCTCTCTTTTTCTCGCTCTCTGTACTGACTTCATCTCTCTCCTTTCTCTCTCTGTACTGACTTCATCTCTCTCTCTTCTCTCTCTGTACGGACGTCATCTCTCTCTTTCTCGCTCTGTACTGACTTCATCTCTCTCTCTCTCTCTTTGTACTGACGTCATATCTCTCTGTACTGACGTAATCTTTCTCTGTGTACTGAGGTCATCTCTCTCTCTCTCTGTCTCATCAACCAATAATTGAAAAGATTTTTTTAAAATTAGTAGACTGGCGACTGGCTTTGTCCAGTGACTCCAATGTAATCATGGGCTGTCAGTAAAGTCAGATCATTAGTCATTTGGACGATTAATGTTTAATTACCTATTTTGCTATGTAAAATGATTAGAGAATCAAACTTACTTTCGCTTATTTCACAATCATCGCCATTAAATATTTTCAAAATTCAATATATGCGTTTATAGTTTCTAAAAAAAAATTTTAAATCAAGGTTATCCTCTACAGAAAATAATCAATTACTGGTATTAAAAATGAGGAAAGTAAATTCCTAAAATATTTTTTTCTTTTTCTAAAGACGATGTTTATCGAACATCTGCTTAATTAGAATTTCTCTAATATGTTTTATCCATACTTACTTCACTAATTCGCAAAGATCACATTATTAATCAGCTTGGAATTTCCTTGGTTTCTTTAAATTAATAAAAGAGACGTAAACAAATTGAGATTTATCAGCTACGAAGTTTGCTGGCAACTCTCTCAAAATATCAAGGAGTGTCATAAAATTTATCGGGTAGGATGTTCAGCGCAGAAGCCATGAAACAATGTTATATTATCCGGTTGATATGATGGAGGTGCACCTGAGTTCTATCTATTGGTTGATTGATTGATGGGATTCTGGTCCTACGGCTTCATTACAACACACCCCACATCTCTCTCTCGCTCTCTCTCTCTCTCTCTCTCTCAGCTCTCTCTCTCTCGTGTGGGGCTGAGCCATATCTCTCCCTCCTCGCGCTCTCGCTCCTCTCCCTCTCTCTCTCTCCATCATCTCTCTCCATATCCCTTCATCTCTCTCGCTCGACTCTCTCTCCACATCGCTCCTCTCTCTCTCTCTCTCTCTCTCGGCTCTAAAGCAGAGAAGGTTTATGTAACCCCTACAGTCTGGCACATTGCGGGCCAAATAATTCTTTAGGTTTGTTAGTTCACCCCAGATGCCCAACATAGCTTCAGCGGTCTCGGATGTTGTGGTTAAAGACAAAGGCAGAAGTTTAGAAATGCCAAACAGAAACCAACTACAAAGTTCATTCTCAAAATACTGCAACAGTTTCAATACCACGCACCATTAATTAATGAATATATGTATTATTGTCATGTCAGCAGACTGACTGAGATCTTGTAACAGTAAAAACTTTAAAACTAATGAAATTTGAGCAAAAGACAAGTTTTACTCGTGCGCTCTGACTTTTGGCAATACGCAAATTATTCACAAGGTTTAGACGCCAGTGAATGTTGTGCAAAAGAAACCTATTCAATGGGATTCATTTTATAATTTCAGGCATATTTTCTCTCGCTTTTCAAAATCTAGAATTATCATCACATGTATAGTTTTTATGATAACTGTCGAATAGTTCTAATTCTTTGCCGATACTTAATGGACTTCAGCTTCGAACAGAACAGGAAAACAGGCTTGGACAGTAATGTCGCCTTGCTGTGTATACGTCACTGGCTCTCCTCTCGTGGCGCAGTCTCGCCGAAGGTCACTTCACGCGTCAAGCTGTCTAGCATCTTGTCCAACTGGCGAGGGGAGAGCCCCCCTTTAAGGCCCCGACGAACAGAGGCCAATCGCATCCCACAATTGAAGGTGCAGAGATGAAATACGCTTAAAATGAGAGGATTTCCACTTGATCGGTGCCTGTTAAGCGATAGGATCAGGGTTTAGGGGGCGATTTTCAGAGATCAAGAGAATCTCGAGGAAAAAAGTTCGGCAGAAGCTCTTGCAGATATCCGTACCAACTCTGTATCCACAAGAGAGCAAATTAAACGCCACAGACATTAATAAGGAAAGCCGTGAGTGGAGATAAGTGTTTTTGTCAAGCCGGCTGAAGGAAATAATTACTTTCTCGACATGCTGCCTTTTAAAATGGGATAGAACGCCGCCGCCTGACAATGCCAATTTATCGGTAGACTTTAGGAAGGCGAAATATCCCTCCGCGACGCCCTACTTTACTGTCACGCAATAAACATATAATACATCGCTTTCTAAACGATATGCTGATGAAGACTGGTGGAGGAGAAACAAGATCGTTTCTCGCTATCAACAAGGCTGAAACACCTTCAATTACAGACCGCTGTCATAATAACTCTAACACACCGGAGAAGAAGCTCGGGTAATAATCCGACCGCCGTCACTCGCTTCAGATAACGTCTCGTCGGGGTGAGCGGACCAGGAAAGTGTGACGTCAAAATCACGTGTTGACGAGACTGTTTCCTCCACCCACCTCCCCCCCCGAATCGGTTGTTACTGCATCGATATCTCTGTGCTACGGCCTCTGTATAACAAACTCGGGGCTCACTCGCCATCTCGTGAGGCTGTTCAAGGTGAACATTTTGGCAAGGTAGATCTGGCAAAGGAGTTGATCGGGCAGCCATTAATGAGGGGTTGGGATTCCGCCCTCATTAACGCGCATCCGATCATCTCTTAGCAATAATTTAATAATAATAATAATAATAATAATCATAATAATAATATAATATATAATAATAATAGTAATAATAATAATAATAATAAATTCATTTTCAGTTATCTTCCTTCGGGCGGTCAACGTCACCCCGCCGACTGCCCGCTAGGATCGTTCCGAACTTGCCATGACCACGTGACGCCCTTTCCGGGGTGGGGACTTCTCGGCCTGTGGGAAATAATATCGGAAAATGTCAAGCCGTTCCACGGGGGCCAGCGATTTTCGTTCAAGTTTCTTCACGTGTGTCCGTTATGCGCCGAACCGTGTTGGCTCTCCTTATAAACAGGTCTGCCGGTCCGGTCTCCTGTTGCGAGCTTGTTCAGTCTGAATTGCTTCCCTTCGTTGCATAAAAGAAATAAGAACAGGCTGGCGTCAATCTGAATGAAATTATTTCCTTCAGTTTCGTTGCGATGCTCTTTATATGGACCCACCCACCCCTACATCACGTTCTCTTCCCGGCGAAAGGTAGCAGTATGGCGCCTCGAGGCCCCGTGATCACATCTTTGTCACTGCTGAATTCCAGGCTGTCAGAGAGTCGTCCAAACCACAAGAGCAATAGCTGAATCCCATCGGAAATCGTCACCATTCGGCAAAATTAGATCTTGGTGGTTTATCGGGAAGAAAAGACGCGCGCGTCTTGCTCTCTTAGCAGATGGGCAATCGTGTATTCATCGGCCAAATTTTCCTTCATCGTTTGATTTTTCCGGTTTGGAAG
>JACATO010001534.1:0-2500 GCA_018389105.1 Nautilus pompilius
TGCGAGCATCTCATTGGATTATATACATGGCGATCAGTTCTGATAATAGGAATGCTCGCTTAAGATGTAAAAGTTTACTGTCTTTTTTTTCAAGGTAACAAAAACTTCGGCAGTTAAAGAGTTTTTTTTAATTGCAAGTTTTCGAGCAAAATCAGCTCTCTCCTTGTGAGTCAGTAGAGCGAGTGGTCTCAAGTCCGACAGCCTTCTGTGCAGGTGCGAGCCGGGGGAAGCCTTGAGGTATCTGCGAACTCAGCACCGGATCAGGAAACTCTGGGTTAGCTTCGGCAGAAGTGGTGGAGAAGCCTGAAGCTCACCTCGACATGTTCATCGGCGTATGTTCCGATCGCCTCTGCCCTCTCCCTCCCACACCTTTTTTACCTGCACGAAGTTTAATTAGTTATCACGATTTTAGACGTCGTGACGTCATTTCCGTCGTGACGTCATTTCCGCCGCGGTATCGAACAAAGCGGGCCGGCCATGCATTGTTATCTACGCCTGATTTTATTGTTCACGTCAGCTGTTTCCATCAGTATCTCGCCCGAAAGTCGCCGCGCTGCTTCCTTTCTAATGCCGGCTTCGGTTCGTTTAAATTCGATGAAAATCTGCAACAGCGAATCACGATGTCCGAAGATCTACAGTCTTGGCGGCTGGGAGGACCGGGTTCGAACCCACTCCCGCCCCAACCCCCCGTCGGAACTGACTACCCACCCACGCCCACACAGCGCAGTTTGTTCTCACTTCTAACGATGAAGAGCTCTGGTCTGGTTTGCTGGATACAGGTGGTAAAAATTCCGCGGGTAACTATCGACGGGCTCGCACCCTGACCAACGCCCAACCCTTCCCCTCAGCCCGGGTAACTCGTTTGGCTACCAAGTTTGCTACCCCACATCTTCCCCCTTCTATTTCCCTGGTGTTCGACTCCCTTAGACCGAGAAGGTCAGGAGGGCAGAAGTTCGGAAAGGAGAAAGATCTGGCTGTAAAGTTGTGTCCTGTCTCTGTTTACTCCCCATGAGACCTCGGATATCCTGCAGACAACTACCTCCCGATAGAATATCCATTTTGATAGATAACCCGTTCCTATTTTCAACTCATTTTATAACATATCGAACTTGTTTTTGGAGATCTAATATAATAAATCAATAAGGCAAACCCGTTTTGTTTCGTCTCTTATGCTGTAGAAAGATCCTGGCCCTGGTCTGTCCTGGATCAGGGGAATGATCCAGGGCTGTCAACCCCCTGCTCGGGAATGGCGCATGAAGATAATGATCATTATCCCCCTTTTTTAAAAAAAAATCTGGTCCAAATCGTCCCCTGTCTAACACCCTGACCCCTTTTTTCTCTCTCCTCCTTTGACTGCCCGTTAAAAGACTTGGGGGTTATGTTATTGTTATTTCCCTAATGGGCAGCGAATGGTGATGGGGAAACGCCTTTAATTTCAAACCAAAAAAAAAAAAATAATAATTTTAAAAAGGTGGGGGGAGAGATGGGGAGAAGAGGAAAGCAGTTTCTTGTCTTCTTTTAAAATATATTTCGTGTGTATCCCATTTTGAAGTATGTGCTTTTAATGATGTTTTATATCGTCACGTGGCGATTCGCCAATGCACGCACGCCACGTCACACTTTGCGTCATGAACTGGAGGGGAGGAAACAACAACAACAAAGCAACGAAGTCTCCCTCCGCACCCTGTGTCAACACTTTATTACTGCTATCCGGCTGCCGCATCCTTAATGGTTGTGTTTAGTCTCTGTTTTCTCTCAAAACCTTTTTTTTTTCCAGACGAAGGTAAACCAATAAATAACGAAGCCCGAATAGAACAACTTCGCGTGGGGGTTGGGTGGGCATCACGTGATCCCGATCGCCCAAGATTTTTTGCCAGGCCCCAAACCGTATTTATGGTGTCGCCGTTGGGGTTATTTCGGTGGTGCCCCCACCCCCCGAACTTGGTCTGACTGCGATAAGCCGGGGCTGATGTAGGTGTTAATCGTCGGCCGTTAAGCAAATCGCTGCATTCCTCCGTTCGCACGTTCGGATACAGCTGGCGTACACGCGCTATAATAGATGAGCTATTAAGATGGCTGTTCATACATAAGCTGTCACACCTTTTACTGAATGCCGCTCATGTTATCGGGAAATTACATATTCTCTGGGGCCGCCAAACTGCTTAAAGTGAGACTGGAAGTTTTCAAAAGACTTCAGCGAAAGATATCGATCTGCCCAGTTCGAACGGCCCGACCAATCGCGTCCCGACCAAATGTTCCCCCCGGTCCCAATGAACGCCCCGAGATGAATTGATTCTGGCGAATTTCTAGACTAAGCAATAAGTTAAGCAAAACAAATATCTTAGATCGCGAGAGGGAAAAATCGGTATAAAAACTCTTCGACACGGGACATTCGGGTGACTTTGGTTTCACAACCACGGCACCGCCCACGAGACTTCTCTGAGGACTTTAAGGACGACGACTTCAGGAAGTGGCTCAACAACGCGAAGTCGAAGAGGAT
>JACATO010001534.1:10000-112439 GCA_018389105.1 Nautilus pompilius
TCTTTCAACTTGCGCCTGTGTGATTTTGGGAAACTTTTCTACATATACTCAAACCCTCTGGCATTTCTCTTCCCTAGTGTCTTTACAAACTGTTTCATCAGTCCAAGCTTTATGTGCAAAGGAGGCAATAGGACATTACATGGATCTACAAGAGGTGTATTCTTGACGCTAGACAGTCCTGGCTGGTATGATGTTCTTGTCTGCCAGTTTGATTCCGAATAATGTCTGTCAGTTGCCCGACTATCCCATAGACAAAGAAACAACAGTATTTTGTGAAACTGACTGCATTCCCATTAACATTCCAATGACTTTTAAATCTCCATATATTTCCCATGAGTATCTTTCATAGGCAATGGCATGAAGTAAAAGTTCCATATTCTCATATGGTTCATGAAGATGAACGGAGTGTGCAATAGGAATGGAGGGCTTCAAATTACCATTATGGAGAAGTACAGCTTTTAATCTTCGTTTTCAAGAGTCAATAAACAAACGCCACTCTGCAGGATGATGATTTTGTGATAAACATTCGAAAAGTCCATCGATGTTACTGCAAAAGCAAAGCGGGCCTTCAACAGAAAAACACGTTTGTAGAACCACATTTCTCTGCTGAAAATAAGTTATACGAACACCCGTGCTCTAGCAGATACTTCTCCTTCAGTCTTGATGCCAACAGTTCTGCTTTATCTTTTGAGAGGGATAGGTCTCTGACAAGGTCATTCAGTTCAGCTTGGGAAAATTCTGAGGTTCAAAGCTATCGTCATCAGCCACGTAATCTTCCTCAGCAGCACTATCGTGACAGTCAGCATCATCATCTGATGTTTCAATACCATCATCTGGTGGAACTGGAATTGGCAGACTTCCATTGTGAGGCACAGGTCTCATTGCAGAATCCAAATTGGGATACACAATTTTGTGTTTATTCTTCATAGAAAATCCTCTGACATTTACTTTGCAAAAATAACAGTCATTAAAATGGTCTTTCGGCTCCCTCCATATCATTGGAATGGCAAAAGGCATGGACTTCTTCCTCTTATTGAACCAGTCACGTAAGCCATTTGAGCAAGCTGAGCAGATAAAATGTGGTGCCCATAACTTGTCCTGATCTCCAAGAGGACAGTCAAAGTATAGCTTATAAATCTTCTTGATCTCTGGTGTTATTGTACGTTTTTGAGCTTTCACAATAAATTGTTCCACAGACATAACAAAACACATCAGGAGGATTTCTACACTGTCTTGACATTGTTAACACCTGTAAAACAAGTAAGGAAATAGATACAAACGGTTATACTTATATTGAATTTGAGATGATGAAATATTTCATCAGACCAATTATGACTGGACAATTTGAGATGTTGAAATACCTATTTCATCATCAGACAAAACTTGATCGGTTAATTTAAGATGATGAAATATTGCATCTGAACTATGCAGCAATGATAATGTAGTTTATTTTAAAGGTGTGTCTCCATCATGTAAATGAAATACATGCATACACGTCATTAATTGGAATTTCTATATAATGCATGAGCTAAAACCAGAAAACTTTCTCATCTTGAAAACTGTACGTGATGTAAAAAAACTAATTGTATATTTGAAATCAGCATTAAAAACCACACTAAGTACACCTTGACACGTGCTTGATGGAAAACACTTGTTGACCAGTGTAATTACTTCAACCAAGTGCGGTCAGGCTCATTGGTAAGCGACTCCCACCAAGAGGAAGAGAACACGGAGAAATGTGCGAACGCTTCAGGTTAGGTTCGATATGACGAAGGATGGCGTCAGGGACAACAGACCTGGCGTGATCTTTGTCAGTGCGCTAAGCGGCGAGGCGCCCGCCCCCCCCTTTGAGCCGAGTCCTCTGTAAGCTCCACCACCTTGTTATGAGATAGGTAGTTAACGCCTTGTCAGTAGAATAAATTATGGCCACCAGTCACAGCTGAAGCAGATTTATCTCTGCAGAGTACACCGACGCGATCGGCGGTGACATCTCTTTGAAGTTATTCAATAATAATAATTAACAATAATAATGTAATTTAAAAAAAAAAAACAAACTAAAAAGGGGAAGTAACCCCGTACATCTCACGTGACAGAGTCGTGGACGTGGTAGAAAATGTACACATTCGCTGTTAGGTTGTGCGAAATATCACTGTGTGTGGAACTTTAAGGGATCGACAGAAATCGGTGAAGAAGGAAAAGTGGGGGCCCCCAGCTCTTCGTTTGTAGTTTACCTGGGGACTAAGAAATAAAAGAAACTAGAAAGATCGCTCAAGATATTGAGAATGAAACTTTCTTTTAAAAAAATAAATAAATAATAATGATAAAAATGAGTAAGTTCTTTTCAAAATTATTGTAACGCTTTATTTATCTATTTATTCAAGTTGTTGGTAAAGAAAAACCCTGAAAAGGGAAATATACTATAAAAGTTTAAAAGCCAAACTTCTCTTAAGGTCATCGTGTGTTTTCAATGACGTCAGATCTCAGGAAGAAGTTTCAATATTCATTATGTGGCTAAATGGCCTGTTTGGCTGGATGCTAATAATTATATCTGTGTATAATATATAAATATCATAAAAATATATATATAACAGTGATAATAGATGTAAATAACAATCATCTAATATAAGCCATTTGTCATTCTTTCTTTTATGGAGAGGCGATTTGAATTTCAGTTTCCCTATGGCCCGTCTCATATTCAGGCCCTCTCAAATATAGTTAACCCTCCACGTCATTTTTGTCCAGTAACTCTGTATTTCAGATATTCATCCTTGCATCGTTTCGTTCCCGCCCACCCTGGTTCAAACAATAAAAACCGATTGTTAGCTTCTGCGGGTTACCAGCAGCCATTGATCGAATGCGTCAAGAGATAATAGAACTGTCATCAGCCGCCTTTCTGAAGGTGTCGATTCGTTCTGGTTCATAAATTTCCCAGCTGATGTATTTCGCTTTTTATCTCGTCGAGTGTCCTTGGTTGAATTATTTCACATCTTGTTAACCTGGACAGTCTAAAGACGATACGGTAACCAATCCTCTTTTTTTAAAAAAATATTATTATTACTGAAACTCTCGTGCAGTACACAGTGCATTGAGTTCATGGGAATGAAGTTTCCATTTAATGGTACTGTGTTGTTGGCGTTAGTGTGTTCAGATATTGATCAGCGGGGAACAAAAAGAACACTTGGTAGCTTATTAAAATAAATAAGTCATCAGTATTGATTTGCATCTTACTAAATTCATTCAAACCTTATACAGGAAAATTGTAGTTTTAACAAGAAAACATTTAAGGTGGGTTGTCTACCCCTGGTTTTTTTTAATAGCAAGGCCAGCGAAAGCCGAGTCTAATACGTGTTTTCAAGTGTTTTGTGTGTTTGTTTGTACATCACTCTTTCGCGGCTGAACACAGCCCCTAGAGATCCCAAATCTTGGGGGCAGGTCGTTCAGAATCTGGGCAAGGTTTTAAGCTACTGTACATATATTGGCCTTGAAGGCTACTTTTAAAAAGCCTTATAGATTACACTTAGTTCACCGCACTCATCCAAAATAGGAGACCTGGCATCCTCGAATTATAATGAAGGTACCTCGGGATCAAAGGCAGGATCCAAGGATACAAGAACCTGGCCTCAAAGGTCAACAAAGGCCACCTTTCATGGTTCAGAGCTACTACAGCTTTTCAAGGTAGTCATTCAACTGAGAAGTGACCACAAATTTCGATTCTTTGACAGTCGGCCTTGAAAAAACATCAACGGCAGGTTCTGATATTACACACAGTATAACTTTGAAAACCGAGAATTAAAATGTATTTACTAGTTTGCTACAGGTTTGCCGTCATCTTATAAGCCGGCCCCGTATTGGTCAGGTAGTTTTTCAGATTCCAAAACAAGTCAGCTAAAATAGACCATTATGCAATTTTAAAGAGCCTTTGTTTTCTTATGGTTCTTTTTTTTCAAGATAAAAATCAACTGGGCTTTTATGGAACAAAGTTAGATTTAAATGTGCAGCTTATAGAATGTTAAGAAATATATCATTAGCACCAATTCGTTGTTTATTCAATGATCATGTTCTTAAACATATAAAATTTCTGTTTTTCAAATTGATGTAAAAGCCATTTTTTTTTTCCTGTGCAGCACCAGGTGTCCAAGTTGGTTATTTTCATACCCTGTAGTCGGCCATCTGGGTCTTCTCAGCTGCCTACCAGCTCCTACACTGTAAGGAAGCTCACATGCGTTTGGGTGTTCACATGTAACGTGCGAACAGCTATCTTCATTTATGAGGTGGTGACCACTCATGGCTTTATTCCTGTTTAAAGGATGTACAAGCTGCAGTTCCTACACTCGCCCCAGGTTCCTGAACTACAAGAGGACGAAGGCAGTTTTTCTTATCATACGGCGGGAATAGATTAATTTCAGAGACCAGTGAAATACAAGAGAATAGAAAAGGCTGCTATCTTAGCCACGACTGCGTTGCCTGTTGGTTCCGGTTTCACCTAAGAGCTGTAGCGGCTGAATTGCTGGAACCCATTTTGTACCATAGCCATTGATCGTTGTCAAAGGGTGTGAGTGTCACAGCCGATGTCAATGACAGGGGGGAATCTTTCTGATTACATCACAGTGATAAAGAATCTGTCTGCAACATGTTTTTTTGAGGTTTCTTGTTGGACAGTTTACATTACAGGATTGATTGGTTGCAGATTCAATCAGCCATAAATGTATCATAAACCGCTGTTTGTCGAGGAGTGAAAATTTCCTGCTGCATCTGGCATTGCATTAGCCATGCGGTTGGCTCATGAAATGGGATCCTGTGTCCAAGTCATGTGTTGCATCTATAGATATAGGAAGACATCCAGATGGTGAATGTAGGATTGAAGACAGACACAATTTGCTTTAAATACAAAAAGAAAGTGTCAATGTGCCATAAAAAAAGAAGAAATAAGTACATTAAAATGGCTGGCTCAGGGAAATCAAAGCTGATGATGTATCAGTAGATGACAAAGCTTTCAGTTTGTATGCTTATCATTGTTCTTCCAAACCATCTGGACAATGTAGACTTACTGGTGCAAAGCGTTCCTATTACTATGTTAGTAGATATCAGTGCTGCTACACTGCTTATCATTCTTGGATGCTGCACAGCAAAACATTTTCACATGTCTGTTTACTTTCTAGTAAGACACCATTATCAATTTACAGAAAAGAGAAATGCCGCTCAATGGGTATTACTGATGTGCAGGCAGATACAAGAATCAGCATATAATAAATACTGCTGTTCTTACTGAGGGTAATAGTCCTGCTATTTTGGGAAGATGGTGGCTGGCTTTTAATGAGGCCAAAAATAAAACTATGACTTGAAGTAGTTCTGCAGAAACACAAAACCTGTATGGAGATGATAAGAAAATGGGTGTAATCAAAGGACTTAAGCTGACATAGGAATAGAAAGGTCAAGGCTCTTTATACCCAGAAAGAAGCCGTGCAGTTGAAGTCAGGATAGTTAGAAAAAAAATTGTATCATTTTGAAACTAAAAGTGACAATAATACTTGTCATGCCAAATGTTTATGGAAGTATTCAAGTATGTGGGGATTTCAAAGTGCTACCAGACAAAGAAATGTACAGTATACCTTGCTGAACCCAAAGGATTTATCAGCTTCTGGCCAAACCTTGTTTACCAACATTGGACTAATCATCTCATGGCATGACAAAATCTTTCATATTTAATATCATGTGATAATGACCATGCACAGATCACTCAGAGCCGAAATGTGATGTGCTTTAGTTGGCTATTTAACTGAATGAGATCTAATGCTATCTGGACAGCCATAAATAAAGATGTAACACTGACAAAGGTAGTCTGCTTGTGTAGGATGGCCAGAACACAAATGAAAAACTACAGCCTTATTTGGTAGATGAATTGTAATTCCTGTCTATCATAAAATATTTTTGATAGATACCAATGCTAACATTGAATATGAGATCATTAATTTGAAGCTACTTGAGATGGCCAGATGAAAATATATGTAAATGATGACAAGCAATACTTTTCACACAATCTGGCTTGACCAAAGCCACCAGTTTCTCCCTTGCAACTGTGGAATTGGCCATGTTGCATGTGTAAGCAAGTGCATGAGAGTTTTGTGACCAGAAAGGATAAAATATTCCTAATTTTGATGGATAAGTCATTTAGGTTGACAGATTTCTTTTTCAATGAAGATTATAGCTACAAAAACACTGGGTATGTTAACAGTTTTATTTGTTTGCATCCTCAATTTCAGGTAATTTTAATGGTATTGTGTACAAATGAACCATCCGTACAGCATTCAGCAATGCTGCAGAAATAGGACTTAAGCAAGTTGCTGATGTGTTTTACCATTTGCAGACCATCAGTTTTTTTTTTGGGGGGGTGGGTGGTTTAAGTTTGCTAATATAAATACTGTTCTTTACAGATGGACAACCTGCTGCTGCTTTGTGTCTATACCTAAACCTGGGACCCACTATGATTTAAGCAGGTTCGGGGAAGAGTTAAATCGGGGGGGGCCCCCGCGGGGACAACAACAACAACAACACAAAGACAAAGTAGCAGGTTCCCTGCAGATGAAGCAGCTATGGTGTGGACACTGATGGTTCTGCAAAGCGGGTTCCAGCTGTCATCACAACTCCCAGTAGCGCGCAGGCCGCCACCGTCGACTGCTTGTTCACCTTATTATTTATTTATTTATTTATTTATTATGCTGGTTTATCTTCGACTTCTGTTCCGGAGGAGGAGGAGGAGGCGGCCGCGTGCTCGGAAGCTTTTCCTCGGCCCTCGATCAAGCAGAGTTGCGTCCCTTAGTTCCGCCGCCAGACACAGAGAACTTCTCTCCTCGGCGGGACCCCCAGCGATTCACACACGGGTAACTCGGGGGTCTCCCCTCCCCCCTACCTAACCCCCTACTCACCCCCCAGTAGCGCCGAATTCCCACCCATAAAGACCCTTTGAAAAATTCCTTCAAATTTTCTCCTTTTTTTCTTCCCCTTTTTCTTTATTTCCATTAAACAACAACAACAACAACAACAACAACACAAATATGCAGGCGAACTCCGATGAAGGTGACTGAGTGCTGCAGTGGCTACGAGGGGAGGGACTGCGATCTGCGTGAGTATGGCTGCTTACTACTACTGTTCGAGGGGAGGGGAGGGGGCCCGCCCGCGGTGGAAGCCAGATCCTGGTCCGTCCACCATGAGACAGACAGCCATTAGCCGCTCGCCTGTCGGCCAGTTGATCCTATCGCCGCCGTCAGGGCCCCCTCCTCCTCCCCTGCTCGCCTGCTTCCTTCGCGGGGACGGGGGGTGGGCGAGCTCGGGTGGAGGCGGAGGAGACGACGACGGGGGCTTTCCCGCCCCCCCCTCTCCCTCCGCTGTAGCTGAGAGAGGCTGCGAGGGGTTTGATGTTTTGTCGTGACGGTGATAATAATAATAATAATAATAATAATAATAATGATAATAATAAGATAATAATAATGATAATAATAATGATATATGATAATAATAATGATAATAATAATAATAATAATGATGATGATAATGATTAATATAATAATAATAATAATGATAATAATAATAATAATAATAATAATTAATAATAATATAATAATGATGATAATAATAATAATGATGATGATAATGATAATAATATGATAATAATAATAATAATAATGATGATGATGATGATAATGATAATAATAATAATAATAATGATAATGATAATAATGATAATAATAATAAATAATAATAATGATGATGATAATGATAATAATAATAATGATGATGATGATAATAATAATGATGATAATAATAATAATAATAATAATAATGATAATAATAATAATAATAATAATGATGATGATATAATAATGATGATAATAATAATAATAATGATGATGATGATAATGATAATAATAATGATGATAATAATAATAATAATGATGATGATGATAATGATAATGATAATGATGATTGATAATAATAATAATAATGATGATAATGATGATAATAATGATAATAATAATAATAATAATAAAATAATAATAATAATAATAATAATAATGATGATAATGATGATGCTGTGACCACCTTTTAATGATGCTGACACCGCATCGCGCCCCACCGCTGGAAGCAGACGACAGGCGGGTGGTTAGTCGCCGGAAGGGGGTTAACCTGTGTGAAGAAGAAGTTGTTGGTGGTGTGTTTTTTTCCCCAGCCGGTTATCGGTCCGTCTTCTGCCGAGCCTCATCCCCTCCTCCTCTTCTTCTTCTTTTCTGGTCCGTGCAGCCATTTGCAGTCCGCCGTGCGCCAACAATGGCACCTGTGGGTCCCCTGACAACTGTACCTGCCCCGCGGGGTTCGTCGGCTACCGGTGTGAAGACGACACAAGCAGTAAGTGCTTTCTCTTCTCTTCTCTTCCCCCCCCCCCAGCCCCTAGACCCCACCCCCCCCGTCCTCTTTGAAGTGTGTTTAGGTTGTAGCTGTGAAAGAACCCGGGACCCTTGATGCTGGGGTTCCGGGGTTTCCTCCGTCCGCCCCCTGCTGACACTGGCAGAGAGAGAGTTTGCCACCACCTCGACCCTCCCAGAGGGACCCTGGGGGCTGGAGACCGGCTTCGGGGATTAAAAGGTAAGAAGCCACGTGACAGCGACGACGCCCATTGTTTACCCGGTGACCACCAACAAACTCCCCAACGTCGACCCTGTTCCAGCCCCCTCCTCCCCTTAAAATAATAATAATAATAATAATAATAATAATAATAATAATCTGTGCTCTGTTATCCCCGTTCGTTGTCTTGCAGAAGTCAGCGCTGCTCTACACTACTGCTACAGGTCGACCCAGTGCTTTGGGGAGAAGGCTTCTGGGAAGGCGGCCGGGGTGCTGAGCTACTCCGAGTGCTGCGGCGGCGGGGTGGCAGGGAGCTGGGGTCTGACCGGCTCCGAGTGCCAGAAGTGTTCCAACGTGAACGGCAGTAAGTGTGGACCCCTCCCCCCTCCTATTTGTTACGGCTTCCGCCCGCCCCCTCTTTACCTCCTCTAAACCTCCTTGTTTGTTGTTGTTTCCTTCCAGCCGAGGTCAACGTGGTCAGGCAGGTCTATAACCTGGGGTTTGCAACCTGTCGCAATTTCGGCCCGTACAGTTTCCGAACGTTCGATGGCCTGCTCTTCGACTTCGCCGGCTCCTGTGACTACACCCTGGTGATGAAGACGGGCTCGTGGAACATCGACTTAAAAATAATAAACTGTACATCCTTTTCCAGCTGTTCTAAAGTAAGTCCCCCCCCACCACCACCACACCACACACACACCACACACGGGTACCACCAGACAAAGATATAGACGAAAACCTAAACTTCATTTTATTTCTATTTGTTACAAGAATAAAAAGTATAAGTACAATTCTGAAAAAAAACAAACAAACAACAACCTGTTGTTCTTAATTACGAACTCCAAGATGTACAGTATACCTGCAGGGTGACCCCCCCACCCCACTTGGTGGAATTAAACTAACAAAAGAATTTATGCCCAAGTCTTGGTGGAATTTTATATATTTGGTCACATGGCTTTTTGTAGGTGTGAATTAATCATTATAAAATTACACACACATTGTCTAATCAGACTTTTTAATAAAGATATAAAGGAAAAAGGAAGAAAAAATAAACAAGCAGCATTACTTTGTAAGAGAAACAGCAGAAGATGATAATGTTTAATATGTATATTGGAAATCCTGTCTTTTAAAAGCAGACCAACGAGTTAGATATTACAGTTTTAAAAGAGAGACTAGTATTTGGTCCCCCTGTTTGGCTAAACTTTAAATAGAAGTGACCATTTAGTTGCATATTTCCACTAACTGTCAGAATAAAGCCAAAGAGAGTAACTGAGGAAATAAGGCTAAATTTACCTGCAGTCTGAAAATATTAACTTTTGTAATGTTCTCCATCAGTTTTTTAAGAAAAACTAATGATGAGAACTGCAGCATTTTGTTTTACTTTGTTAATTTTTTGAAAATATGAAATCTCTAAAAGAAAGTTTGCTTTTATTGTTCTTAGGTAAGTTATTTTGCATTTTGTTAACTTACACGTTAAATCTTTAATATGATTGAAAACTTAAATTACCTTTAAATTGATTTTAACACTTTTTGACTTTATGACACTATTAATTACAAAATATTAAGTTCCCTTATAAAATGTGTGTTGGATAACCATTTTGTTTTAACACTTTTTTGTTGTTGAAAATACAAGCTTATCAGTAAAAAAAAACCTTTATTAGTCAGAGATAAGACTGCATTGTAATATATGTATTTAAATGTAAGTTGATCAATTACATTTTGCATAAAATCAAGTATTTAAATTTCCAATTAATTTAAAAAATTTATATAAACTGTTTTTATGCTATATATATATACATTGATAATATTGTCTCACACAAACATTAAAATAGTGATAATGCAAAATTTTTCCTGATTTATAAAAAAAAACCAACAAATTTTGGTTTACTTTTTCAAGTTAATATAGCTGAGAAGAAAGGTCAAATTAACACATTGGGTGGGCTATACAAGTGGTGCTACCATTCCCAACTTTAGAACCCACTAGAATGTTTAAATATATGATTGATTCTTTTATGTTATTTAAGTAGTTACACTGTAATGTGTTTACTTGCCACAAAACCAGCACACTACATATACAAGTTGTGGTTTTAAAATTTGAAGATAATTTTTATTTCTACTAGTCAAGTTAGTAATCTTTATTTTATTTTCTTTTTTATACATAAAAACAAGTTTTTTTTTTTAGTATCATTGTATCTAACCTGCTCTCTCTCTCTCTCTCCATAAACATGGTTAACTCTCTGTTTTGTTGCTTTTTGCTATGTAAATTTTCTGTCAATTGCTATGACAATAACAGTTAAAATTAATTTCATTGTTGGTTAACTAAAAAGTGATTTATTTATATCTTAAAATATACATAAATTAAAGTTATTTTTTTCTGATTTAAAGATTTTATTATTTCTAAAATTTATATTGAAGCTAATCATTATCCTCTTGCGCATGCAGAATGACAGAAGGTATTATTAACTGAATGAAGAGGATGTAATACCTTGTTTGAAGTTTGGGGAAAAAAAATGGAGGTATCTTGTACCTGTGTATAAACAGGCTAAATAGCATTGATTTCATCAGGGCAAGAACATAGAGTACCAAGAGAGAAATCACATACAATCACATGCACTAAACCCAGTCCAGATCCATTGAGAATCTAGTATGCTACATGTGCTATTCCATTGCTCATTGAAGCTGATAGTTACTATCTTAGATATTATTTAAATCTCAGTCCTTTACCAATGAGTGAGACACACAGTATCTACTCATAAATTGTTAGTTGTGAAATAATCAGCTTAAAGTTAATGAAAAACACTTGGAAAATATACGTTCTAATTTCTTTGATTTTTCTTTTTTGGGAGGAGAAATACCATCTTGCAAAGAATAAAAATATCGTTTAAATCATTCAAATTATATGGAAATATTTCCCCTCCTTTTATGTGACAGATTCTTTTGTAATGCCAAATATCATATCTATTGGTAACACCTAATTGCTGAAATTCAATAAAAGGCCTCAAAATTATATTCTTGCTAATGATTTTTAATGAGTCCATGAACTGATTAAATATTTTTCATTTTCTACCAAGTTTAATTACATTCTGCTGAGTGCCATAACTATCGTTTTGGAAGTTTTTTCAGTTCTGGCATTTCTTCTTATATGGTAATACAAACTGATATTGCTTCCCATTTTCCCTTTAATTTACTAACTTGGGATGTTTTTAGCATTCTCAGAAAGCAGTTTTTTTAAAAAATTTTTTAAATTAATTTTTGAGGTAACTTTTCATTAAATAAATTTCATCTTGAACATTTCTCTTTCATTAAACTGTTATAATTTTTTATTATGTATTTCATTGTAATAAATTTTTCAGACAGCAACTGCCTATTTCACAAGAGAGAAATTTGTAGCTTGAAAAACTAATCAATGATTTCTAGTTTTTTGTCATTTCTTCTATATACTTTAGATTACTAAAACAGATATTATAATAAACAGTTTTTTAAAATAATGACATTTTTTTTATAATTTTTGGACAAATCTACTATACAATTATGGTTATTTTGGGTGTTTATATATGCATTACCACTGTCTTTTAATATCAGATATCTGGTATTAATTTTTATAAAATAGATAAATGTTCTCGAAGAAATTCATTATACTATATGAAAATAAATTACTGAATATTTGATATAAATAAATAATGGTGGTTTGTCTGTCAACAAAAAAATAAGTCTGATAGTTTGTTACAGTTTTTCTTAAATTAGTCTTTGCATCTTTGAAGTTTAGTGTCTCAAGTTGTAAAATTGCTGAGCGGTTTCATTCGCTGTATCTCTGATGTTGTGTATTTTTAGGCCTACACAATTAAACTGCTAGATACTAAGATTGATGCTATAAGAGGAATGATCAGACTCAACGACCACCCAATAAACCTTTCTTCTGGAAGATACTCCAATGGTATGATATGTTGTTAGTTACATTTTTATCATAGAGTGTGCAGTAAAACATTCAGGAATATTTTACAACTTAAGCCAAAACTTTATATTTATTTAATGTTTATTTCAAATTGACTAATTAGTAACTTTATTTGTGAAAGAGTTTGTAATGAGTAATACAAGTGATCTTTAATTGGCAATTTTTATTTATATGTGACAAATGCATGCTGTTTATATTTAGCTAATGCTGATTAAGACTGTGGCAATGATATACCGTTTAGTTATGTTTTTGTTGATTTATAAACAATCTCTAAATAATTCTGCAGTCACAGAATCAACTGGCTGATGTATAGTCAATTTTAGTTGAGAGAGAAAACAAATTTTTTTTTTTGTATTTTTAATCCAGATGATGAAAACCTGGTACAGTAAACTTTAGCTTTACTTGAAAAATAATACAATAATACATTTTCTAGCAGTTGAATTCATTTCTATTTTAAATTATTAAATTATTTTTCTTTTACAGACTTTTAAATTTGCTGCTCTTTGCTTTTTTGTTTTGTTATTAACCATACATTTTCTGATGTATTTATTATAGCCTATGCCCATGTATTTTATGATCCCTCATGTTTTCTTGTCTTTTTTTCCCCTAAAACCAATTTGAATCTTAAAAGAAATATATAATTAATAAAGTGAAAAAATTCCTGAGCTCATGAAAAGCTATGTTAAAGCTGACTAAAATCAAGCTTTTGTAAGAGTTGGAGCAGATATAAATACACAGCTTTTGCTTACTGCCATCTCTGTTCAATAAATCTCTCTCTCTTTTTTTTTTTAAACAATTTTATTTAGAAAACAAAAAGTTTTCTTATTTATCTGTTTGCTTTCTGAAACTTGTAGGAATGCACTGAAATAAATTCTATTTAACAATATAATAAGGCAAAGGTAGTTTTTGTATTTTGATTTATTTGCTTTTGCAATTCTTAGAATAGAATAGAAAAATTATATTTTAAATTCAATTAAAGCTTTTTTAAACAAATATTAAAATGCCATTTTTAAATTCAAAAGGTACTCAGTCTTATGTTAATAATAGTATTTTAAATATTTTTCTGATTTTTATTGTTTTCTTTTCCAGGCACCAGTATTACAAAGAATGGTGATTTCATTTATATAGAGAACAGTGCTCTGGGTATTAAAATCAAATTTGACCAAGAAACTACAATTTATGTCACCCTTAGGGATTCCTTAAAAGGATCAGGGAATATTAAGGGCTTGTGTGGAAATTATGATGGTAATCCAAAAAGTTAGTATTCAATAATATAATTACTTTACTTTAAATAAGATCACTTAAAATATGAGAATCTAGTGCTGAGTTTCTCGTGGTTTGTCGTCTGAACTACAACAACACAACACCAAAAGAATTATTAATTTCTTTGCTTGCTTGTTTTTTTAAGTAAAAAAATTAAACTTTAGTTGTTTTGGAGATTTTTATTACTAATATGATGTAATAATACTGGCTTAATTTTAATATTTGTGTTAATTTGTCCTGATAGAGGTCAATAAAATAGTAGGACTTACTTTCTAAAAGTTGCTACTATGTAACTTCAACATGAAGTTTTGTTGCACTTATTAGATTGGTGGTGGGTTGTTGCCAGTAACAGGTTATGTATGATACAGCAGTGATTTAGTGTCTAGGTTCCATGTTTGGTCTAGACAATGGCCTGGTTTCTTCCACTGCTTTTCTGGTTTGTGTGTGTCCACACGCCTGTTTCTTCTCATTTCAAACCAAAAGGGTACCTACCACTGGGTTGCCAACTTATCTAGCCCATTGACAGTTCCTAGTGGTCATACATTATTTATGGTCACAAAAAATTTAATAATTAGATTATAAGTAACAGTTATTAGATCTGCATAGAGTTCAACTTATTAAATGTAAAAATGAAAAAAAAAACAGAACAACTAAGAACACTAAAAGAAAATGTATTATTTTATTAAGTACTGCTTCTTGACTTGTACTCATTTCCTTTTTATTTTTCAGATGATTTCATTAAACGAGATGGTCAAACAGTGCAAGATGTAGATTCATTTGGTAATTCTTATGCAATTGATAACTTCCTGAAACCGGTATGTTTCACTTTAATAATGAACAATCATCTAAATAATGTAATGTTGAATTATAGGAAAGTGATTGAGTTCATTTAACTGGAAACATACCTCTACAATGCTATTACTATTTTTTTATATACACCATTATATAGTCATTAAGATAAAGTTTCCCAGTGGCAAATGAATGTTAATGTGTGCATATAGATATACTGCCCACAAGCATCATTATTGTCTGGAAAATTAATTTTATTTGCTATTCAAATAGAGAAATGACCTCAATAACTGTTCAGCATAATCTGAAGTATTTGTAAGGAAAATAGTATTTAAAATAGAATACATGCATCTAAATTACTGATTTCTTTTATTTGAAGTGTTCAACCATTCATCTTGTGAAAGGTACTAATGTTTTAGTAAATGTACAAAAACATTTTACCAAATAACATTTGCATGTTTGGCAAAAGTCAAACATCTTTGTTTTGTGGAAATCTTATGAAACATTTATAATTCTGAAAGATCACAAAGTCCAGTTTTATTCTCATGGTTTAGTCATATTCCCTGAATACAAACAGTTTGTTTTTTTCTCTCTTTTTTAATAATATTTTGTATGTAAGCACTAATCTCAGTATCTGAACTGGAAAATATTATGAAAACAAATCGTTTGAATTATTTGAACATTGGAATCTTTTATATCTATACGGCAGTTAATATGAAATTATTATTCCAGAAAACTATTTTTTTCTCTATCTGATAAGGGAGAGTAAGAATGGAGTTGTTTTATTCATTCTCCCTAAAGGATTTATCATATGTAATTGATATTTTTAGAAAGTTTTTGCTGTTTTGGAGACTGGGTAGAAATGCTAATGTTGGGTTATTTCCTTTTAGAGATTTTTGAAAATGTCTCAAAATGGTTGTTTTTGAGTGTGCATAGTTCTGTTAAAGATATTAATTGAAACAAATTTTTGGATATAATTAAATGTATACTATGAACAATTTACAATTATAAAGGAATTAATCTACCATAATCTTATTCCAGCTTAAGCACTAGACTATTCCAAAGTATTTATTGGTAATGTGTGACTGTGACTGACTAATCTAAAAAAAGCATTATTAGAGATCTGATGTTTTAGTTAGAGATTATCAAATTACATTCTGTTAGTTGGTGTAGTAAGCTATTAGTAAAAAGAATAAAAAACTTCTTTTAAGAATCTGTTACAATGCTCTTTAATGTAGACAAATTATTCTGCTATATCTATGTATGCTAAATGCTTCAACATATATATATATATATATATATATATATGTGTGTGTGTCTGTGTATATATAAGCTATACATGTTCTAAATTGATTAATGTTTTTAAAAATTGTTTAGATATATTGTAAAGTAATTTTTTTTTAATTTGTAGTGCTTTACTTAAAAATTACTGAAGTTTTGTTTTGCCTGTCTTTGAAATATTTCAACATTTATTTATTTTACTTTCCCTCCACTTTGGGTAATTTCCACCTTGGCGTCTTCTTTAGCATTTAAAATATTTGTAATAAATACAGTAATGGAAACTTGATTATTTTCAGTGTGTGCCATCAAGAGGCATACCAAGGTTTTGTGGAAGTGACACTATGGAAAAAATGGCCATCAGGGAATGCAGCCAACTAAAGTCAAGAGTATTTACTCCCTGCCACACTCTTGTAAGTTACAAAAGTTACTTTAAGATATAGATGTTCAAATGCGTCTTCATCGCTTCAGCAAATTTAGCTAAACGGCAGTAATTTGTTGTTTTTTTTTATAATTAAATATTGAATGGACTTTTGGTTTATATTTTCATTTTGATTTGTTTATTGGCCACACTGGATTCTAAGGAGAAATGTTTTAATTTGTTATTACTCAAAACTTGACTGACTGCTTTTCTTTTTTTTAAAAGTTTTCAAAACTGCTTACCTTTTCTTTTTTATTTGCAAAACTTCATTTAAGAATTAATATTCTGATTAACCTATTTGTACAGAATATCAAGATATAATTGCTAAATGTTTTAAAAACATTTTTATGCACTGTTCATTTGTGAGTTTGCATTTTTTTAAACTTCTCTATTGAATTTTATTTTGCATGTTGCTTTTAACAAATTAAAATCTCATGGGATTTAATTAGATTTTTTGATGTTTCAGATGAAAACAATATGTAAGTGCATAATTGTGACTTATTATGTAGTTGCTGAGTCTTAGTGTATTCTTTTAATTGTGGAAGTCTTATTTATCAACACTCTTTTCCTTCCTTCCTTATCTGTAACTGTTTGTTTTATGCAACTTGTAGTGTGAAAATATTGCATTCAGATAGCTAATTTTTATTTTGAATTTTTATGTACCCCCTGTTTTCAATGTTAAGAATTTCAATTTCTTGTTTTACACAATATATCTGTATACTCATAATTACTGATTATTATTTTTGCTTGTTTTTTTCTGTACAAGTTTCTTTAAGATGTCACCCACAATCAGTATTTTATTAAATGTGATTTCTCAACTATTTGTTGTTTAATTTTCATTAGGTTGATGTGAAGAGATGGTTTGATTTGTGCATCAATCAGTTCTGCGCTACCAACCTTGAGAGTGAGAAGACAAATGTCACATGTAAAATTTTTACAGCATATGCTCAAGAATGTTCTCATGAGGGCAAGGTCATTGAGTGGCGCTCATCCAAGCTTTGTCGTGAGTTCATGTATACATGTTTGTGTAGAGTGCAGCCTTAGTATCAGAATAATTTGGTTTATAAAACAAACAAACACATTTTAATAGTTGCTTGTCATCTCAAATGTTAAATCCTGTTTTGTTTATGTTTTTTCTGGTTTATTCCCTAAAAGGAAAACTTTTAAGAATTGTCATTTTACATAATTTAAACAGAACTATCCATAGACTTGTTTTGTATCATGAAAATTTGAGTAAGACATGCTTTCTTATTTCATTATTCTTTAGTTCAACTTTACTTTTTAACAAACTTTTCTTTTACTTTTAACTCAGATCTTTTAACTGTCAAGATATTTTAACTACATCTAAAATAAATGCCAGTAATCAAAATTTTGAACTGTTACTAGAAATCAATATTTCATACAATTTAAAATACTAATTTTTTTTTAGAATTATTTATTTAGCATAAGCCAGCAACACTGTGCTGAGAAGAGAGTACTTCCTAGTTTCTTAATCTTATTTGATTTTGTACTATTTAATATACATGCAAATTTTTGTACTATTCACCTAAAATTAACAGTTTGAAAAACCCTGATTGACCCTTACTGTCATTATCTGATACAATTAATGTCTTGGATCTAGAATTTTTTCACAAGACAACTCTCATTATGCAATACATTTGTTGTTCTTTCTGCACAGCTGATGTTGTTACAGATTCATTACATGTTAGAGAGAGAGAGAGGTGGGGAGAGATTGTGTATCTCCTTTTTGTATTTTAAAATTTACATTTAACAATTTTGAAAATAATTTTATAGAGTTAGCAAACTTTATATGAGCACATTTAATCTTAATTATGTTTACTATTTCTCCTTAAATTTGTAAGTGGACAAATGAAATAGATGATGTAATAACCAAACAATGTTTTATATAATTTTCTTAAATCCAATCTCTCATTAATGAATATTTTATTTTAACAGTAAATGAATCAAATGCAAAGTTAATTGAAATTAAATATATGGTGTCAGATTCCAATATTTTTCTGAACAGTATGTATGTTTTCTTCATGTGTGTTACTAACGTACTTCCTTTTTTCATAGCTAAGATGTGCCCTCCTGGCCTGTTATACACAGAATGTTCGTCAACGTGCTCAGTAACATGCCAGAATCTGTACAGCATCATGCCTGACTCTTGCTACTCAGAGTGTTCACCTGGCTGCCAATGTGCTCCAGGGACTGTTATGGACCATGATCATTGTGTTGCTCCTATGAACTGTTCGTGTGAATTTCGTGGTCAGAAATATGGGCCAAATGAAGAAGTTACAGTTAAGTGCAATAAATGGTAAGTCAGGTTTTGCAGAAGTTAATGAATGGTCTCCATTCTTACAACCCTCATTTTTATCTCATGTTCAGTACTAAATATTTTAAGCCTGTTAACTTATCTAGAAACAGTAAAAATCCTTTTCTTTTCCCTATTACTTATTTACTACTAGTCACATCACAATGTAAAGGCATTATTAAGTTATGGAAGTATACCTGGATATTGCAATTTCTATCATTTAAAAAATTTTCACGAGATTCAGATATGCAGTAAGTAAATAAGATTACATTTATTTTCAATTTATAGATTTATTCACTAAAATTTTTTTTTTTGAAAATATACCACAGCTCCTTCATATTCTTTCTGTTAATCTTTTATTTTTTACAGATTTTATTGTTTACTTTACTAAAATAAAATAAAATAATGAAATTAATTTTTTTAAAATTTATATTAATATTTAATTAACATAAGTAATTGTTTTGCACATTTTTTACATATATAATTTAAAAAAAAACCAAAATACTCTGCAAAAACAGAAAAAATCAATCTGATCTGAAGAACCATAATTGAATATTCTATCGTGATATTGATAAGTTATAAAATAGGAGATTTAATTTATATTCTCATTTTTTAAAGCTTTGTCATGTACTCTTTATGTTAAGAAATTAAAAAAAATAATTAGAAATAAATTTTGAGATTTTTTTAAAAAATAAAGATACTAAAATAAATTTACAAATAAACAAATGAGGCATATTTAGAACCAGTACATTAAGTAGAACAATCAATTACCAGAAAAATTAAATTTTATATTGTGAATTAATTTTCTAACGCTTGGTATCCATCAATCTTCATGGAAAAAAAATAGTTTCTTAAATTATTTGACAATTATATTTGGCTTGAGTATTAAACACATGAACTGATATTTGTTATAATCATTTTACCTGGGAGTTGTATTTTCAAAGATCTAGACCGATGTTGGAAGTAAATTAACTACTAACATCACAAATGGTTGTAAATTTGTTTTTTTTTTTTTACAGCAAATGCTCCAAAGGTCGCTGGCATTGTACTAAAAACAAGTGTGCGGGAACTTGCACTTTCTTAGGTCGTAATGATGTTAATACATTTGATGGAGAACAATATCATTTTGAGCCTGGAAAATGTTTGTACACACTGGTTCAGGTAAGAATGGAATTTTTGATAATTATTTGCCTACATTGTACCTGAAAACATTCAAATTGATGATTGGTTTTTGAAAATTCCATTTGTTTGCTTGAATGAATAGTTTTTTTCCTTCCATAAGCTACCATATATTGGAAGTTTTGAAAAGGTTCACCTTAAAGATGCATCTTAGAAATACAATGTTTTGATTTTTTTTAAAACAATTTGCAAGGGACAAATATTCATGGTACTATATTGAGTGATCTATGAAGAAATACAAATAGGATCCAGCTAACTAATTGTCTTTAATTTGCTTTTTAGATCAGACAGACAAATCTGGGGTAAAAACAGTGGGTGGGGGATGAAGAATGTAGCAGATTTTGGTAACTTTTTCAAGTGAATTAAAGTATCAATGGGTAGCTTTTTTTTTTTTTTGGTCTCACTGATGTCCTTTTTTTGATGCGGAGTGAATTAGTTTTAGGTGGTTTCAGTCTTCTGAACAGTATGGTTTCGGATAGGATATATAACAAAATGAGAAGTTGTAACTGAGACAAGTGAGAAACTTTTATTTTACTTGCCCTTTAATCATTTAATGTCTGCAATGTGAATTACTGGTGTGATCGGCCAACCCTTTTTAAAATAAAGCAGCAAACACTTGCTGATGAGAAAAAAATAGTACATTTCATTTAACATATTCAAACTTTTATTCTCTTTTACTCCACATAGAGAGAGAGAAAGAGAGAGGTTGTTTCTTAATTAAAAAGACAATAACAATAACAACTGCCTTTGTTAAACAATTTTAGGATTATTTATAGTGTATATTTAATACTGTGTATTCAGAAATATGACACTAAGACAAAGCCAAGCCACCATACATACAAGCAAAACTGTATTTGCTGAATAATTTTGAGTAAAGTTTTGAAAAGCACATTTTTATTCACTGTAGGTTTATTGAATATAAATTTTAGGCCAGAAGTACATTGCATTTTAACTTCTTACCCATTACAAAACAAAAGTGCTTCTCTGTCCTTTTTTTCCTTGATCAGCTTCAATCCAATACTGTGCAGCTGGTGGGAGATTGTTTACCAACATTTTTCAGTTCCTGGCTCTCTTCAGAGCACTTCCATCTTTATCTTTTACCTCTACTATCCATCCTGGCTCCTGCACTGTAGAGCTGGCAGATACTTGTTATTCCATTTATGAGTTATGCTTGTTCTACTCCCTTGGCATCAGCTAGTCTCTTTCATTGCATGTGTCTCTACCTTCCTCATACTGTTGGATTTTTGGAATCAACCTCCTGTCCTTGAATTCATCTGTTTACAAATTTCAGCATTTCAAGGCCCAGATTATAAAGTTCTCCCTATTGTAGTTTGTTTTCTATTTTTGAAGAGTTTTTTAAAATTACTTTGGGTCTTACCTTTCCCCTAAAATCAGCTGTTGTATATTAATGATCTTTCCACACTTTTCTTTTCACAGCCAACCAGCCCCCAAGAAAAGAATGAAAGAGCAAACCTTAACATCAAGATACTGTATGATACATGCACAGAGGGCTGGAAACAAACCTTTAACTGCATTGTTGGCATCTCTGTTGTTGGACAAGGGGTCTCTGTGGAAATACGCAGAAGTCAGATAACCATCAATGGGAGGAATAATGTCAGGCTTCCTTACTCATCTCGTAATATATATGTGAAAAGGGCTACAACACAGTTTTTCATGATTGAAGGATTTGGCTTCAGAATCTTATACAATGAGAATCACCTGCTTATTGTCAAACTTTATCCATTTTTTGAAAATAAGGTAATGATATGTACCTTATATACAAAAAATAACCTTGGATGTTACTAGTTTTAAAATTGATTGCCTAGATCAGTGTTTCCCAACTGGGGTCCACAGCTCTTGGGGGGTAAAATAGGGGTGAACAAAATTTAATTGGTTTGTGCCTCTCTTTGATGGTGAAGTGAGGGCTAAAGGTATAAAATGTGATGTGATGCTTATGTTGCTTGAAGAGGCCCTTTCAGGCCTGATCTCGTATACATCAGGTATTATTATTATTATTATTATTATTATTATTACTATTATTATTGTTATTACAAATCCGAGAGTGCTGCCTGCTTCTGTAAAAAGGAGATGCATGCCTACCAAAAACGCTGTTCAAATTCAAATGTGCACTGAAAATACTACTCAGCAACAGCATTGCGACGACCATGAATTCTTGCCTATGGCAAGTCAGCCCACTCACAGGCATGGTGTGTAGTCATCGGTAGCCTGATTATGTCATAGTCCCTCCAGGTCAGCTTACCCTGGTGTCGCAGGTCCCAGACAGCAGCATGTTGCTCTGACACCAAAACAATGCACACTGCTGACGGTGACTAGAGGCTGGAAGTCATCCCGTCACTCTGGACAATGGGCCTGGCGGCAAAAGGCCAGGAGCCGAATCTTGGACTGTTACACATTGGACTGGTGTGGTTGGGCTGCGGTCCCATTGGCTGGCACCACTGGGAGTGGAGGCTAGAAAAACTGGATGGGGAGGACTTCATGGGACAGTATGGACGCACACGAGCGAACTGAGTGGTATACCTATATTATGGCCAGCTCAGCTAAGAAGAAAGTACGTAAGTATTCAGTTGAATATCTGAAGTATGGCTTTATCACCTTTCCACCTGATGAGAGACTGCTGCTGTGTTTACTTTGTGATCAGACTTTATGCAATGATTCCATGAAACCGGCAAAACTGGAGGTACATTTTCAATCCAAGCACAGGGAGCACGCTGATAAAGACCCGTCATATTTCTGGGATCTAAAGTCCGATCATGAGAACAAGATGCAGGCTCAGAAGACCATACTCTTGATGTTTAAGTCACAGACATCCATGCAAAATGCAGGACTGGTCGCTAGCTATGAAATGTCACTTCTCATCGCTAAGTGTGGAAATGCTCACACAATTGGCAAGGATTTAATCATACCCATGCTGCGTGTGTTCACAAAAACTGTACTGCAAAGATTGGATGATCCTGTGTCGATTATGCCTCTTAGCAACAACACCATCCAGCGCAGAATCAATGAGATGGCCTCAGATGTGGTGGATCAACTCATTTGTAAACTTCGACAAAGGCCTTTACGTCAGTTGGACGAGTCAACGGTGAGGGACAGTTAGAATATTCTTCTTGCCTACGTTCGTTACATAGAGGCAGCTAATTTCATTGAAGAGATGCTGTTCTGTCAGTCATTTGAGACAACTACAACTGCACAGGAGATATACCAGCTGTTCATGAAGTATTTTAATGACCATGACATTCCCATTGCTAACATAGTCTCATGTGCTGCTGATGGAGCACTGTCGATGATGGGGAAGAGGAATGGATTCCTCCAGTTATTGAAGAGAGACAACCCTGCTTTGATCTCTGTGCACTGCATCTTACATTGTGAGCATCTCATCGCCGAAAGTCTCTCCCCTGAGCTCGGTGTGATTATGACGGCGATCATCAAGGTAATCAACCACATTAAAGCCAACCTGAAAACAGAAAGACTTTTCAAAGTGTTATGCAAAGATTCAGAGGATCAGTTTGTAAGGTTGCTTTCCCACACTCAAGTACGCTGGCTTTCAAAAGGACCTTGCCTGGAGCGATTTGTCGATCTTTATGACGCCATTTTCGAGTTTTTGTGGGGAACTCGAAATTATTGAACCATTGCATAGTGAAGATGTGATGGCTATGACTATCTCACAGACATTTTTGACAAACTGAATACTTTGACCTGCAATCTTCAAGGCACCAAAGACCATCATTGAGTCCAAGTGCAAGATTTTTGGCTTTGTGTCCAAGTTAGAACTGTGGCAAGGAGATCTGGGCAGGAAGGATTTCACCAGTTTTAGCCATTTGCTGCCCTGTCCGATCACCAACTTTGTTTTGACAGTAATATGTGACCATGTTGCCTCACTGACCACTGAATTCAAGGCCTGGTTCACAAATTTGCAAGTGATGGAGTTTCCGGACTGGTTGACACAACCATTTTTCTGTCGACTTGATGACATTGATAGGTGTTACCGAGATGAACTGGCAGAAATGCAGCACAATAACTCTGTGAAAGTCATTCATAAAACGAAGAAACTAATGATGTGGGTGACTGATGAAGCTTCTGAGAACTATCCAGAGATGTCAAAAGCCGCAAGAAAGATGATGCTTCCTTTTCCAACATCCTATTTAGCAGAATGTGGATTCAGAGCTGTCATGGACATTTTGACCAAGAAGCGAAATAGTTTGGACATTTGTGATTGGGGTGACCTACGACTGAAGCTGACTAAACTGGAACCACGTGTATCGTTTCTAGTCAGATGTCATCAAGTGCGGGGCTCTCATTGAATTAAATTCTAAGCAGTTATCCTCAAAACCCGACGTATATCAGTGTGTTAATAAAAGTTTTCAGCAAACTATCCATCTCTTGTTTGCTGTGGGTGGGTGGGGTGATTCAGTTGTTTCTGGTGAGAGAAGGGATGCATGACAGATAAAAGGTTGGGAAACACTGGTCTAGGTACTTGTGCCATGAATCTTTTGCACTAATTGCCTTTCCTTTCTTCGGCCAATCATTGGTTAAAATAAAAGAAATGTTTAAGAGCACAAATCATCTGTATGCAAACAAAAAAAAAAGGAGAGAGAGAGAAAGAAAAACAAAGATGATAGTAAAACAAAAAAAATAATAAAGCAGCAAATTATTTTAAAATGTTGAGACCATTTAGAAAAATTGAAACTTTGTTTTTATGCTCGCTTAGTTTTTATTACTGAAGAACTCGGCCTTCTCTGGTTAAGAAGGCGTGACTACGGGGCATCCTGTCCCTAGCCTTCTATTTGGGGTACTGACCAGGTGCCACGCCCTTTTTGGGTGTGATCACTCAGATTCGGCCCTGGAGGGCAGGGGATAAGTAGTCTGTTTGGCCGTGCAGACGGAAAGTCCCCTGCTTGAAAAGAGTAGGGGCGAGGGATGCTTTTTGCACTTGGCCTGCTTCTCTGGCTGGGAAGGTTAGGCACGTCGGGACCGATTTTTGGATCGGATGTGCCAAGGCTTTTTTTTCCTAAGAGGTTTTTGGCTGGGGAAGCGATTGCTCTAATGGAGTTTGCTCCGACTGAAGCTTTTGCTTCCATTAACATGGGACGCTTCAGCGTCCATAACTCTGGTTGTTTTTCAGCCAGCAGCACGAGGTGTTTCGGCGCCTCCACCCAGCAATTTTGGCCTTCATCAGGAGCTCGCTCCACCAGAGGTTTCTGCCATCTCCACTCCCTTCTCTTCAGAGATGCACACACATACACAAACTTTACACACACACACACACACATTACAACACCAAAAAATAAAAAAAAGATCAAAGTGGAGTTCTGGGGTATTGGTGTTCCGAGTCTACCATTTGGGGTACCGAACAGGTGCTATGCCCTTTTTGAGCGTGGTCACCGGGAGTCAGCCTGGTGGGCAGAGGCGCCTGTGTGTTGAGTATCTCTGCTTACTGACAAGTCCTCTGCTTGCAAGAGTGGAGGTGAGGGAAACGTTTTGCCCTGGGCCCCAATATCTGGCAGGAAAGGTTAGGCATCTCCAGACCGATTTTCTGACTTGAGGTGCTGAGACTTTTTTTTCTCAAAGAGGTTTTTCGGCTGGGGAAATGATTGCTCTAATGGAGTTTTCACTCCATATCGGGGGCATTTTGCCTCCACAAAACAAGGCGCTTTGGCGCCTCAAAATGGGTTTCGGCCCGGGTTTTGGTCCCAATAACAAGGTGCTTCAGAACCTCAGGACAGGCTTTGGCCCTCAAACAGATCTTGCTTCACTAGAGGTTTTGACCTCATCCAACCCTTTCTCTTTGGAGATATACACACAGACACAAACTTTACACTGCCTTACACATAGCAAACAACCAACAACAAAAAAAAAGATCAAAGCTTGCTTACTTTTTTGCTCTAGGAGTTAGAATTTTGATGGATTGGCATTGCTGATTTGGTAGGCCCCCAACTGGCTGGGGATGATGTGAATATCAGGTCTCCTAACTATGGGAGTGATCATTTGCATGGTCTTCAACTTCAGGTTGGGGGCTACACTTTTTGCTGTAGCTGAAGTGCTACATGGGGGCTTTGCCTCACAGTGAAGCCTCTGCTCATTCTCCATACTGTTTCTGAAAGGAGTCATGCGCACACCCCAGAATGCACTTTAACATGTGCCCCACCACAAAAAAGAGAGAACTAAGTCTCAATTTTAATACACAATTTTTCTTGTTTGCATGTTCTTGACTTGCATTGTTTGATTGGTATTTTTCTGTAGGAGGAAGGTTTTGCAGTATGTTTACACACTGTTGGTGTTTGTTGTGCAGTATAGAGAGTACAAAAAACCACCCTGGCAGGAAGAGAGTTAAATTAACTGAGGCTCATTCAAGCTCCTAAACAGTGCCAGAATGGTAGTCATTGTGTTAGTTATGCTATGCTGCTTGTGCTGACCCAGCTTAGGTGTTTCTTTTGAAATGAAATTACCTTTTCTGAAAATATCACTTAGAGATATTAAATAGAAATAATTGTTTCTTTTTTTTTGTTTTGTTTTTGAGCACAGTCATTAATGAAATTGTACTATACAACAGGTGCAAGGTTTGTGTGGAAAGTTCAACTACAAGAAAAATGATGAATTCTTTGGACCTAATGGCGCCCCAGAGGGAGTAAAAACCTTTATTGGAATGTACAGGGATCAGTTATGCAACGATAAAGAGAAAGAGATGGCTGGCATATGTGACAGTTTTTACTATGTAAGTAAAAAATTTGCCAATGGTATTACTTAGTTCTCTGTGTGTTGTGCCATTTTTCTGCTTTATTTTGTCATTTCTTGCATTCTTGAATATTATTATTATTGTTTTCTAGCTTAATAGATGAAAATGATGAATTAAAGAAAACAATCATGACCTTAAAATAGCCATGAAAAAGTGTTACAGAATTTAAGTGAATACGAGTTGATTTTACCCTTTGTGATGGTCATCATTAATTTTCTTTAAGCATATTTGCTCTACAGCTGGAATACTGTGATAAACTGAGATAAAACAATTTATAGAATTGAATGCTGGAGCATACTGTCTTAATGTGAGAGTGAATAAGATGAGGACACATCTTTAAATTTTATAATTTAATTTAAACTCAGTAAAGCACTCTTGAAATTAATGAACAATTAATAATAATAATAATAATAATAATAATAATAATAATAATAATAATAATAATAATAATAAATGTGATATTAAGAAGTTCATTTGTATCAATGGGATTTTTTCTTTTTTATTTTGAAGAATAAAGAATCTGCTGAAGCAGCATGTAACTACATTAAAGATGGGCATCTTTTCTCTAGTTGCTATGGTACTGTGGATTATAAGTATTACTACAATTTCTGTTTGAGAGAGATGTGCATTGCCAGTAACCATCTTCCAATGTGTATTGCTCTAGAAGGCTACTCTAGAATGTGTGCAGAAGATGGAAGTATAGTAAACTGGCGTGACAATGCCACCATGGTAAAAGAGTGTGGTAAGTATCTCTCTTTTTAAAAATTTTATTTAAAACTATCTATATTTTATGATTTTGTTTATTACCATTACTTATGTAATTACATTATAGTATTATACCACTTAAGGGAAAAAGTGGTTACATCTGAAGCATGATTTTCTTAGTTAAGTAGGAGGATAAACAGACTGGATATAGTACAGATCAGCTTTTTAAAACTGTTTCTAGTGCTTCAACATAATGATTATTTAAATTATTTAAGATAAGTAAAGATTCGGTTTGGCTTTGTTTTTAAATGTTTGAAGTTGGATGCAAATCTTGCTAATGTTTGAAATTACTCCAAGTAATTGAAATTCAAAGTGTTTTTTGTACACTAATTTATCTAGCTGCTTTTCCATACTTGCTCACTTTTAAAACATTTTAAATTGTTTTCAAGTACATTTCCCATGCATTCTGTAGATAGTCAAGGCTTATAGACTGCTAAAGTATTCTTCAATTAAGCTATTCTTGTCATCACAGGTTATGGATGTAATAAGGGATCTGGACTCCAGTACAGAGAGTGTACATCTGCTTGCCAGGGATGTTGCCGTGATGTAGAAGTATTTGATTCCAACTGTGATGAAGAATGCATTCCTGGCTGCCACTGTTCTAGCCCAAAATACCTGAATGATGAGAATCAATGTGTTGACATTAATAATTGCACATGCTATGATAAATATAATGGTGGCAAAACCTATGACTCAGGATCCAAGATTAGACGCCGTTGTTCTGAATGGTATGTACTTTCACTTTTTTTGCCATAAATTTGCCCTTGCTTAATGCTTGTGGCTACATCTGCAATAAATTTCATACTTTAAATATGTAACTTGCATATGTCTTTTGTGTAATAACTTATGATATCTAGAGTTTTGGAGCTTTGATTTTTCTATATATTAGTTTTATATTGCAATTTTAAGATAAATTCCATAAGTTGTATATAGAATAAATTATTAAATCTATCATTACAATTTTCCTTCTATTTTTCAATAGACAGTTTGCAGTTGTTGAAAGCTACTAAGTACAAATCAAAATGTGATTGATTGTGAAAGATTAAAAGCAATAAAAAAACAATCAACTAACCCAGTATTTTACCTGCAAAAGTAAAATAAATGACATGGAGAAATGTCAAATTGTAAGGCATTTTTGTATGTACCATTGTTCATAGAGATTATAGGAATGTGTCATTTATTAATTACCAGTGAGAGTAATTAGGTAACAGTCAGCAGAAGTGCCTGGTTTGGCATTAACTAAGTGAGAATTTCACTCTTGGAATTCTTCTGTATTGCCAGTGCTGTGTCTGTCTCAGCAGTGGAAGCAACACTAGCTAAAAAGTATTGTTAATTGGTCTGGAACCACCAAAATTCCTCATTTCTAGGACATTTCTAAGCAGTAATGTTATTCTGCAGACAGAAATTTGACAAGAATTGATGACAATAATACTTTGGATCATTAACCCATTCAGAATTTTTCCTCTTAGATTGATGGCTGGCTTTCACAAAATGTTTATCAACAAAAGTTAAATTTTACTAGTCATCATTGAAGAGTTTAATTTTTACTTAGTCTCTTTATAAGTAAAAGCTTCAAAATTTACGCTTAGGTTTATTGTATAAATTTAGCAGCTGTTTGTGTTGAGCGTAACCAGTAGCACTTAGATTAGGTAAAATGGCTGGATGACTGGTCCAAAACATTAACCAGAATATTTGTAAAGGCCTGGTGGTGGTGTTTGGCTGTATTTATTGTTGATTTGTGTATGGGATGCACATGCATTTTATTCTTGATAATTTGAACATCATAGTACTGCATGTACATAAAATAAAGTTTTGATTTGTTTCTATAAAATCAGTTTCAAATCTATTAAATCTAATATTAAATTTCTCTCTTATTCATGGACTCATAACATGCATTTAATTATTTTTTCGTAAAGTTGTTTTTTTATTCCCCATTTTTTATAGCTTTATAAAATGTGCTTTTTTAGTTGATGGGTAATGTTGGACAAAATTCAGGGGAGTCTGGACATGAAACTATCACTTGTATTAAGATTAAATTGTGTGATTTAAAAAGTTTTCTGATGCCATAACAAGGATTTATTTATTGGAAAACCAAAGATTTAAAAAATAAAAAAATGTTTGGTAGTAAAATCTTTGAGAGGTGATTTTTGTACTTTTCAAATGCTAGGAAACTTTTCATAGCACATTGGTTAGATATGTTTTTGATTATTGTCTGTATTTTATCTACATTTTTTCAGCACTTGCTCTAATGGCAAATGGGAATGTACCAAACAGTCATGTGAAGAAGTAGCCATTTGTCCCAAAAATCAGATTTGGCTGACTGAATCAGCATCATGTCAAAGTACATGTATGACTTTTACTCATGCAACAGCCTGTACAGCTGACACTTTTTATGAGGGATGTGGTTGTCCAAATAACATGAGTCTATCACCTGATGTAAGCAAATCATACTTGTTATTTATTTTGCTATCTTTGACAAACTGAACATACAGATTTTGAATTTGTTTATTTTAGCTGGTTTCTTTGATTATTTTTTTAGTCAAACTACAGTTTTAAACATATGTACTATTGTGTATTTCATTTCTGGAAATACAAGGCATACTCTAAAGGTTTGTATTTTTTTTAGTTTGAATATTATCATAGTTTAAAACATTATTCAAAAATGAGTAGATTGAATTGATTTAGTATTGGCAGCTTGATGCAGAAGAAAGGTTAAAATTTGACACTCTTTGGAATTGACTAAGCTGATTTAAATCTAACAACATTGTTTCTTTTACTGTGTTAACGTTTTCTCTGGGTATATCTGAGTGAGAAAGTTTGGAAAAGTCTTTTCATGTAAAAGTTTGAAGTGTCTACATTGCTTTATGCATGAACAACAAGACAGCAATATCAAGAAAAGCATCATGGTATACATATTGTCTGTTCATGGAAAACAAAATGAGAAATTTATTAAAAAAATTAAAAAAGGAAACCTTTAAAGAAACAAACAAAATATATGATTGTTTGATCTCTGAAGTTATTTTAGTACACTGGAATTTTAAAAGAAAATTATTCTCTGTAAATGACATCAGAAAATTAGTGCATTGATTAATTTTATATTTTCAGTAATGCAGGCTTAAATATATTTTTTTACTGGTAAAGAATTTCAAATTCAGTAGTTATATTAGTAACTTTTCTGTATCTCCTACTAATTTTTTTTTTTCAGAGAAAGAAGAAAAACAATATCATTTATAAATTTATTTTCTATGTTCAGAAGATTTTATTTCATAGGGACAAGAAAGAAAGTGTCTAAAACATTTTTTAACAATTAGAAGTGTAACTATGGTAAATAAAAGAAATATCCAAACATTGCTTTGCAATAATAATCTAAACATTTACTGTTATTATAAAACTTCAGAAAATGTCAAATGAAGACAAGCAGTGGAGTGAAATTCTTTATGTTAATACTTGGTTAAGTCACCTTATGTAGCATGAAAAGTGTATACACTGTTTGGCATTGAATCAAGATGTTGCATCACATTCTGTATAAGAAATTCCTTTAATTCCATCATATTGATATGATATAGATGGGTTGTTCTTAGCTGATCTACATACTCCCACAAGTGCTTAGTCAGATTTTTGTCAGCACTTTGGAGTATTCAGGGAAGAAGCTGAATGTCTCAATTATTTTTCCAGTCCATAGTCACACAAAAACTGTCATGTACCACTATTTTTTTGAAGAATATGGGCAATGAATCTTAATTTGTCTTAGTGGTACATTGGTAGGATGTGTCATTAAAGTGGCATTGCACTTGGCAGCATTGAAATGTCCTTCAATAGACCATCTGTTTTTTCTTCATGCTGCATTGCAGCCAATACCACAAAGATCGTAATGGCTGAAGACATTGGGGTTGAAGCTCTTCATTACATCTCCAAGCTTAGAAGTCACATTGCCAGTACTTAGAGGTCTTGCTATACATGTTCTCTGACAAGACCTTTGGAAGCATTATATTTCTGTTGGTTTGTAGGAGTTTTTATGGGCTACATACATTATGTAGGCAATTGATGGATATAATGTTGTACTGTTCTTTGGCTCATTTCTGTTGCATGGGCGATGCCAGCAAGAGAATCTTGACAGTGAGTGCAGACATAGTAAGCAATGTAATGTTTTTGTCATATGTCACTATTGAAGACTTCCAGGTTGCTTTTCCTAGCAATAACATTTACCTCAGTAAACTTTATGATAATATTGCCCTCACTGCTACAAGAAATGTTGAGATCTTTAGATCTTTGCCAGTGAATGTCTCATAACATGGCATCAATTAAATGGAAATATCATGGATCCTACTCGTTTTAGGTATGGTAACTGTGCTCACAGTTCATGTTCCCACCTAGATGTTCAATATGTACATAATCATAGTTGAAATGTGTAAATTTTGTTCAGATATGGGCATGGCTAAATTAATATAGGAAGACATTGTAATTAATAATAGGATTAATTATAGAGAATTTGTGAACATTAAAACTAAATAATGGCAACAATGATGATCACATTAATGTTTATTATAGTGAAGAAGGTTGTTGCAGTTAGCATAATCTTTTTAATAAGTTTTCTCTAAGTGCCTAAAAATGCATTAACATATCAGTAAGTACTAAATTTTTAAATTAGTTTTGTTTTCTATCAAAGTATATATATGTATTTTTTTTTTTCTAATAGGGAAACTGTGTACCGTCGGAAGAATGTCCATGTTTCTATAGGAATAATTGGTATAAACAGAATGAAGTGATAAAGATGGGTTGCACAGAGCTGTGAGTAAGATAGAAAATGATGAAAATTATTTATATATTTTTTTAAACAATATGTGTGATTTTATTTTGTCATCATTAAATGATGAGTGGCAATCAAATAGAAACTTTTGTATATATTTTTAAAATGTACATAGGAATCTTAAACCAGATTTAGCATAAACATTACTTGACCTTGCTGGAAATCTAATACATATTTTTCAGTGTTTGTGCATTTGTTTCTTACTCTTTTATGGCCAAATCATAGCACCAAGAGGCCCCAAATTCTGAGTCTAGGTACCTCAGAATTTGTGAAAGTTTCAAGATACTGCATGTTGGCCAAAAGCCATTTTTTTCTTGTGCATTGCCAGATACCCAATGTAGTAGTGAATAATTTTAAAATTGGACTTTGTGTTGTTACATTATTTTGAGAATCACAATAGTGTTTTGGCCAATGTTTCTGGTGACAGAGTATTGTGGTGACGATAACAAGAAGCATTGAAAAACACTTTTCTGAATGTTGTAGCGTCTACATTAAATCAAATACAAACTTGAATTAAAATCAAAAGTTGGCCTTTGACCCAAAATAAAATGCTAAAACATTAGCTATGGCTTAAACCTTTCTTAAGTGTTTTGGTGGTTTAAAAACGTTTAATTTTAGTTTTCTTCTTATCAGAAAATTCTCAAATTTTAGTTATTGAATTTCTTTTTGCCTAGAATAAAATATGCATCTGATATTTTATAATCAAGGATCAACATTTCTTAAAAGCAATGCAGAAATTTAAACTAACCTTTCACCTTTATCTTTCTTCTAGGAAATGCCAAAACAGGACTTGGATAAAAGAAAAGGAATACGATTGTCTAGGTATCTATTTTACCCTGATAAATGGTGGTGTGATAGCATAAAGAAACTTAAAGCCAAGTTGTTTTTTTTTTCTTCAAAAGGCTTTTGTAATTTTTTTTTTTTTTTTTTTTTGCAAAAGGAGAATTTGAGAGAGAAAAATGTTTCTTTATACAATATTTTTACTTTCTAAATTTGATGTTTTTCAAGCTGCAGGTAAAAAAATTGCAGATTTTATTTTCTAACCATATGCTCTGATGAGGCACTGAAAATAAGCAGCCAGATTTTTATCTTTTTCCTTTTGATGAAGCTGAGGTTACTAGTGCAAAACACTCAAATGGTTATATCTTTCTTATGCATTGGGTTTTAAAACTGACTTCCCGAATTAGATTTGTGTACTTTTAGTAGCAGCAAAATGGGGCCTGACTGATTTTATTTGATACAGATATAAACATTTTTGATAGTATTAATAACTTTTACAAATATACATTGGAACCTGTGATGCACATTATTTTACTAGATTTAAAAATGTATTGCAGTAACCAAAAGTCATTCTCTGAAGACAGTTAGTCTATTACTAAATGCGTCTCAGTTTATTCTTTATGCTGTTTTTTAATAAAACAGTAGTGATTGAAAATTATGTAGAGATACCAACCATTCTGGTTTTTAACTCCAGATTGCACCATTATGATGATACCCTTTAGATCCTGACTTAAAAGAAAAATGTTTTGCAAATTTAGTATAATATGATCCAGTAAATTTGTTAGGAGGATAGAAGGAAATGACACACTGCCAAGATTGTAGTTGTTTACAAATTTGTACTTTTGCAGCTGTACTCGAGCACTTCCATAGCACTGATTTCTGATGGTTAAGTTAGCCCATTCAGAATATTTGGACTGTCAGAAAGTTGATGAAACAAAAGCCATCTGGTAAAGCATGTACATCCAAAAAACACTGGTGGTGCAAAAATTTAAGTCTGGATATATAGTTCAGACTAGTTTTACATTCAATTATCCAAAATAAGTGAAAATCATGCATTTTTAATGCTCTGTACTGCTCTTGGTGGGGTTGATAAAGCTTCAATAAATGCTGAACAAAAACTGTATTTGAAGTCCAAGATCATCACATGTCAGTTATTGAGTGAGTAAAGGTAATAATAGTCTAACAATATTTTTGGATAAAAATTAAATAATTCCAATTTTTTTTTTACCTGATTTTTATTTTTAAGGCTTGCATTTGTATTATATATCAATTAGTGTTTGCATTTCTGGTTAAGAGAACATTTTGGCAAACATTGTATTTGAATTTAGCAGATTCATATCATAAAAAAAATTATCTCCAGTTTAGAAGCTTTTGGTTAACATTATAATATTTTTCTCATTGTTATCATTTCCCTTTATTTATTTATTTTCTAAAATGTTGATAACACTGAAGACTATTGCTGTTCACAAATGATCTTATTTGAAGTATGTGCTAAACAAACTTTCTATAAAAATAGAGAAACAACACTGTACAATACATATTAATAAAGATCTAAGTGACTATATATGTGCATATAAAGTTTTTTTTTGGTTGGGAGAAGTTTGTTGTCTTTTAGTAATTTAAAAATATATTTTGGAGATAACTATCATTTAAATTTGACAGAGCTATAAATTTGATTACATTTGTAACACCATGAGTAAAGATGACAAAATTATTTGTTAAATTCGAAATATTTTATCAGTTTATAAATAACAGCTGAGAGTTGCTTTTAGAAAAATATACCTTGCATGCATGAAAAATGTTTGTAAGTAAATATTTGCCAGCTGTTGCATGTGGCTATAATGTGTATGATATTAACACTATACAAACAACAGCTAGCCAGCTGTGCATTAGTGTCTGCTCTAGGCCTGGTTCATTAATATCTGATTCCAACAACAGATACTGTATCTGTTTCTGCGTGGTAATTCTTTATCACTAGAATTCACTTTAAGCAGAAATTTAAAAAAAATTTTTTGCATGCTTAAAAAGGGGGTACCTTATCATTCATCTACATTTTAATGTTTTCTGCTTTTTCAAACATTTGAAAACAAAAAAAAAATTATTTTTTTACAATCTGTTGTTATTTTATTTGGGTGAACCAGTCCTCAGTCACACAAAACAAATCTATTCCATGAGTTAAGTTTTTGTAGATGTTCTTTGTTGCTGAACTAATCTCCAACTTTAACAACCAATTATGAATGAAGATTAAGATACTTGTTTTTTTTTGTTGAGTATTTTGATGTTTCCATTTCTTATAACAAATCTTTTGTTTCCTTATAATATTGGAATTTATGATGGACACAAACATTTTAGTTGAAATGTGTTCAAATCTTAAACAAAATTCTTCAAAATTCACCTTAAAATATGCCACCTGATAAAAAAATAAGCTAAAATATTTTTATTGTAATTTATTCATTGTCTTTAAAAATAATTTTTGGCAAAGCTGTATATAATTAATCTGCAGTATGCAGTAGTACTGAAACCATTATGATAGAATAAGTTTAATTGTTTACATCAGATTTGTAAAAAATTGCATATTTTCTTATGATTGGTTTAGGTTAATGATCTAAAGCTGTTGGATTACTTGCAACTAAATGCATAATACAATGCTTGGCTATTATATAATTTTTTTTACCACTGATTCTTTATTTTGTTTGATGGTAGAAACCTGTTAATTAAAGAGTTTAGACAAGTTTTGTAAAACTTAAAATCATTTTTACCATAAATTAAAAAATAACAGGTAGCAATATTTTGCATAATTTGATGTAATGGCTAGAAACCAAGTTACTGTATTACTGCATTTTTGTCTATGACATTAATGCAATATGTTAAAATGTCTAAGTTATTTCTAAACATTTAGAAACATTATTTCATTTTGATTAGGATTTTAAAAATTGCTTTTATTGTCATAGTGTTCTAGTTGTATATAGTTAGTGTTTATCAAGATTGCAGTAAGTGAACATTTATTAAACTGGGACCTTATATAAGCTATGGTGGCTGTTTACTTTCGTATAATCATTACTGTACTACATTGTACATCTCTTTATAGCTATTAGTTGTTTTATTTGGGTTAATAAAATAGTAGTTTTCATAGTGAACTTTATTACCAGTGCAGCATTACGTTTTAAAAGTATTTTAATAAGGAATTTCTTTAAGTTATCGTGAAAAAATTATGAAATTTACTTATTCTATTTAGCTACCTGTTGGGCATCTGGCGATCCTCACTATAGAACATTTGATGGAAAACACTACACCTTTATGGGATCCTGCTCTTATATCCTCACAAAAGCTGTCAACAACGAATTTTCAATTAATGTTCAGAATGTAAAGTGTGGTAGCAGTGGAGCAACTTGTACCAAGACCATCATTATTATTGTGAAGAGAACAAAGATAAATCTTGTCCGTGGTGGCAGTGTGGTAATGGATGATAGGCCACTACCTACTGGCGAATACAAGTCTGCTGATCTCACAATCTACCAAGCTGGCATGTTCCTACACATAATCACTACATTTGGTCTCAGAGTACAATGGGATTTTGGTATGGCATTACTATTATCATTTTAATATAGAATTTTAAAAATATATTACAAACTTAAATATTGATTTTTTTTTTATATTTTGTGGATGTATTGAGCAAATTATAAAACTTTTTATTATTTAGATAAAACAATTTTTGCTGTAAACACTTTTCTACTTTTTATAGTTTGGTGAGGATTTGTCTGAATTTGACAATTATTCTTCCAAATAGTACATTTTATTTGAAGAATGATCTGCTCTTCTAATTGAATGAAAATTTATCTGCTAAAATTTGTTTTTTGTTTGTTTTTTTTTTAACTATTCTGTTTAGTAGAAATATTAGTGTTGTTTGATGGGATGTCATGTGAGGCATTGCAAGATGCTACTTTCAGAAAAATTCTTGCAATATTCAAAATTTATCTTGGTTTAGGAACAAGAGTGTATGTCCATTTGAACAAGGACTGGAAGAACAAGGTGATAGGTTTATGTGGAAACAACAATGGAAATAGTGAGGATGACTATGTTGGACTTAATGGAATGATACATACTAAAGTGTCAGCATTTGGAAATAGCTGGAAAATCAAGTCCTTATGTGAAGAAATTCCACAAGATAGGCCGGGTGATAAACTTGATCCATGTGAGGTCTGTATAACTGATTTTGTTTGATATGACATAAACTGATATATTTAAATAAATTACTGGAAGGGAGGGGTGTTTTTTAGTTGTTAAATGCTAATTGATGATGTTGTCAAAAATAAGTTTATAGTATTGCATGTGTTGTATGAAGATGATTACACCTGATCCTTGTGAAAATGGCTGCTATGCTCAATACCTCACTTAAAACTTAAGGTGCAGAGAATTCCATGCTGAAATATAGCTTATTATGCTTATTGAGATATCAGTTATCTTTCAAGCTTTGACTGTAGAATTTACTGCATGCACACAATTTATTAGATGTTACAATTATATAACCATCATAAAATTATTATTATTACAAATTTTTCCCTATAAAACAAAAAAATACTTAACCAAGTAACATATTAGATGGATTGCATAATGGTTAAAATTACTTCATTTCTTAGCCTAACCCACACTGTAAATAAGTCAGCAAAAATGATATTCACAACTTAGCTTGAAAAAGACAGATGGAAGGACTTTTCTTATGTATTCACTGATATAAATCTTATTCTAGATATTTCTGAATCATAACACTGGTCAACAAGTATTTTTCATCAAGCATATGTCAAGGTGTAGTTAGTGTGGTTTTTAATGCTGATTTCAAATATACAATTAGTTTTTTGACATCACATACAGTTTTCAAGATGAGAAAGTTTCTCGGTTTTAACTCATGCATTATATAGAAATTCCAATTAATGACGTGTATGCATGTATTTCATTTACATGATGGAGACACACCTTTAAAATAAACTACATTATTCATTGCTGCATAGTTCAGATGCAATATTTCATCATCTTAAATTAACCAATCAAGTTTTGTCTGATGAAATAGGTATTTCAACATCTCAAATTGTCCAATCATAATTGGTCTGATGTTAATGGGAATGCAGGCAGGTTTCACAAAATACTGTTGTTTCTTGTGTCTATGGGATAGTCAGGCAACTAACAGACATTATTCGGAATCAAACTGGCAGACAAGAACATCATACCAGCCAGAACTGTCTAGCGTCAAGAATACAAGAATACAATCATGTTTTGTCTGATGAAATAGGTATTTCAACATCTCAAATTGTCCAGTCATAATTGGTCTGATGTTAATGGGAATGCAGGCAGGTTTCACAAAATACTGTTGTTTCTTGTGTCTATGGGATAGTCGGGCAACTAACAGACATTATTCGGAATCAAACTGGCAGACAAGAACATCATACCAGCCAGAACTGTCTAGCGTCAAGAATACACCTCTTGTAGATCCATGTAATGTCCTATTGCCTCCTTTGCACATAAAGCTTGGACTGATGAAACAGTTTGTAAAGACACTAGGGAAGAGAAATGCCAGAGGGTTTGAGTATATTGTAGAAAAGTTTCCCAAAATGACACAAGCGAAGTTGAAAGAGGGTATCTTTGTCGGACCCCAAATTAGAGAAGTACTCAAACATGTTAACTTCAAGACAACACTGGGTGAACTGGAACTGCCTGCCTGGAATGCTTTCAATTGGATCTGTGAGAATTTCTTGGGCAACAAGAAGGCAATGGACTACAAGGATGGCATCAAGAATCTTCTGAAATGTTACTCAGCAATGGGTTGTCGCATGTCACTGAAAGTTCACTTCTTGGACTCCCATCTGGATTTCTTCGCAGATAACCTTGGAGCAGTGCCTGATGAACACGGTGAAAGATTTCCCCAGGACATTAGTGTTATGGAGAAACAGTGCCAAGGCTTCTGGAATGACAGTATGCTGGCTGACTACTGCTGGACACTTTACCGTGATCAACCAGATCAGGAACACCACAGGAAATCCAAATCACAATGTTTCTAACTCTGTTGTTCTAACTTTGTCTGTTTTGTCTGACCCTTTTTTTGTGTGTTCACTCTTTGTAGAATGATAGTGATGATTTTTAACTCAATAAACTCATTTACTTTCTAAAAATAATATGCCCTTATTTATTATGTTAATGATTTCATATATACAAATATGTAAATATTTGCATGTATCTACTGAAAAACTGATACGTGCTGCATACAAATGGAGTGAAATTTTGAAATCAGCATGAAAAATTAGTCTAAAAAAGTTGGTTTGCATTCATAATGAGTATAATACATTTAATTTTGTTGACCAGTGTAATTAGATTTTAAGTATGTAATTGGTGGGCTAATTTATTTCATCATACCAATACATGGAGTTGTGAATGTTTTTTTAATTTTATTGAATTTTATTTGATCAAATGAAAATGTTTGGTTTGTTAACCCAATACACCTTTTACAGGGTAGCAAGCGGAAGTTATGGGCAGAAGAATCTTGCAAAATTATCAATGGTCCATTGTTTAAAAAATGTCGTGATGAACTCCAAGGAGTGGCGGAAGACTATTACCAGGATTGTTTAACAGATGCATGTGGGCAAGTAAACAATTTTATTATCCAGTAGTAAGGTTGTATCATTCTTACTGTAAAAATGACATGGTATACTTCACAGTATTGCTTATCTGTTATGAGATGTGACTCTGTTTATGAGGCAAGACTTTGAATTGACCATTGGTTTTTGAGAAATTGTAGGCTATTTGATTGGCTTCTTTAAATAAATGTTAGAAGATTATTGTGAGTGTATTTGCAAGTTGAATAACATTTTAATGAGCTTAATAATTAAATCTGACTACCATGCATTGTGATAGTTGGCAGACTTATTTGTTGGAAATACTTAGTCTTTTTAAAAATAATAATGAAATTGTAATTGTGAAATCTTCTCCTAGTTTTAACATTTTAGCATATCTCTTGTATTTTTTGAAACTGAATGCAAGAACTATATCTGATTAAATATAAAGAATTCTTTGTTATGATATTTCTAGCATAATTTCCGTTTCATCAGAATACAAGTATAGCATTACAATATTATTAAAGACTTGTACATTTATTTTTGATATTTGTATTAAATCTATTTAACTTTATTTTTGTTGTAGATGTGATATGGGTGGAGATTGTGAATGTTTGTGTACAGCTATTGCAAACTTTGTTGAAGAATGTAACAAACATGGTGTTCCTGTCAGGTGGAGACATCAGCGACTTTGCCGTAAGCTTTGCAAGCTTCCTGGCCAACTTAATTCTTATTTATATTCTGTTGATATTTAGTATGTGATTTTAAAAGAAATATAAATAAAATTAATCAGTCTGGTATATGCTCAGAAAACAAGTAAGGAAGTGGAATCAAGCAAAGGTCTTCTCAATTTGCTTCTGTTTTAAAGGTTGTTGGTAAGATGTTTATTCATTTAAATTGCACATCATTAATTTATTTATGAAAAGACACTTAAATAAATTTATTTGAGGTCAGAAGGTAAGAATTTATTATGTATATTCTTATGCAATTTGTAAATTCATATTATAAAAATGGTTTTGCCTTATTTGTGCAGCATGACAATTCTGGTGCAAAGAAAGGAATAACAATTTTCCCAAGCTACATTCCATAATCTGTAAACAAAATCTGACCCAAATTGATTTTAAAGGTTATAAATTTGACTTAAGATTCTTTATAAAAGCAGTAAATAATTAGGAATATATTTTTTCTTAATTATTGTATAAATGTTAAACTCATGTTTAACTAAAACAAGACAATGATTACTGGTAACTATTCTGTTGTCTTATATGTATGGTTACATACTCTTCAACTATATCTGCTTTACATGCTTTTATTATTAGTATAGCAATACCACTGTTTTTATTTGTAGCCATCCAGTGTGAGAACAATTTCCAGTATGTGGCCTGTGGTCCTCCATGTCCTGCTACTTGCCGTAATGTGGGAGATGAACCAGAATCATATTGTAAATCTTCTCACTGTGTTGAAGGATGTTTTTGCCCATCAGGATATGTGCAGGATGGTAAGAAGTGCTCTGAACTTTGGCTTTACTAAACACCAAAAATAAATACTTCAAGTAAATACTGTGTGATATTCACTAATAGCTCATATACTGTTAAGAATATTAATAGTTATAAATTATATAAATAGATTAATAATTCTCACAACTGTTCTTTTTATGGTTCTATTTAGAATTATTAATTTAAAGAGTGAGTTTATCTACTGTATGTGTTCTACATTGTTGTGTTAACAAAATCAAAAATGTTTTGGTAATATATCTACTGAAAATTGAGAATAATATCCAAAATATTTAAAAATCTTTTTGAAACTGAATTTTAGGACTGATCTGATTTGTTATGCTAATTATCTTCACCAGTAAAGCATTTTGCAATGAATCACTAAGAATGGAGTACATAATATGAAACTCAAATTTCTATTGTTTAAAGACTTTAAGGATAGGCAGACATTAATCATTCATTTTTAATCAGGTTTTAACAGCTAAATATTATGAGAAAGTATGTGTTTACATGTAATTGCATGTATTTGTACGAGGGAAAATCAAAATTTATCCGCTGGCACCCATTTCGCACATTCTTTATGGAAGCCGAGCTTGTCATGGATGATTTGATAGGCAGAACCATGACTAATCTGCAGAGAACATGCTACCTCATCGATGATAACTCGCTGGTTCGCCATTACCATTGCTTGAGCTTGCTGAATCTTCTCGTCAGTGGTGGAGGTTGACAGGCGTCCTGCTGCTCCTCCTCGCGTCACGCTTGTCCGGCCACTTTTAAATGTCTCGATCCACTCATACACACTTCTACGCGGTAGTGCACTTTCGCCGTATTGTGTCAAAAGCCTCCGATGAATTTCAGCCCTTGACACACCTTCCGACCAGAGAAATCGGATCACTGCTCTTTGTTCCTCCTTGGTGCACACTGCTAGTGGAGCAGCCATGTTTACACTGTAACAGCAGCAAGAAAACTGGCACGATCAAGCTCAAACTTTGATCACGTGACCACAATAGTACCAACTATAAGCACACATGAGCAGAAGGCAGTGTGACAAACCTAAAGATATGTTATGGCGAAAGTGCGGATAATTTTTGACTTACCCTTGTATTTCACAAATAACCAAATTTTTATATTGCCTGTATTATTTAAATATCTACTTGCATTTTTGGCCCTTAATAAGGCCTTTTCTGCAGTTTTTCAACACTTCACCAATTGTTAAAGATGGTCAGTTAATCTTATTTTTTATCAGTCCCAGGTTCTTCAAGCATATTTTACTTTGCTTTTTTATGTTACTGGTTCCAGATTTGTACTTAAAATGCTAGCTAAGTTTACAGTGTTATGAAACAAAGCGACAACTGATCTCTAAAGCAGTAAAGACTCAACTGAATCATTTAGAGCTTTTAAGAACTGATAGAATCTGGAGAACATTACACAGCAATTCTGAAGCAGCTTTTGAACATTTAAAACTTCTGTGGATTTCCCCTATTTTTTTGTTTGTTTGTTTTAAAGGTGGTAGCTGCATTCCAGCTTCCAGCTGCAACTGTTATGTTAATGGTTTTAAGTATTCAGCAGGTGCTTCTATCATAAAAGATTGTAAAAACTGGTAAGTTATAGTTTTTATTATTATTATTATTGTGATTTTTTTTTTTTTCAAAAAACAATTTTTTTCTTTATATTAATGACTTCAACAACAACAAAGATGCTCAGTGCAGAAATTAAAATGTTTAACTTTCAGTACATGTATGTTGTTTCTTTGTTTCTCTATGTTTCTCTACCATGTTTGGAAATACAAGTGATAAAAATCATTAATGCTCATGTCTCATTCAAGATGTCCAAAGTTGTTTCTTTCTTCTTTTTTTTGCTTTTCTTTAAATTTATGATCACCTTAACTATTTTGGCAGCACCTGCGTACAGGGGAAGCTTCAGTGTACTCAGTTAAGCTGTACTGGCCCGTGTAAGTCTAATGAATTTCGCTGCTTGAACAAAGACTGCATTGATAGAAAATACATATGTGACAGACACCATGATTGCAAAGATGGCTCAGATGAAGATAATTGCAGTAAGTAAAATCTTGGATCTTTTAATTTCAAAATTTCTTTTCACATTTACATTACAGAATTCTTATTATTTAACAGTGGCACATCCACTTAAATGAAAGATTCCAATAGACTTCTTTATTGACATCTTTCTTGTACACACTATTAATTTTTTCCTTGTCAACCTTCTTTCTCTTACATGTAGTGAAGGAACTGTATCAAAATAATTTACCTACACTTTGAAGAATATTTGTCAGCTTTTTTTGGTTTTTACATTCAGTTTGTTTGCTGCAAGCATTTAATTAAAAAAATCACGCAACAAATTCTGGAAATTATAGCTTAGAAAAATAAACTGAAAATACACATATTTTAAATTATTAAGATTGTCATTCTATTTTTTTTCCAGCTTATACCTGCGCTCCGAACCAGTTTGTTTGTGGTGATGGGAAATGTATTTCTATGGAGTACAGGTGTGATGGAATGTTTGACTGTGTAGATCAAACTGATGAACTTAAATGCAGTAAGTAATATTCATTTCAATAATAAACTTTTTACCTCTCTATTTGACTTTACAAAGAAAATAAAGATTGTCAGCTTACATTTTACTGAGTTCAGCAATAAACACTAAAAACTTGAAATGTCTAGAGAAAGGTTAAAAAAATTCATTTTGTTGGAAAAGAGAATTAGTTAACTAATGAAAATCTTCATTCTGATTTCAGAGGTCAAATGTAATGAAAAAGAGTTCACTTGTGACAGTGGAAGATGTATTTCATTGGGATTCAGATGTGATGGTGATTTTGATTGTGGAACTGGTGACAGATCTGATGAAAAAAATTGCACAAGTATGTCTCTGCTTTTTTGCCTTCTCTTTTCTTCTAACTATAACAAATCAGGACTGAGAACAATATAATTGCATAAGTTTGTAGCATTTTCTGCGCTATCATTACTGAACCTGTCTCAGCCTATTGAATCTCAAACTACATGAAAATCAAAAACCATTGCCCCGGGTGGCTGAGACAAATGACATTAAGCTAGATTCAAAATCCTTGTTTCATTTTTTGGTTCATGAACATTTCTACATTGTTTTCTCTTGACTCTTATTGTCTTTATTTACTGTTAATATTTAAAATTTAAAAAAAAAAAATTTTTTCTACTGACTTGTTTTGTAATTTTCAAAAGTTAGTTTTTATTAATGTAGATTGCATTATATTTTAAAATCTTGCTTTATTTAAGTCAGACTTCAGAAGAATTTTAAAAATTAATCAAAATGAAAAGATTTAAGACAATAAATGGCACAGATAGAAAAAACAAAAGTGAAATAAGGAAACACGTGTAGTGTTTGGATAATGTTCTTTCCCACAGAGAAAAGATGGAAACAGAGCTGAAAGAGAAATGAAGATGGGATGTGGTTTAAACTCATATAATAAAAATTCTTTTTCTTTGATTAAAATGGACAACTAACATTTCGCATGTTTGTTGTTTTTATATTATTTTTTTATTTATTCAGCGTATCTTTTATTTATCTATAATTTTTTTAATACTTTGTTTAAAATTAATTTTTGTTCTTATCTCTGATTAAAATGTAATCAATAATGCAGTCACTAAGAGGTTGATCATTTAAATTCCTTTATATATTACATTGTTATCAAAAGATCTATAATTAGACAGATTTCATTTAAGTTAGCAGGCTTTGTGGGTGGTTGCATTTGAAATACAGTAGATATGTTTTGAAAAGATACCATTAGTAATATAGTTTTGTTTCCAGACAAGTGTAATTTGTGCTTGTATTTTATTTATCTTTTTATTTGTAGAGGAATGCAAGGTAGCTCGTCATTATAAATGTCAGAGTGGTAAATGTATCCCCATCACACACAAATGTGATGGTCATGATGACTGTGGAGATGGCCTAGATGAAGTTGGATGCAGTATGTACAGTAGATTATTTTTTTTTTTTTATCTTACTGTGCACTCAGTGTTTAGAACCAGTGATCTGAAACAAAAACAAACCTGTGCTGATCGTTTCTAATGGTGACTAATACTATAGAATGGGTTGTTTTTAGTACAGTTAGCTGTCATTGAGTCCATTAGTATTTTTTTAAAATAAGAAAAACAAACTTTTATTAAAAATAAACAGCTTACTGATCTTTAGTTTTCACTAACATTGTGCAGTGAAAACATTCCAAAAGTCAATCTCATTTTAACTTTTAGATATTATGGCATATACCTACCTATCAGTATTACAAATGTGGCTTTTAGTAAGATTTTTCCATGCATTCTGTTTGCACTTACAGCCAATTTATTTGAGTATATCTAGTTATTGACTCTAATCATTTCACAAAAGTTTGATGCACAGATTTTTTTTTTCTTTTTTAGTGATAATTTTGTTATTGTTGCGAATATTGAGGATTAAATTTAACTTGTTACTCTATATTCAAGACTTAATCATGTAGTGCCGATTGCAGAATAGAAACACTTTTCTACTCTGTAAGTTCAACAGTTATTTTGGAGGGTCATTGATGTTCATTTCTTAAGTGGCCCCTGTACTGGGTTCTGTTGAATATACTTTTTTTTAAATACAAAGTGGTCATATGAGGTGAGTTAGTGATAGCAGAAATTGTAAATATTTAAGATAGACTAGATGAGCACTTTTTTTATGAAAGTAAACAATAAATAAGTTTTAAAATCTTGCCCTGCCCTTTCCAATTTCTATTCAAATTAAGCTACTAATTTATATTTTTGCTTTCCTTTCTTTTGCAGACTGTACCTGCCCAAACAACAAATTTACTTGTACTAATTCTTGTGAGTGCATTGATGAATTAAGTGTATGTGATGGAAAAATAGACTGTAAAGATAGCACTGATGAAAGTCCTAGTTGCTGTAAGTATTGTCTATTTAACTTTAAAATCCTACCATTTTTATGAATATTCTGATTTTCTCATGTACTCTTGCACAGTGATCCTTGTATTTAAAAGACAAATCCTGCAATCCCACAATAAAGAAGCAAAAGTTTATATCTTTTGAGAATTGCTTTGTCTGTAGCATATTGTAAGCAAAACATAAGGACAAGTGATATAGCAGACTAATGAATGTAGCAAGCTAATGTGTTGTACTTTCATATTGCATAAATATCATAATTTCTGATTGTCTTTTTTTTCTTGCTGTCTATAATTATTCTTTTACAAAAAAAAATCTTATTGCACAATTGTCCTTTGAATTTTTGTTTTACCAGTGTGTGGCAAGAATGAGTTTTCATGTGTCAATGGACAGTGTATTAACAGTTCTTTGCGATGTGATGGTGTCAACCATTGTAATGATACAACTGATGAAATTAAATGTGAACACATAACAGGTAAGTACAGGTGACAGATATATTGTAAATCGAACTTTATGAGATCTAAATATCTTAAGCAGATTATCTTTCTACATTGAATTATCAGCTTAAGGTATCAAAATATTTGTATTATCTAAAATATACTTCATAATGACTTTATCTTTTTCTGACTTCCAAACTTTAGTAGAGATTATTTTGATTGTTTGTCAATAAACATTTGTATTTATTTATTTTGATTTTGTTTGTTTGCTTTTCTGTTCACACAAGTACTGCTTAAAATTTTTATGCAAAATTTGTTTTACAATTTTGCTAAATATTTTGAAATTTAAGACTTTTCTGGAAATTTGTAGTGTGCATGCGTGCTACTGTAACAGAAAACTCAGTAGTGCACAAATTAAATTTCAGAATAAACAAGAATGTGAAAATGGTGAATAACAAGAGCAGTATTTAAATAATAATAAAAAAAAACCCTTTATATTTCAAGCAATCATTGTTTGGTTTTACTGTTAAATGCAGCTACACAGGACTGACATTTAATAAAATGAAATAGGTGTGAGCTATTGGAAACTGGAACCCAATCCTTAAACGAGAAGTAACTATCTAATAGTTTATTTACATTTAAAGCATATTTTAAAGTCTGAAAATGGATGCGAGTCTCTTTTATTCTTTTGAATAGTATAATAAACCAAATAAATAACAATATGATAACTAAACTTTTCTTTTTTTTTAAATTTTTGCATTGCAGCTTCTGTTACCTGGAAAACAGAGACCTCTGTATCACCACAGGGTAAGTATGGTCTTGTGTGTAATGCAAGGCGTTAGTTTAAAGAAAATTTTAAAATACAGCGAATACATTGTGATCTACTGTTTCAAAACTTTATGCATTATTCAGTAAAATTCAGTTATTTGCTGTACATACAAAATCATCATTCAAAACACAGCCAAGCTTTAAAATTAGTGGCAAGGTAAATAAGTGATATTAGTTAATGATTTTGGAAAAAAAAGGGGGTAAGTAGCAAAGTTTTACTATATTTACTGTGGTGTTTTCAATATTGTTAATCAATGGAAATTCCAGTTTGTTTCCAATTATACAATTTATTTTGTTTGGCAATCTTGGAAATATCTAAAATTAACAAAACTGAAGACAAAAATAACAAAATGATTGCAACAACAAAAAGAAAAAAACTAAATAAATTCATAGATGTATTTTTTTCTCTCTCTCTCTAAAAAAAATTAAACTTTCTCAGTATTTTGATGCACACATGATTGGCACTTGGTAGCTCTTCTGAATTAAATAATCCTTCATTTGTTCTTTCTGTGTAAGTGAGATCTTCTACTTATCTTGATTTTGGCTGCAGATATCAACACGTTCTTACAGATACAGAAATGTAATAAAATAAACAGTATTAATGTATAGTAAAACAAAGTATGAGAGTAAGGAATACTAAAGAAAAATAAAATATTAATACACAGACATTCCATCTCTGGAAGTGTACTTAAAAGATATTCTGCTTTCTCAGAAGCATTTATTTTAAAATTGATAAGTCCAACTTTGTATAAAAAATCTAAAATACCAAAATATGAATTTTTAAAATTTGTTCATTTTGGAAAGGAAAAAACAAGAGAAACATAACATAAGCTTTAGACTTGTATAAATTGCTTTCTCTATCTTGCTGAATTAAAACAATCTTATTTAACAAACAAAAAAACATTTTGGAAAACAGTCTTTTCATAGTTAGTGAAGAGAATTAAATATTTTTTTTTTTTTTTTGCAGATGAAACAGTAAAGTTACCTAAAACTATCACTTGAGCTAAGGATCTTCTATCCTTTACTTGTATCTCTTTCCTAATTTTTGTGTTCTTCTATAATTGTGTTTAACCTGAATTTCTCCTTTTTTATTTTACAGTTAGAAAGTGTGCTGAAAATAGTCACTATTTCAAGGCAGCTAATATTGTAGTCACTGCTTCTTCAAATCAGGCAGAGGCACACAAAATATTTTCTAGTCAGTGGGTACCCGAAGACACTGATTCTTCTCCATCACTACAACTGACTGTTGGTTTTGTACCAGTGATAATTACTCAAATATTCTTCAAGACAGAGTTTATTCAGAAAATTAATATAACCAGGAAGAATGACATAGAAGTAAGTTTTAATGTTTTTTTAATTAAAAATGTCTGCATCCAAAACATCAGTAAGAAAACAAAAAGAAAAACATGCACTTAACATTGATTAAGAGTATTATTTGACATAGACTAACATGCTAATTTAAAAGTGATATCATTTAACTGGTGGTGATGAAACTTTTATTACGATTATTATATATGGAAGGAAATTAAAAAAATTTTATTTGCCTAATTTAAGTGGTTTTGATTTTTCCTAAACAGTGTAATCAAAAGCTGCTGGCTGGCACATTTTTTTTTTCCCTACAGTTTTGTTTCATAGCCGCTGGCCTTTTCTATATGCATTCATTTTCTTGATTCTTTTTGACGGGTATTGTTTCTTTTTTGCTTAGTGTTTAGTATACAGCAACAAATCTGTGTTTTTACTAATATGTTGTGAAAGGCTAAATTGTCGTGCTACTTTTGCCATCAGATAGCAGTAAGTAATAAAAAGATATTTTTGATTAACAGAAGTCTTTTAATAGCAATAGTCCAGTATATCATTCACAGTATTTTCCATTTTATTTTTCTTCTTAAAGTAAATATTGAATTATTGAAAATCAAATAATTTTAATTGTATATTTTATAAAGTTTTTAACAATTAGAACAAAGTACTTACAAAATGAATTTTCACTAAATTTGCAGATAAAAGAATTGAAAACAAAAGATGAGGTGAACATAACTTATACAACAGAGATTATAAGTAACAACGTTACAGTCAGCATATTGAGTGTAACTGGTGTTGCAGTTAATAAGCCAGTACTGTCTGAACTGTCTATTAAAGGCTGTTTCATTCATGAAGGTAAGATTATATGACCTTAAGGAATTTTTTTTATTTGTCAAACAATTTATATTAGAGAGAGAAGGATCCTTTCTTTATCAAAGATGTAGATAAGTAAAGTATCTTGTAATTTATAAAAAATTAGATATGTTATATGAAAAACATTTGTTGCTGGAACTTAATTAGTGGCATTACAGAATCTTGGTGCATTTTTTAAATTGTTCAGTCTGGAACTGCACTAATTTATAATTTTATGTATTTCTAAAAAAAAAAAAAAAAAATTTCCTATTTGGTTCTCTCTTTTAACACACTTTTCATTTAATAAATGAATACATGACATTATTAAAATGTGGTTTCACTGCTTGCTTAGTTATTGCAGATGCTACAACTACACAATCATCAGTTATTCATATTACCTTTCAAAAATTCTGGATGAATCACATAGTATCCTGAAAATCAAGAATAGAAAACTGGGAATCATAAACTTTTGACAGTTTTTTGATGGTAAACTAAAAAGTATATTTATGAATGGACACTGAAGTATCCTACTAAATACTTGTTACATTAGAAAGTTTTTTGTTTCTTTTATGTTAAAGAATGGAGCACAAAAGCTGCAAGCTATTCTGCTACACCAGTCAGTATCACTGGAAAGCCAACAGTTACACAAACATTTGGTAAGTAATGATCATTCAGGCTGTACTTTATTTTAGAAGGGGAGAAAAAAAAAACAATTATATATCTGAGTTTGTTAGACAGCAGCTAATTTCCAGTCCTGAAATAACTAAAGAAGGTTATTTTTATATGCAAAGTAGTTTTAAAGGTATTGCATCTGATAACTTGTAAATTATAATATTAAAAACATGGTCACATTTGCAATGGGACATATTAGATGCCATTTTGAGACATTGGACTGTCATTCATGGGAATGTGAACATGTATCAGATAAATCTTCACATCGTTTATAAACTTATGCTTAATGTATTTTATTTATTTTTTTAAAATCAGCAATGTAATATACTTTGTTTAGATAAGTCTTAAAACCTTTAAGTGAGACAATAAAAAGAAAACAAACTGAAATAAATAAATGTAATCAAGAAATAATAAAAGTTACTGACATTTTGAATATTTCCAAAAAATAAGATATGTGATGAAATTTTAAAAAAAAAATTCACAAGGGCATATATGCTTTTATTGTTGATTTTGTTGAGATAGGAATTTCCTAAGAAGCACATTGATTACACTGCATTGCTTTCATCAGAGTATGATTAACATTTCTAATTTGATTCATACCATTAAAATCTTTGCAGTAAAATGATGTGATATTTGTTTACAATTTTGCTGCAATAATTTATTTTTAAAAATATATCTCTTTTAAAGGCATTATTTAGATTCGTTAAATAACATTTTTGCAAATGAAATTTAATAATTCACTTATTAAAAGATGAAATGACTTTGATAAATTGCTTGTACCAAATTTGAAAAAAAAAACAAACAAGAAATTAATCATTTGTATACACTGTTTAACTAAAAGAAATGAAAGAAAATGTTTTCAGTTTTGTAACTCATATAACTTTCATTTTGAAATTGAAATAAATCTGAATATTGTTTACATTGTTGAAAGGTGTACAAAATACTTATAAAATAAAGGCTGTACTTGTACAATACTAAAGATAAAAACTTTCTTAAACCGTCTTTTCTCCCTCCATGCTTATTGTTTGACATGACAGTGGATTACTTTCTAATAAATACTGTTAGCAAATTTTTCCCTATATAGTTTACAAAAGCAACTATTGTTAATGTGTAAAATATGACAATGTAATTCTGTTTGAAATTACAGATATAACATCAGAACATTTTTTGTGGTACAGAAAGTAAAAACAAATCAAATTTATTTTTCTACAGTTAATTATTTAATGGAAATTTTAAAGATTCTTTAAACTGTGTTGCCATGAAAAAAATCTTGGACGCAAATATGAGCTTGTCAGAATAAAACCTCGAGCAGTTTGTTGTTCTATTGATGATGTGTTTGAAAACTTAAATATAGGAGCATTAAATAGCTTAGCACTGATGTGTTGCTTAGTTAATTTTGGTTTCAATAAAACTGATTTATATTTTTAAAAGCAACAACAACAACAACAAAGAAAATGTTTACTTTTTTTTTGAAGAAGAATCCAGACTTGCTTAGTTTTTGAATTTAACTTTGGTTTTTTTTTTTGCATTATTATGATATCTAAACTACAAATAAAACAATTAACAGCAATTGTTTTGCAATGAGAGACAACTGTTGAGATAATTGTTTTTACATTATAATTGTGCAACCTTGAACTCTAAATCTTGACTAATAAATCATCCAGAAAGATATTCACTGCCTACCGTTTTAAATGTAAACAATGATTAATTCATTTTAGATTTATTTGCCCTTTTTGTCCATGAAGTCAAAATAATATATTTTCTCTATTGCACTTTTTAAATATTATTCTACACATACTAACAACTAACACGATCTTCCTGCAGTTTTTGTTGTTTATTCACACCTTTTTGAGGGGGGGGGACACCATTTTGGTCAAACTGATTGGTTTGTGCTGTTTTAAAGAACTTGTTTTGTTTTCAAGTTTTTCACACCACCACCAATTGTATGTAGTACCTGTGGTTGAGGATCTCATTTTAGTTCTTATACAATCAGCTTAGGTATATAAATTGCTTTTCCAAGTGTTTAAATTATTTTGAATGACTGCATATTTATATTGTCCTGACTGAACAATTCAGACTTTGTTTATAAGTAATAAATAAATTTGCGGGTTTGTGGACAGTTAAAATACTCAATATTAATGGAAAAACAACAAGACATTAAAGAACACACACAAACGACAACAATAAATGGTTTGTATTAGGTATGAGTTGATTCTTCTGTTAAAATTTGACATTTTCACAAAGGCTGAAATGTAATGTATTATTGAAAAACAAAAAAATTTTAGTTTATTTGTACCTTTTTTAAATTTTTTGTTGCAGGTTTCACTTCTGGCACTTTTACTGTACCAGGCTCCACCACCACCACTGTTACAGAGCTGGCAACAACTGGTGTGTTTGTTGTTTATGATTCTTTATCAGTTTAGATTTTACTAAATTAATATACAGAAGTTTTAGCTGAAAAGTTAGTTTGTCTTGCATACTCCTTCTGCAATGAATGTCAGGTATGTTAACTTAAACTATTGTTTGTAAAATGGCGGAGATTCTAGTATTGAAACCACCACCTCAGAGTATGGTTTAGAGGAATGATTATGGGGGGTAAACAATTGTTTTAGAGGTAATTTGATTTGGTTTATTCCAAATTTTGTATCAGGTAAGCAAAAACCAGCTATAGACTTCCTCAATATAAATGCCACCCTATAGTATTCATGGTCATTAATACAAAATAAATAAGATTCAAGACTAGATGTTAGAAAAATTCTTCTTTAGCAGTAAGGTTGTACATGCTTGGAACACCCACCAAGCAAAGTGGTGGATGCTAAATATTGGTTTTAACAATTTTCTTGATACTCATTTTATGTCAAAATGGTCCATGTATAAGTTTAAAAATTCCCTCTTTTTTCATTTGTCTATGTTTACTGTATATCTAATATTGTCAATCTTTCCATCTGCCCACCACAGTCATCAACAATTGGTAGGAAGCTTTTATTGTTTTCATAATTATGAAAAGGTTTCTTGAACAATTATTTATTATCATTGCTAAAAGGAGTGTAGATGATGAGAACATCTGGTAAGAAAACATAAAAAATAAGTAGAAATATGTGAGTAAATACAAAGGTAAGTAGTGTTTTGCACATGCAAGTAAAACAGGCACTATGAAATCAAGACAGCTCTATAAATGTCTGATTGGTTACTGTGTATATAAATTTGAAGAATTCTTATAAGAAATGAGGCTTTGCGAAGGTATTTAAAATTCAGGAAAAAGAAACTTTTCTTGATAAAATTTACAATTTATAGTATCTCTGCTTTTTAATTTTACAATCTATAAAGTAAAATAATGTACTGTGTTTTGTTTCTTGCCTGTAAATTATACTTTGCTTTTGTTGTATTACTAAATAATCTTGGAAGATTTTTGCTACATTCAAATTTAGCTTATTTTTATTACAAAGTTTTAAAAAATTATTTTTAACTATATAAAATTTTTTCCATAGGTAAAATTTGCGACCAAGTCATGTTGGACAGATCATCAAAAAATAGTCTGCGAGTAAACGCCTCCACTTCAGCTACTGGCATACATCCTGAATATGCATTAAAGTCAAATTCTTCTATATACTGGACTCCATCCAAGAATGATACAATTCCATATCTCCACATAGAAATTATAGGAGGACCAACCACAATTTTGGACATTTCATTTTATGTTGAGGAAGTCACACACGTTATTGCAACATATTTTTCAGAGAATAAGACACATGTGGGAATTAAGGTAAGTACATTTTTCTAGTTTGATCAACATATGAAATTTCCTCAATATGTTTGATTTTTACATCAATTTTCTAGTGGTCTTGATCAGTCTTTAAACTATGGAGACTGGTGATTCTAAGCAGATAGATTAAAAAGTCATTTCATTGGTTATTGATGATGTCATAGTAGTTACATGTTGTAGTTATGTGCAAAAGGGTGGAAAGTGTCAGGACTTACATAAAGTCTCCCTGCATTTTCAGAGTAGCTATCTAAAGCATGTTTCAGCATGTTGATTGTACTGGTAATAGACTAATAGTCAGGCTGTTCTTTACATTCCCTATCTATTACTGAAAAAAAAAATGCTATCTCAAGTACTACATTATTTAAAATGCCTGTATGTTCTCTTGTTCTTTGGTAGTGTGTGAGAACAAAAAAATGGGACTTGACTGCTTTTTCTTATCTTTTAAAATTTTAAAAGTCTGTTAGACTCCCATATTTAGAAGTTCCAACTTTGCTAAATGCACAGAATAGCTATTTTATTCCCCAAATCATTTTAGTGATGCACCTTTGAACCTTTTCCAAACTGTCAACAGTCTTCTTAACAAGGAAAAGGCACTAAGCCTAGACCACATACTCTAAATGTGGTCTAACTAAATAGAATGAGCATTTCTGGCATCTTCATACAAATAGTTCTGTTCATTAACCCTAAAATTCTATTTTCCTTACCTTACTGCCTGACCACACTGCTATCAGTATTTCTAATAAAAATGTCATCCAAACTAATTATTGTGGTCTGATATGAATGTATTTACACTAGGAGATGCTTAAGTTCATTTGCTACTTAATGACCCACTTAGATATTATATTTAAATCATTTGAAGTAAAGTAACATCTTGTCATATAACTTGACATCATCCACATCTTCAATTTATTAACCAACCCAATATCATCATCATTAACTTAAATTAAAAAAACAACTGGCTCCAGAGCAGAGACTTTGGAGCACCACTCCATTGCTAATCTCTATAAACAAAGATTTAGCACTATCCAAAATTATGTTGGTTTTTATTTTATAAATAATTTGAGTCACACTAATAGTTTTACTAATACCTATATCCTTAATTTTATCGATTCAACATTCTTGTGGAACTGTCAGAAACCTTACTAAAGTCCAGTTTACTGACATCAACACATTATTTTAAAAATTCGAGAAGAAACATTCTTTCTGAAACTCCTGCTGGCTTATCTCTCAATACTTTTCCTGTTCTTTGTAATCCCTAAGTTTATCTTTTAGTGACAGATACTAACATTTTTCCTATGATTCTTGTTAAGTTAGCTGGTCACTAATTTCCTGACTTGGTTTTGTTACCTTTCTTAAAAATGGATAACTCCAATTTAATGGCACCTTGTCAGAGAAGACTGACTGAAAATCCTAAATTTCATCTGTTGTACGTTTTAGAATTCTAGAAATAATACCATTGGGACCTGGTTTTTTTTTCCTAATTTATTAATTTTTTACTTTACTGCATCTTCCATTATGCTGTTGAGCTATTATTTATTATCTTTGTTAGTTAGAAATTGCTTACTAGCTGGACCATTTCTACAGCTTTAATTAAATTAACATCTGTACTGTATCTTTCAATGGTCTGACTTTCTCCTTACAAATCCTCTTTTCTTAGTCATAAAATCTCTCAAGGTTGGATGTTATGTTAACTGCTAAGCTTTTTTTCCCCATAAAATTAATTATTTTGCTGCTTTAACCTACTATATTTTCTCTGAAACACCCTATATTGATGTACATACTTAAGATATTTATAATATTGCTTTTCTCTTAAATGATGCCAATAATTTCTTTGTTATCCACCTAAGTCAATGTTTATTTATATTTAATCTTAACTGCTCAATAAATGGGAGTTAAATTTACTCCAATTGGCAGTTAATGTAGCTGAATCCCAGTCTGCATAATGTATGATAAGAAAGCAGTGTTAACTTTCATGACATCTTTGACAAACATACAGCTATAATAACTAACATTACTTACACTAAACAATTTAAAGATATTAATATCATGAAGAATGCTGTGATGAGAAACAACTTCAAGATTTACTAAATTTTCTCTGGTTGGTTCATTAATTTGTGTTAAAGAAACTGTTATAGACAGTCTACAAATGCTGAACTATCACATGCTTCACATAATTTGTCTCAGTCAGTTTCTAGAAAAGTAAAGCTTCCAATGATAATATTGTTATGCTTGCCAAATATTCAGATTGTATTGTGTAAAGAACTATTATTATCACCATCTGAACGACTAGGACTACAACAAAATAAGCTTATGATAAGATTATCATAAGCATTCATGTGGAGTTTAATTCAGACACTTTATGCTGATATGGAGCCTCAGACAGACTAATATTAAGACCATCCTTGATGTAGAAAAGATACACCATCACCTATTCTGTCATATTTATCTCAGATAAACAATAACCAGAAGCACTTATTTCCACAACTGGAAAATCTAAACTGTCCGAAATTTATTATCATTTTGCCTTTTGAATTTATGTGCATTCTTTCTTCTTTCCTGCCAAATTATTTTTCCTGAATTGAAACATTTTCCTTTCCACTGTCATGAAGTATGTTACCTACAGCTGGCTCCAGATGCAGCCCTTTATGTGCTGTAATAATTATCCTTGTCCATGTATTTTAGCCAGGTGTCTAGAAATACCACTCCCTATTCTTTACACAGTTGCTGTACCTGTTTGTTAATAGACAAGAGCTGAAATGATGATATCTAACCCTGGATAAGATATCAGATATTATCACCAAACATTCGGTATCCTTTAGTTTCCTAATTAAGCATTTATACTTAACCATCAGCTCTGAACAGTTCCTTCTCTGTAGTACCAAGACCCTGAAAAGATAGTACTTCATAACTGATAGCTTCTCTGACCATGTTTGAACTTATGACAAACATAGTGACATGTTTGAATTACCCTTGCTTTCATTCACAATAGTGCTTCTCACAGATATCCACAAATAACAATCTTTGCACCTATCTAAAAAAAATCTATACCTTGTCTCCCTACTTAACCACATCGGAGTCTGCTGAACTTGAAGTCTGACTTCTCATAACCACTATGTCATATTAAAAAAACTTAGACTCCTATATGACCACTAGTTAAAATATCTACCAACTAAGTAAAATTAGCAAAATCTTGGAGCTCTAAAGAATGCATTGTAAAATATTTTGATTTGCTTAAATAGCAATAATACTGATGACATAGAACAAATTACACAGAAGCCAGGGTCAAAAGCAAGGAGATTATAAATAAATGTTTGGAGAAGAAACTGCATGAACTTGTTTTAAATAAAGTTAAACATATTTATGTCATCATAATGGAGTTCTAAACCTAAAATGGGTAGTGCTGAAGTCCAACAATTAGAATGCTGGACTGCTATGGTTGCAAACCCAAGTTTGGCTCTGGTTGGGATTGGCTTGATTTGGTATACCTTTCTAGTCATCCCTAGGAATTTTTTTTTAGACTTTCCATTGCTCAAACTTCTAAAAATGAAAGATTGTATTAGGGACCAACGGGCATAGTTCTAATAATTTTGGTGACATGATTGACAACCTTTGGATACAAGTACATCTGGCTTGGAAACCTAAATTATTGATGTGAAAATAGGTTTCTTTAACTTTATTTCAAACTGTCAGTATTTTATCTGTCTTAAACAATCTTTTTCTTTTTTCTAGTTCTTTTTAAACAGCAGATATTCAATGGCTACTAAACATTTTATGACTTTGTTGTTTTTATTTTGGAATATTATTCCATCTGTATTAATATGGGCCAAATGCAGTAGCTGGTAAAATAGATAATTAACAACAAGATAAATCAGTTTATCATCAGTGGTATAATTAGGATTATAAGAATGACTGATTCTAATCATCCAAGGGGATTTTTATTGGACCAAAAAAATGAAGAATTTTGACATTTTTGCATTCATTGGACAGATTTAATTAAATAGCCCTGCATTTATTTATCTAGTGTATAGAAAAAAAAATTACAACACATAAACAAAACATTAGAAGAGTAATGTGTAAATAAACTTTTTAATGATTACTATTCTTATTTAATACATATTAAAACAAATTTCTATATTTCGTTTTTTGTAATTAGGTTGCAAATGTTCATTCATCTTTATTGACCAAGGTGAACTTACCTTCGCACTATGGTATTAGTGCAAAATACATTTATTTGGAATTCAGTCGTAGATCAGACAGACCAGGAAGTTCCAATATTCGTGTGAGTGGTCTGTTTATTGTAGCATGCTACAATGTTTCAGGTAAGGAAAACTTTATACTACATAAATAAAGAATGTGTAGTCTGCAGGAAAAATATCTATGCAACAACCACTCTTGTGTCTTTGAAAGCATCAGTGTAGTTGTTAAAGAGAAATATTAATGCACCGAGTAGACAACTATTGCTTTGTTAAAATGACAGATGGACACTCCAGGAGTATTTCTATGATCTTCAGTTAAAGGCAAATTTATTGATTCAAACACTACATAGTTGTAATTCCTCAACACATTTTATTGTTGTTTTGTGAGGTTTTTACTTTTCCCAAAAGATCAGTTGGAGGGGAAAAGAAAATCTTTTTTTAAAAAAAAGTCGCAAAATGAAATGGTTTCAAAAGATGTAAAATTGTGGGTTTATTGTTTTTGGTTACTGCTGCCAAGTTAACTTGGAATAAAAATTTCACGATAAAACCTTAGAAATTTATGGCTTTTACAGTATTAACACGTGCAAACAGATTAAACACAAGCACTTACAATAATAAAGTTTGTTTTGGAAAATATTTCACCAAGTCTGCATATTAAAAGAAATAAAAACAAATCATGTTCCATTGAATAATGCTGATAATTTTGAGTTAAGTTAATCCGCTTGTAATTGCTTGTTTGATGGAAAAAAAATTTATGTATATATTGTAGTCTCACCAAGTCCATTATCAGAAGAATATACGTCAACACCATTTGGTGGTAAGTGTTTTGTATTTTGTTTTCCCTACTTAAAAAAAAAAAAATTGTAAAAGAGCTATTAAATTAATAGAATTGCTTTAGTTTAAAACTGTTTCAATTTGTGCTACATAAAATTAACATCATGGAGGAGGAACATTTGCATTCTTTATTTATTCTTTTATATTTAATATTAACTGATACTGAGCAAAATTACTGAAAACTACTTTGTATCTTCATGCAGGTGTCACAACAAGGAACATCACCGAACAAGTAAGTTTTTTGTTTTTTTACAGCACTTGATTAAAAATAATGTTTGGCGTTACTTGTTCTGCTTCCTGTGGTGTAGGCAGTGAGAGTCCAACTTGCAATGGCTGAAGTTGTGGAAATATTCAAACCTGGAAACAATCTATATTTTAGTGAAGTCATGAACTTGGGAGAAATCCATTTTAAAATTTAGAAAATGGAAGCAGCTGTAACCACATCAATCGTGATGATTATTTAATGATATCACTGCAAAACGTAAAGAAAACTTGTTTACATTTAACCATTAGTCAAATTTATTTTGACTCAGTCATTCCCTTCACATAAGCTGTTTTAAAAAAAATTTGATAATTTGTACTGTTAGCACTGACAGGTAGGTTCCACTAATGAAAAGATTTAAAGTGTTTTAGACAAGATGAATTTTTTTCTTTTACTAGGATATGTTAATGTTATATTTAAACACATCATATAATTAACTATAGTAATAATTGAATTTTAAAAGAAATACTGTAGTTCTGATTTTTATTAACATTTTTTTTAAATGCCTTACTATTAACTTTTAACTTCCCATTACTAAAGTAATACATATTTTGAAATCTAAATTTAAGTTTTGTGTGTTGAACTGTCTTTTGTATTTATTAATAACATTTAACACTATACTTGCTGTAACTTAATATCTCCATCCTTTCTTTGTGAAAGTGAATAAGTCTTTAAGAGGGTTCTCTTCTTAACCAGATGTTATCTTAATATTTTCTAGTACCTTCTATGGTGAGTTTTTATTTGCTGGTTAATCAAATATATATAAAAATGTATATATTCATAGGTGACCTGTGGCCCTAAGCAAGTCCCATGTAAAGACAGTGGCCGCTGTGCCAACAGGTGCAATGATATTGAGGAATGTACAGATGGAACTGATGAAAGAGGCTGCATAATAAGTAAGTAGCAGTGCAATATTACATCAGGTTTTGTAGTCTTTTTAAAACTAAATTTTGACAAATGTATTTTTTTTACTGTTAGTCATGGTAACTTTTCTTCCTGGATTCACTCATTAGGTTGTGATGAGCAGGGTGAATTCTGTTGTTATAGCTTTAAAGCCTTGCACATTTACTTGCAATGTAGCTTGCTATCTAAAATTTGGAATTTAATATATATAAATGTAATTAATTGATTAAATTTAAGGGGATTTACTCAGCAATAAATTATTTTAAATTTCATGTAGTCATTGGATATTTCTTTGTAAAATTTTAATTTTAAATAATTTTTTAGAATCAGTTTTTAATTTAAAAATATTAATGGATGAATGACTTTCGGAATTTTCATAAATTTAATGTTGAGAAAAGAATTTATTTGTCCCTTCACACACAAGACATTTTTTACATCTTTATAGTCTGCATAGTACCTATATCAAAATAATAATTTTTAGCATCAACTCCTGTCCTGCCATTTTACTGCAACAACTTTTCAAGTATAGTTCAGGTTATTTCCCTTTAATCAAAATTTTAAACAAAAGTAAATAAAAATGTAAACTGAAATTTTCAAAATAAAAAAGAAAAAATTTTTAAAATAAAATAAAGCTTTCGAAAGAAAAAACATATACTAGATATTATCCTGCTAAAGTGCTTATTTATATTTAGAAAACTTCTATGATGTCTATAATTATAGAAATACAAATCTTTTTTATAACATTTTTAAAATATGCATAAATATAAATTATTTATGGAAAAGATAAAAATCAGTATAATAAACAAAGTATTTTTTTAAAAGAAGCAGCAAGGCTTTTTCTAAATACTGATTTTTCTAAAATGAAGATGCAAGCCATATTGTGCTATTGTTATGATATACAACAATAATTATGTATTAATTATCATAATAAGTTGAAATTAATTATTTTTTGTAAAAAAAAAAAATTTTCCTTGAAAAAATATTGATTTAAAAATTAGCAGAATGGCTTTCAATAATAAAAAAATAATATCCCACTATGTCATTACCATTAACTAACAAAATTGAATATTCTGTGTCTGTTCATATGTTGCTAGACTAAAGATGAATCACTTGTATAGCATTATCAAAATATGCAAAACTATTGTTTCAATATTTAATTGTACATATTGGTGGGGAAACAATGTCAGGCACTAGCACTAAATAAAAGAAAACCTTAAGAAAGTTACAAATGTTGCTACTGTATTTGATTTTGAGAGGCATGCTTTTCTTGGAAAACTGTGATCTGTATTTAACTTTCATCTTACATTTGTCACTATTGTGATAACTAAGCATGTAGTGCTTATTTTTATATCAGAAACAGGATGAATTATCAGTTTTCTGTAGTTACTCACTGAATGTGAATTCTGTTCATGTAATTATTTTGTCTGTTTGTCTGTTTTCCTAATTATCACCGTAAGTAAGCAATTTTTCTATCTACCAAATATCAAATGTTTATTTGTATTGCTAAAGGAATGGCAATAAAAGTGTGAATTAAACTTCAGTGAACCAAATATTTTTCTCTAACATACACAAAAGGAAAGTTTTATTAAGTCAAAACTTTAATTGTACCTTAGACTGGGAAGAAAACATTTTTATTTACACTTGTGCTTGTTATCAAGGCTCATGAAATGAAAACAAACATATGACATTCTACAAAGCAAATTTTGTGTATTTCACTGGTGAGGGGGCACAAATTCTGAGAGTAAATTTGGCTTTTTCTTACATTGGAGGATCTTGGTGCATCATTGTCTGCAAATAAATTTTGAGGAAAATTTAGTCCAGTTTCATCATCGTGTGATTTCATTACCTTTCTGGAGACTATTCTCTTAGGATCTTATGTACAGAAATCAGCTAATGTTAGAATATTCTTATGAGCCCCAAATGTAAGATCAACAATTTTTCACCAACCCAAGAAGAAAACAGAATTAAAATACGTAGCTTTTTAGCAATTATAAATAAATAGTGAGATCACTTTTCAGAATATGTCAGTATGTAAGGAATACATAAGAGATGTAAAGAATTACTTAATGGGACATATTGGCAATGCATACCTTCTAGCACACTGATTGATGGGTAAATCCACATGTGACTGCAGCAAACAGTCCATAGCTAATGCTGTGTTGTACCATTTCTCTTTTTAAGTTCGTTTTTAAATGAAAAATGATACCTAAAAGTCATAATTTTGCATAAAATTTTATTATTGTGCAAGCTGATGAAAAAATAAAACTTGCATATGACTGGCCAAACAAATCTAGAGCTTTTTTTTTATTGGTATTGTTTCAAATCTTCAAAGGGTATGTTACTGCTGAAGTAAAGAAGTCTCCTCAAGATCATTAGACTGATCTTGTTATTATCCAAGGGGCATTGACTTATAGTGGCAGCAAGATATCTAGAGTAGCGAATTCCTCACAGAAAACTTAGCAAAAATGTAGACGAAGTAAATTAACAGAACATGATCACTTCATTTCAAATGGAATTATTAAATGGGTAGATCAAAGCTGCGTATTGATGGTGGAATTATTTAAACATGTTGTGTATATAATTTCTCATAATGAAATTGAGAATGATTTGGTAGTTGGACGCTGATAAAGAAGTATCTGAATTAGAAAGCATTGTTTGTAAGAATTTTTATGTATACACTATAGCATTTTATTTTTTTGTTGCCAACAATAAAATAACAAAATCTTTTTCATTTACACATTTAATGAGGAGCTAAGCATTTAGTTGGATAGAATGCTGTTTCTAACTGTTAAGAAATTGGAAGATATCAGTATTCAGGATATCTTAGAATCAAACTAATATATTTACTGATCTTCTGATAGTTGTAATTTTGTGCATCATTACTTTTATACTGATTTGCATTGAGAATTAATTGCATATAGAAAATGTTCATGTGATTATTATGAGTGAATAGTATTTAGTATTTTTAACTTACGTTAGTTAAGTAGTTCAGTAATGTATATATTTGTAGACTGATAAAAATCAAAATAAATGCTAACTTGCTAATACAGACAGTTCCCGACTTATGTAAGGGTTTGCGTCCTCAATCCCATACGTAAGATGGGGATGATGTAAAATCATGTAAATAGACAGCGGTGGTTTTGGTTTGATGGCTGATTAACCCTGGTGCGTTTTTTTACATAAACCATAATTATGGAGCGCACAAAATATAAATCGTAAAACGATATTTTACATGAAAATCACATACTTAATTCCTACTGTTGGCTTGCTCACATAAGTGAGTGGTGGTGTTAGCATGCTGGCTAATTAATTAATATTAGATGGAGGGTGATGCAACATAATCTTGAGGAGTTGGTGAGGATGTAGAGGGTTTTGATGGCCATTCAATCTTTTTTATAAACCTTTCAAGAGTTGACTGCACAGCAGCCCCCTTTTTTTCTTCAGCAAAGATGGCCTTGTAACAAGACAGACAATCTTGGATGGCTGCCATTCCTTTGGCAGTGTCCTTGAATGCTTTGGCCATTTCTTTCATTGTAAAGTGCTTTGGTGGCTCCTCTTCGTCATCATCCTGTCTCTCCTCCAAAACCTTCTGGGCTTCCAGCACTGTTAACTCCTCGTTTTTCAGCTGCTCACCATGTGAATCAAGGAGATTTTCAACATCTTCAGCATCACACTCAAGGTCCAGTTGACGAGCAAGATCAACGACTTAAGTAATCTCTTCCCTGACTGTATCCTCAAACCCTTGAGAGCTGTTGACAAACTGAGGACACTGGTTCTTCCAAATACCATTTGTATTTGTTGGCTCAATCTCATCCCAGGCTGCTGAAATGTTTTTTAGCAACATAGATGTGTTGTAGCCTTTCCAGAAGTCCTTCCAAGTTGTGCTGTCCCCGTCTGTAGCTCGGAAAGCTTGAGCAAATGTCCTGCATAGACACTATGCCTTGAAGGTTGCTATGACCCTCTGATCCATTGTTTGCAGCACTGAGGTTGTGTTTGGTGGCAGAAACACAACTTTGATTGGAATGCAAATCATCCAACTGTGGAGGATGACCAGGGAATTATCAAGTATCAGCAGGATTTTGAAGGGGATTCCTTTGGTCTGGCAATGAGTGATGTGCCAAAAATATGCCTTGAATATGGTAACTGTAACCCAGGCCATTGAGTCTGACATCCATACAATGGGAAGAGACCACTTGTGAATGTGCTTCAATGGCTATGGATTTCCCTTGTTGTACATAAGCAGAGGTTTTAACTTGCCAACTGCCCCTCCCCACATCATCACCAAGGAGCAGAGTTAGATGATCCTTAACCACCTTAAAACCTGGCACTGTGTTTTTCTTCTTTAGCAATGTATGTATGGTTGGACATTCTTTTCCAAAATAAGCCAGTTTCACCAACATTAAACACTTGTTCCATCAAATAACCACCCTCCGCAATTACATCAGCCAGCACTTTTGGAAACTGCCCTGCTGCCATTGTATCAGCACCAGCAGTCTCACCACTCACTTTTACATTATGCAAATTTTCGTGGACTTTAAATTGGCTGAACCACCCATTACTCACAACAAAACTTCCCTCTATTTCACCCCTCTTTGCCTTCGAGTCTCTGTAAATACTTTTAGCCTTTTCCTTGGTTATCAGAAGGCTAAGCAGTATGCATTGTTGTTTTTTTATCCTTAACCCACACAATCAGCAACTCCTTCATCTTGGCTAATGCACAGAATGTTCCTTGGTAATGACAGTCGTCTTCATAAGTACAAAACTTTTCCTTTGTTCTTTAATGTGGTTGTGATCTTTCACTATGGTGTTCACTGTGGATGCAGAAAAACCCAGAGCACATGCAAGAGAAGTTATGGATTCACCACTCTCATGCCTCTGTACCATATTATATTTCTCCTCAAGACTAATTGTACATCATTTTTTTGTAGCACTAGCACCTTTAGAATCAATGCCATGATTACAAAGATAAAACAAGAATACGACAAGAAATGCATTGCAACAGATGCCACATATGTAAACAAGAGTAGGAACACACCGGCTCATGACAAAGGAAGTTACCAACCTCAATACCCACTGTGCAACAGCCACAACCCTCCTATACATAGGCTGGCAAGTTGTTCTCTCATAAAAATTGTATTTTTCAGCATGGAATTTTTTTAAAAAGTTAATTTTAGATCTCATATAAAATCAGGGAATATTAAACTGTTTATTTTTGAAAACATTTGTTAATAGTATTTAATTGAGCACTTTAAAAAACAGCTTCAGATGTAGATTTAGTACAGCCAGTATGAATAGATTAATAGCATGGATACAGGTGTATCTGTAGAGCTGCTAAGACCTGTAGGAATCAAATCTTATGAAAATAACAAAAACAGATTGTAAATCACCATTCAATTGAATGGGGATTACAATATTCTCTCTCAGTAGCTTCAAGATAATACCTGAGAGCAATGTGAATGTTTACAAGGCATGTATAAAGAGAGCAGATGAAGCTACTTTCAGTTTCACAAGAGTTGCTCCAGGTTGCCAACTAGTAATCTTGTGGAACACTGAAGCTACATTTTTAAAAATCTTTATTTGATTTTGTTTAGTAAGTGATAATTATCCATTGGCTTCATCATACTTGTATTTTTACTTTTGGATGGTTTTTGCTGCCATTTTGTTTAGGTCATTGTTTTTAGACTAATGCTGAATTCTTCTGTTTTGTCTCTTTATTTTTTGAAAAAAATTAAAAACATGCACTTTTTTTTATAAATTGGTATTGGAAAATTGCATCAGAGTCCTCAAGTGTAGCTTTGTTGACCATGGATGTGTGCTGCTTCTGATTAACAGCTACTGTTGTTATTCTGTTGTTAACTCTTTCATCACTTAGGTCAGTGGGATCATTAGCCCTACTTGTGTTTTCTATTGAGCTCAAATTAGGAAAAAAAATATTAATAAATGAAAGGAAAAAAAAAACTGTTTGAACAAGAATCATAATTTAAAACATTCCATTACAGTTTTTAAAATCTGGTTTAATATGTTGTTTTCCTATACTTAAAATTATTTAGAGAACAACACGAACAAACAAACTGCTGAATATGTAGTTTTAGAAATTCAGATATATTTCAGTTTGAGCTCCCAAAATAATTTTTCTGCTCACTTTCTGATTGCTTGGACTTTGAAAAAATAAATTATTTTGTTGAGAAACTTTAACAATAGAAAACGAGACAGCTTTCTTTCTTGGCTGATAAAGAAAATTGGAGTTTGCACAAAAAATTTTTTTTATTACACCATCTCATTTAGTGCTGAAGTAGGAGAAATTCTAAAATTAATAATAATCCACGAGTTTGAGGTGCATTATTTAGGAAGATCAACTTTTTGTTTTTTATTATTTTTTTTTTACATATATGTCCGATGTAATTTTCTCTCTTTAACCCAGAAACATCAACATTTATGAGTTTGACTGCAGGACCAATGATTTGTTTATCAGCTTCATTCACAGAGAGATACTTGTGAGATCGTATGGAATGTTTGTCAGGGGATGATCTTAATTGTATTAAGTAGTTTTTCTACTAAATGGGAAGATGTTGGTGGTAGTAAAGATTTAATGTAAATTATAATATAATTCTGTTTTCCAGAAACATAAATTTGATAAACATCAAGCTTGCCTAAAGTCATGTTGTACATATGTTATAAACAAGATATAGATTGTACTTGCAGGATTAAATCAATGAATGGTATATGCTGAGAGGCAGTATTCTAATTGAAAGACATTATTACAGCACTCTAGAAGCAAAACCAAATTATAATGCTAAGTTTCCCCTTCATTATTGTATTCTCATAAAATTGAACATTTAAAAAATATTTTTAGACTAAAATTTAATTGCTCATTTTGGAATATGAAATAGGGCTTATACCTAGCATGTGTTCTTCAGTTTTGTAAGAAAATTTATGTGGAAAGAACAATAAATCATCATTTGCACATACAATTTGTGCTAGATGATGATATAGCTTCTTCAATTCATTACTTTCATTTACAGAGGACTGAACAAATTTACCATAAGTTATTTTGTTGCCACCTCTGAACTACAGTGGTAATAAGAGATCAACTCAGATGTAGCTTATTTTGCATAATAATGGCCAAAGACTGAAATTAAGCTTTTTGAGATTGTTATCAATTGTATGTCTAGGCAAACATGAGCTTCTTATGTAACTGGAATAATCTATGTGAGTCTCAGGGTATGGGCTGTTTGGAAATGATGTTACAAGAAGATAATGCATGATTACACACAACACTAATTCTTTTGATTATTGACTGATTGTAGCATAATATTCAGTGGTTGTATGCCAATTCACTTTATGATGGTATTGATTTTTGTGCTTCATTTGTGTGTGTAGAAATAAGCACTTCACTGATCCATAGGTACATGGACACACTTCCATATTTACCATGTGGTTTTCCAGTGCAGTCCTATTAGCCAAACTGATTTTTTATCAAATTATGTTGTTAGTGTGAACAGAAGTTTTATGTTAAATACATTTGATATTGCATTTAAATATCTTAGTTTCTTCTTTACTAACAACACCTGTTTACATTTGTAAAACCTTTTTCTCTGTATGAGGACACAAAAAGATGCTTGTTTATGGATTTTACCTTTAAAAAACAAAGATGTTTTTATATTGTTTGGTTGGTTTGGTTTTTGAATATGTAGAGTTTTTAAATGTTTTTCTAGCATGCCCAGAAGGCCAGACATTTTTACGTGGATGTACTATCAGTGGAAACCAACAGCAATGCCTGTTCAACACAAGCATTTGTGATAATGACAAGGACTGTGATAATGGTGTTGATGAAGAAAACTGTGGTGTGTGTTCACTTTTTAAAATTTAATCAACTGTCTCAATAAAAAATGAGATTTTTTTAGGGTTTATGGATTCATGTATTTTTTTTTTTTTGTTTTAGATTTAGAATATCAGTACTGTATGCATTAAATATATATATATATATATATTGGCTGAGAGAGAGCTAGTGACAGAACTTTAAAAACTACTTGACAAAAGGTGTATGTATAGTTCTGCCAAAGGACAGTGGCCAGTAACATAACTGGTAGTAAAGTCATAATTAGTAAATTGAAATGAGTGGCTTGTTTTGGTAGAAATGAATGAATGTTATTTATTAAGAATGTTGGGCCTGACAGTTCAAAGGATGTCATGCATATTGGCTGCTATTAAGAATGTGAAGTTAGTGTCATCTCATTGTTGCTTAAATAAACAAACTAGATATTAACTATGTGAAAAAGCAGACAAAATTGGGTAAAATGTGCAGCGTAAACACCTTGGCTGAGTTAATGAGTGAAGAATGGGAGAGAAGAATTACTCAAACTATAGGGTAGACTTTTCAAAATTTTTTCTGTGTTTGCTAACACACATTCTTTACATTCTACATATGAATCCCATTGTCTGTATCTGTAAAGTGTATATGATGATTTACAGTCAGGTTTTGCATATCTTCCTTAAATTACTTTCAGCTATTGTTCCGAGATAGATTACTTCACGTATAGAGAGTTAGGTTAGGGTTAATTATATCTTTATTTTAAGAAAGGTTACATTTGAATATTCTAAACAAGTATTCACCATGCTATATTTTTCTAAGACTCTTTTTGCTATAAACTGAGTGAGAGTAGACTTCTGCTGTGGTAAATGTGTATTGCCAAATTGTGAAAAACACTTTTTTAACACTAAAAAGAAATTAAAGAAATTACTTGTTGATTAGAGGGATTCCAGTATCACTTAGCATTTGCAAGAAATTTTGCTTTAGAATTGCTATTAATTTTTTTTAACATTTTAATTCTCTCTCTCTCTATGTACATGTGTGCACATTATGATTAGGGATTAACTAGACACAGCTACTAAATTTCCCCTTTACTCTCAAGTTATCCAAAGTTGCAATCTTCTGATACTATGTTTTTATTAGTAATATCACATAGATACAATTTATTTTCTTTATGCAGATTAAATAAAACAAAAAAAACAAATTAAAACACTTCACTTTAGAAAGTAGTTTCGTCTTTTTAATCAGCATCATTCTGTTTGTTGTACAGAATTTAAATGTCCACTTTGGCTCCCAGTGTAATTTTTTTACTTGAAAATGCTCATTACATTTTCTTCTTCATCAGTGCAGTAATGGAGATTTGGTCAATTAAGTATGGAAAAATATTAGTTTTCAGACTTGTCTTTGTTGTGAAATGGATCAGTTGATTAGTTATTTAAGTGTCATGCTGTACTAACATGGGGTCTGATCCCAGCTTTGGTGTATAGCACAGTGTTTAAGTTAAGTGATAGTTTCTGATGAATTTGTATGCATCTTGTTTTTCAGAGAATAAGTTTGATATAGAGTATAAGTTGAAATGGCTAATTTTCCTATTTTTCTTTTCGTTTTCCATTCATAGATAAGTTGATTTAGAGTATAAGATGAGACTAGGCCAACTACAGTAGTTGGTCAAACTTTCAGCTAATCAGGACAATATGTCATATCCTTCATAACACTGTTGCATTGCATTGTGGTCTATGGTATTTCCAAGTTCATGGATATTAATGAGCTGTTTGTGCATGCCAGTGAACTACTGTTTGGAACAATCTTCCAGATAAAGGGGTGTTCAAATGGTTTTCAACATGTTTGTAGTCATGAAGAGAAATTTAAAATAAATTACAAATATTATTATCAGTTCTGATATAAAAAAAACAAACTCTGGTGTCTATTTTTAGGTCACTATGACATCAGTGATCCTGTGACATTTGTGCTGTATCGAATCTTCAGAAAATCAAATGTGTTGGTTTTATCTATCTTCAACACTTATTTTATTTTGAGATATAGCACACTCAAATTTAGTAATCCAACTCAGTTTCATTTTGATAGCTTGAGTTGATATTCAGCTCTCTCAAGCTGTCTGGAATTGTTCTATGATTGGATAATATGGGAAACCACCACAGCTAAAGAAAGACAGGGAGAAATGTAAAGACAGCAACCATCAGTTGCAATTTGCTTTTTTTTGCCTTTAGTATCAGCAGCTGTCCACGACACACAGCACGTTGGGTTAGCTCACATTCTTCCAACTTATCCTCAATATTAGTTCACCTGGCTTTGCAGCTGGGATTTTCCCTGGCTTTCTTTTCAGTCTGTAACATATCCTTTTCTTTATGCCAACCCTTAAACATTTTTTTGCTGACGCTATTCCCTATGCACAACCATATTAACACCATTTTCATTAACTAAAATGTGACAACTTCCATCTCAAACTAAAATGTAACAACTTCCATCTCAAAAGCTGCTTTGTATGAGTTGCATTACTTTATGAGAGGCATTTTGACACAATGAAGATTCGTTGTTGGTGTTTATACACACAATTAGAATTGAGGAGGATGGTTGGACATAATTGGTGTGCATGTTCTTATTTTTGATTGGATGATTTCACTGCTTCGGCGAGCACATTAACAACAAATCGCTCCCCCAATCAGCAAATGTTCTGGGCAGTATGGTTGGTTGCCAGACCATTCGATGTTTAAAAAGAAAATGGGATGAAGAACACAAATTCAAAGAAAGTCAGTATTGTGATTTGTTCTGCATTCTCTCAAAACAGAACTTAGCTATAAAAGTAATGTTTTATTTCTGTATAATCTAAGCTTCTGGTCTATTCACAATATAATTTATCTACATTGATTGCATGCCTGAAAATCAAATGTAATAACAAATTCAGACAATTACTGGCCAAAATTTAAAAAAAAGAAAAATTGAATTTTGTTCTTCTGAGATGATTTATTCACATTAAAAAAAAAAAAGATGTTTATTGTCCCTGAGCTAATTACTTATGATCTGTTGTACTCTCTTCAATCAAACAAAATTTTGGAACCTTTTTTTTTCCAAGTTTGAAATTGGAAGTTAAAACTTTATCCAGAGATTCTGATGTCTTTTCAGTTTTCACTATTTCTATTAAATGCTGGTTGACTCACTGCTCTCATTAGTACAAAAAACAAAATTTTCATTTCACCAAAAAGAGTGTGAAGCATTATATAACCTGTCTAAAAACAAGTCTATAATGCTCATTCATCCCAATAAGATACAGATGTCTTGATGTGAACAAATCTGTAACAGAAAACATTCAATGAATTTCCTGATTATGATAAATTGCATTGTATTGAAGAAGCCCCACAATTGTACATTAAAGATATTGAAAAAAGATTACAAATATATCTTCTCATCTTCATTCTCATTCTGGTATATGTATGGTCAACCTAAGTTCCTAAGAACAATTTTCCTATCTACCCTATGTCATCATCTGTAGGCACTCATAATCTAAGTTGGCTTCTTCCCTGGTTGATATTTTAGAGTCTATATCTAGCAATTAATATATTATTAAAGATACTTTCCATTTTTTGTATATAATTCAGCATTTTAAATTTCAAACAAAATTTTATGCAGCTTTGATGTTAACTTTATTTATTAATGTTTCATTTCATCATAGATTTGTGTATGGAAAAATTGTACAACACTCCTCTATCTTTACTGGTGTTATCTGAGGGAGTATTATGAAAGTTTCTTACCTTACTGCAACCAATGTTTGTCTTCTAATTTATAGCAAGTTGTGTACCCAGCTAGATAAGGTTGTCATGGGTTTTCATTTAGTTTCTGATTTAGCCAGCATTTTTCTTTGTTCTGTTGAGGAAAAATTTAATTCATATCCTGTTCAGCTTCTTTATTTCTTTTATAGGTGTGTGAATGATGCATTTATTGGATTTCCATCCTATAAAAATACTTAAGATTTCTATGTTGCCTAATTGCACAACACACTAATTCAACTTTTAATTTGAAGTTAGAGAATGATGATCAACTTTCCTTTCTTGACATTTTACTTTCACAAAATGGCATAGATGGTATGGAGATTTTTTATTTTAACTACAAATATTGGGTTAGGTATAAAGTGGGACATTTTTATCCCTAGGCATTATAAATTCAATTTTGCATGTGTATTAGTATTTAGGGGCAAATCTGCTTTTCATGTTAGCTTTCACTTTGAAGTTGAATTTATTACTAAGATGTTAAGACATTGGATTTTCCCATTTCTGCCATTCATTCCTATAACCACATACTGAACCTAAAAAAAAAATATTTTGTCATTCCTCCTCATAGTTTCTACATTATACAAATAAAAAGACAATTGCTAAAAGCATCAAAAATTTTTTCCCTAGTTTTGTGTTAAACATGTTTTACTAATTATAACACTATCAGGTCTTTATTTTCTTTTAATGAAAATTTTGATCCCTTATAGGGTGCATGTTTCCATTTGTTACAAGTCAGTCTTGTGGGGCTACATGCATGCATTGGCAAGGCTATCTTGTGTATAAGGGAGCAAAGTGTATATCTGTTGGTGGGAGAGGACTTTAAGCCATTTACAACTCATTTCTGGTCACACATCTTCATTGAACGATGTGATGCTTCTGACCAGATTCTCTTTTGATTTTTAAATTACAAATCAACCATTCTCCATGTATTAAACAACTCAAACCCATTCTTCATTACCAAATTTCTTCTATTCCTTTATTGTTGTTTTGTTTTATTTTTTCTCCTCCTCGTCAAAAAAATGTCCATAAATGTTTCTCTGTTGTACATTGAAGTGTTTTTCCTTCTGTTATTTTGAAGGCTGTTTTTTTTACTGTCGTTGAGGTTTGTGTTGCCATTTTGTAATACTTTGTGTTCTTTATATTAAATGTTGCCTTCTACTTAGGTTTAAAATTTGTTTTGCCACCTCATTTTCCGGCTGCAACTTCATTTTTACCATAATTTTACGCATTGAAAAACCAAAATTTAAATTTCTGACAATACAACAAGTGTAAATATCTAATTATCTTCTTTTTTTCTTTCTTTTTAAAGGAACTACTCAAGAGTTGTATACAAAACCCGCTACTCACACACCTGAAGCATCTACTCCAACAGTGTTTTCACTGACCACACCTGGTATGTATGGTATTAAGGTTATTTTGAAATCACATCAACTGATGCATGGTCGAAGCAATTTTACTTGCATTAAATATCTTGTTAAACAGAAAGAGATAGCTAATGTAGATTTCAGAAACAATATTGATGTCTCAGATCTTTTTGAATTCATACATTAGGTAACTAAGGATGCCAATGAGGGTAGGGTTAGTTGATGTTATTCAGCTAGAATTTAGTAAAGCTTTTGTACAGAAATCCTCCAACATTTAAATGAAAACCAAACAAAAATAATGGTGTTGATATTAGTGGGAAGTTAATGTTCTGACTTTGCATTTTCACTAAAAGATTTTACAAGCAAAGTATACCTAAATCTTTTTTTGGGTTCAGCATTAATTCTGTATAAATGACATTGATATTGGATTAGAGAATAAATGAAAGAACATTGGTCAGGCTTTGGAAAATAAGTATAATGTTAAACAAAACGGTCTTACTAACAATAGCAGCAGCAAAACCATGGAGTAACTGTGTAATATAATCTAAAATGTAATAGGAAATTTAATCAGATGACGGGTAGGGCAAGCAGAATCTTGGGTCTGCCCAAAACTCTTGTTCCTTTATTTAATGCTTTGGTTAGATTTTATTTACAGTATGCATTTCAGGCTTGTTGAAAAACTGTTTCATCAGAATGATTTAGGAATTGAAGGAAATTAGATAATCTGAACATTTAGTAAAAGTTAGGTTTTTTTTACTTTTGCATATTGAAGATTACTTGGCCACATTTATTGGAGTCATTTACAATTTTGGGAGGTAAGAAATGTGTAGACAAGACACGGGTTTTCAAGGGTTTTTATGGATTAAAGGCCTTGTTACAAAATAACCTGTTAAGCTTTGGAGTTGGATTGCTAAACACTGATGTAAATCATATGAAAAAATTTGATAAGTCTCAAATGAAGCCGAGTTTTCAATGATCAACCCTATTTCTTCTAAATCCATTAAGAAAAACAAAAAAAAAACAAAGGCACTATGTATATACTTGTGCCTTCATTGCCATTATTTAAAAAAAAACATTTTCATGGATGGAAATCAGCTTTCTCAGTGGATATGGATGAGAATTTGACACTTTGAATAAAAAAGAAAATACTTGAAAATGGTCTTTTGTTATGTAGAACTCTAATTCACTTTTATAAAATTTAATTACATTCATATAACTTCCATTTTTGCATATATAATTTATACTAGGTTTTCTTCTTAAAATGCAATGATATCAAACCATGCTAAGTTGTCCAACAGGTAGTTAGAAAAATGCACAATGTATATCATGAAAGTGTCTAGAAAAGAATTTGTATATATTTTTTTTATTTTTTGTAGCCCAATGTTCAGACAATATTAAGATTCAGGCAAGTCAACTGTCATCATTGTATGGAAATTCCTCTGAAGCTGTCTTTGGTGGCTCTGGATGGACTCCAGGAACCACTTCGGTTTCACCTTACCTGAACATTTCCCTGAATAAAGTGTTTGACATCACTGGTGTTATGACAAAAAGTTTTGGAGGGCATATTCGATTGTTCTACAGCATAGATAATGGAAAAACAATCACAGTGTTGAAACCATACTCACTAACTGGTGCTCAGGTAAGTTTTATCAATGTTTAGTTGATTGTGTTACTCTTTAGTCCTGAGGTTTTTTTTTTTTTTTTAAATTGAATTAAAAGTGAAGGAAGAAAATTCTTACATTTTTAAGTTAAAGAAAGCTATGATATGAATTTTGAATGTTATCTCATGACATTTTCAAATGGGACTTGGTCATAGACATTGAAATTGTTTGTATGACTTATTTAGCTAGGTTTTTATTATTGCACTAGTTTAGATTTTTGTTTCATTTTTATAGCACCATGGCATTTGATAAAGTGTATCATGCCTCAACATCATATATATTTATTATATGCACACAAATAATATACATTTTTATAGATTTAAACTATATCTCTTATTTGCTAATTATCAGTGTGGCTGATAAAATGGAAAATTTCACACTCTTAACTGTTTTTTTTCGCTTTATGTTCAAACCCTAAAATAGATTTTGCATAATCTTGTTTATAGTTGTATAAAGTCCTTTTTCATACTTTTCATTTTGGTTTTGATTTGATAGTAAATAGCTTATGTAAACAACCTGCAGAAATAACATTATCATTAAGTATCCTCTGTACAAAACTAGAAATTAGGATTTTTAGTTTTGATGTTTGGCACTAATGTTAATCTTTCCAACACTCATCACAATGCTTTTGTGCATATTCTATGGTGGTCTGCTTAGCTACCCATATATATTCAAAACTAGACATCTTGGTGGAAAACATCATCTCACACACATTCACGACTCAGAGCTATAAAAGGTACACATATATTAGTATCATTAATGTACATGATGTAAAGTTCCAAGTTCTATGCTTATTTGAAGCATCCTTATTAGTATATAAAATCCTGACTCTTCAGCATTTAGATTAACCAGAATGACTCTGAAGAGACAGATACTTACACCATATGCAGATCATGAGTTTGCTTAAGAAAAAGTCACATTGCTGTTAAATAACCACAGTATCCACCCTATAAAAAATTATCATACAGTATAGGCATTTGTGACCTTCATGTCAGCTAGGAAGATGGAAAAGACTTGTGATTATGAAGATCATTTCTAAAGGTACTGTATAATTCCTGAGGTACTGCCATAAATTCAACTGCCAAGATGGCATTGGTACAGTAATGAACTCTTAGCCAGTTTGACAATAGTTGATTAAAACTAGATTGAATGAGCTTCTTTTTTTGTTATTGTAGACTTGGAGTGGGCCTATAATCCAAATGATCAGGTATATTTTATTAGAGGAAGGTGATTAGTTATAATTTTTTGTTTTATTTCAGCTTATAAGAACTGGTGTAAGTGGGCAGCCTACTGCTGCATCTACCTTTAAGCTAAATCCAACTATCACTGCAAACTTCATTCGCATTGAGCCTACAGACAACAAAATTACTGGACTCCGAATTGAATTTTTGGGTTGTGGTAAGTATAAAATTATCTGCTTTTACTTGACATATTTCAGTTTACTATAAATATTATTTTCAAGATATCATATTTTGATGGGATCTGTTCCATAATTTTGGTTTTTAGTTTAATTAATACATTTTTGAATCATATCACTTCAGTTTTTAAACTCTCATCTAGGCAAGTGAATGTTTATTAAAAAGAAAAATTAGCATCAGAATTTTCTAAGATGACAACAGTTGCTACTGAAAGTAAAAACATTAGAAAAGAAACTTTTTAAATAACTTTCAAAATCAAATTTTTTTTCTGAACATCATTTTAGTTCTTTAGAAACAAATCTGTAGAAAACTAGCATTAATTGGTCACAGAAATCAAATGTATTTTATAGTTAGAAGTTTTTGCCTTTTTCTTATTTCTTCTGGATCTAGTTGGTAACTTTTATAAAAGTGAGCATGACTGGTAATACAACAGTAAGCTAAAAAAACTATTTCCTTGATGAAAAACGTACTCATGAGGTTCTGTTTATCTTAAAATTTTTTGATATCATGGTTAATAACTAAATGATTTGCTTAGATCTGTTATTAGAATTCCAGACTTCTAAAAAATTCTTTAGATTTTGTTATTCATTGTTGATGCTTTACTGTTCATATTACAGAATCTGTTTAGAAGTTTAGGTTTTCCTTTTTCATTGCTCTCTGTCTACATATAATACATATTCTAATGTAATGAAAAGAAATTGACATTGAAATAAAAAGAAAAGCAAAAATGGCTGGTTTATTTTGAATATTTTGGGTATAGCCATGTGCAGTTTTCAGAAAAAAAAGTTATTACCCTTTTATTCATCACATTTAAAAGATCTCAAATTGAAATTCTTCTCTATAGTCTTTTTGTGAACTTGAAATTTCTTTAACAACTGAGAATAGATTTTTTTTTCTTTTTTCTGCAGGGCTAAATTCTGATTCTTGACAGATGGTGTTGCTTATTATAATAATTACTGCACTGTCAGGCTACATTAAGGAACAAAATCATCTAGCATTTTAACAAGAATCATCTTAATTAATCAGTTAGCAGATACGTTTTATGTGAATGATATTGCAGAACTGACCAACTTCTGCTCAGATTTCAAACCTTACTCATAAAGTATTAAAATTGTTGAATAAACATAAAATGCCCTGCATCACTTTGTCTCTTAAACACAAATTTGTGTCTGCTTGATTTATCTCTTGGAAATGCTTTATACATTTATTCAACTAGCTTCTTGAGAGGAAAGAGTCTCCAGGTATTAACTGTAATTATTTTTTAAAATGTATTGATCTATCTTTATTTTCAGTTTCACAAGTGAAATGTCAAGATGGTTTTTTAAAATGTGACAATGGTAAATGTGTGCCTGCTGGAGGAAATGAAAACAACACTATTTGTGATGGAATTAATGATTGTGGAGATGGAACAGATGAACTACACTGTGGTTAGTTGTCACTGTTAATAGCTTTATGATATTGCTTTTTTATGGTTAAAAATAAGACTAATTTATGGCTTTTGTTTTGCTTTGGTTTTATTAACAGGTACCTCACCATCATTAACAACAACAGGTTGTTTTGAAAAACAGTTTTTCTGTAAGGAGATCCATACCTGTATTGACCACAGTAAGCTATGTGATGGACATAATGACTGTGTTGATAATACAGATGAAGTTGGCTGTAGCACAGTTGTCTCAGGTAAGACATGAGCTTGTTTACATTTGTTATTGTTTTACAGCCACTAACAATAGTAAAAGGTAGTTGGCACTACAAACATTAAATTTGAGAATATAGCTATAAGTGGAGTGCATGAAAGTTTCATTAATTTGAAAATGATTTGGAATATGAATGCTGGGCTAGCATGTCATTCTGAATTTAAAAAAAAAACAACAAACTTTTATTGTTTGATTTAATTTCAAAATTAAAAGGTCTAAAAATGTCCATTAACATCCAGATGAGTCATTAAGTTTATTTTGGATAAAGATAGTGTTTGTGTCTTTTGATCTCAGTACAAACTCTTAGCTTCCAGCATTTAATGCATTGATAAATTGACATGATGATGCAAGTGGTTATTGATGTGATGATTCTATTGTTATATTCATTGTTGTTGAATGAATCCCTTTTAATTTTTTCTGTTCTATGTTCATCAGGTTTGTTAGTACATAGAACATAACTGTCTGGTGTTTTCCTAAATTTGTAATTTAAAATTGTAATATTTTGATTTGGATAAATTCATAAAAGGATTAACTAACTAACTAACTAACTAACTTATTAGTTAGTTATCTTTTTTTTTAAATTTGTAATGAAACTGTAAATTCCTTCTACATGTTTTCTTCCTACCTAATGCTGTATGAAAAAATGTATATGTATATATTGGTCTTCATTAATGGTAAAATTGGAAAAAAGTACAATTTATAGAATTTTCCAATTTTTCTAACTGGATGGAGTAATTAAAAAAAAAATTACATTAACCATTAAATTATTACTATAAAGAATCAGCCTTGTCTCTAGTGTTTGTGGGATAGGGAATATAATTAATGAAACAATAGTTGCAGTGTACTGATCACTAATGTGTTTTTAAAATGAAATAACAGAAAATGCTTTGATTATGTTTCACCATGAAATTCGACTAAAGTACATTTGTGGATTGGAGAATGTCTGATGGATGTATCAGCATGAATAATTCTACTCAATAGAATTTAATATCAAAAGACATGCAAAACTAGTCTTTTTAGTGTTTTATAATTTTGTGATGACAAATGTTTTAAAAAAAAACAAAAAGTAGAATAAATAGTAGTTAAATAGAATTGCCTATTTTCTAAGTGAGCATACCTTTATATTTAAAGAACATAGATGGCAAATAAAACTATAACACTTTCAGTTTTCTTATTATTTAAATATTTGGAAAAATTCTAATGAAAGTATTGTATGCTTAAATTGAATCCCATGGACTTTTTTGTGAACTCAGTGCATAAGTCTACATTCAATCTATCCTAAACAATATGACACAAACATTCTTTAGTACAGTCTTTCCTTTCAAACTAAAGTTAACAAAATCTTGAGATAAGATTAAATTTTGAACTGAACTGTTAAAATAGACTTGATTTTTATTAGTTTGTGAGAATGTAATTAACTATTCTTATTGTTTTAAGTTTTCTTTCTTTTCTTGCTAACTTTTGCAGCTTTTTAAAACTGATAGAGCACTGTATATGGCATAAATATCATTTTTTAATTAACAGATTTTTTTATTTTTTAGGACCACCAACTGCTACCTCAGGAACATCTACTATATCTTTTATCACAGGTGAGTTATGTTATGCTAACAGAAAGTGAAACATGAGGTTAACTTAAAAGGGACACTTTTGCTGATAGCGAATGAATTACAGGATGTTTATCTAAACAGCTTGAGTGCTAAATGATAATCATCAGTGAAGGTATACTGTACTCAGATTTTTCTTGTTCTAAAGCCTGTATTTAAATAAGGACAATAAATATAACCATTTAGCCATTTAGAGATTTTATAGGTAGATAGATCTTGATGATATTGTGTATTTACTTTGAACATTTGCCATTATTTTATCTTTGAAATAGAAACTTGAGGACTTTTAGTTCATAGTTAATGGCTGAATTCCTTAATTAAGATTTTATTCATTAATGTTGAGTTTATGTAAACAGTTGTTTAAATCTCATTGGCAATACATAGCAGTGATATGTAGTATAAAATGTTGTTTGTTTATTTTCTTATGGACATGGATTAGTTAGCATACTAGTTATATATATTTTTCATGTTTTACTCTTAATAATAGAGAAGTTGCTCAGAATAATTCAATTTTAGTGATATATATTGGTAAATTTTGAAGATTCTATAAGTGATATTTTCTCTGCATAAGTTGAATTTTTTGCCAGAAATAAATTGCTGAAATAAAATGGCAGAAATTCAAATGTTTTCATTTTTTTTTTTCCGTAAGGAAACTTGTTTGCATGGAAGAATTTAAATAAGTTGACGATCCTGATGACAATATAAGAAAAGTGCATATTTAATTTAATTTTGTTTTTGCATATGAATATTTCATTTGTTCAATGTTGAAGCCCTTGACATTTATATCATTGCTAACTATTAGTGAAGCTTGCTATCTGAATATATGATTAATGTAAAATAAGAATTAAATAGTGGAATGAAGTGAATTTATCAGAGTATTTTTTTTTTAATTTGAAATCTACTGTTGTTTGGATAAAGTGAAGAACACTGTCCATAAAAGTTACTTAAAAATTTAGTTCACTCCATATTCCGAAAAAATGCTTTACTGTGTTTTGTAATTGGTCATAAATACTGTGTATACTTTCAGTGGTAGTAACACCATCAGGTGTTATTACAACAATCTGCCCACCAGGTTCTTTCCAGTGTGGCAATGGACAGTGTATAGATGTATCCAAGCGCTGTGATGGCGAAACGAATTGCGACACTGATGAAGTTGGATGTGGTAGGTTTCTTTTTTGTTTTAACTCATTCAGGATTTTCATAGCAAGTTACTGTTGGTATACTATTTTTACATCATACCAGATGTTTATGGGTTTCCATCACTTATCTTTACCTTAGGAGGTACAAAATAGTAATCATTTTTTAGAATGTCTTGTCTTTATCTACATTTGTGAAGTTTCGGTGAAAATCCCTTTATTACAAATATATTAACTAAACAAGAATTTATGAAGATGAATTTAGATTTTTTTAAAAAAAGATTTTAGTATAAAAAGTATATAGCATTTAAGTAGATCAGTATACTAAACTCTTTAATGTTAAGGACAGATCCAGGTGTAAAACTGTTTTCAATGATCTATAATTATATTAAAAGTTTCAATTACTAATCGAGAGAATAACAGCGGCATTTACTCGCATTTCAAAGCATGATGAATGCAAATGGTATGAACTGTAAAAGGGTTTTTTAGACAATATATCAGACAAGACGAGTTTTAATAATTTTCTATATTAATAGATGCTTTCATGAAAACAGAAATTAGAATTTTAGTTAAAAAATTATCTTTAAAAATTAAAAAAAAAATCACAAAAATGTTCTGGAAGTATTAAAATTTTTGTATTGCAAATATTTTGTTGATTTCCATGAAAAAAGGATGATATTTAACAAAATTTTTAAATCTATTTATTTACAAATTGTTTTAATGATCTGAAGATTTTTTAAAATGTTTTGTTTTAAAGACACTCTTAAGATTAGAAAAAGTGTGTGAGAAAAGGCAGCATTTTATAAGATAATACATATTTTAAAAAGACAAAATATTTTCTTGATGCTTGTTTTTGTTAAAATTTTAATATTTTGAATCTTTTAAATAAGAATCTGGCTACTTCTTTGACAAGGGTTAATTCATTGCATGGCTAACATATTTTGCATTTGTGAATGATGATAGCACCTTTGTTTTGTTTTTTATTCAGTACAGGCCATGTAACCTGGCCCAATCAATTGAGCAAAAATTGAGGTAGGAGAGTTCACTGAATAAGAGCATATTTCCCATTGTTGACAACCGCATGATGTTTTTGACCCTTGGAAACATTATTTCTTTGGTCTTGTATTCAGAAAGTAATTAGTTCAATATCTGCTATTGAAATTGGTGAACCTGTTTGGCTTATTCAAAAGTGTTTATGACCCATTTGATTGTTTATAGAGTTTTGACTTGTGCCAAGTATGGGGAGGGGGATGATGAGTGTTTGAAGAATAATATCAAAACTGTCCAATCTTCGGCACTAGAAACATGCAGAAGAACTTCTATATCTATCCTATACATAAATATTTACATTTTTGCTTGATTAACACTATCACTAAGCACAGTGATTTGTTATCAAAAAGATTATTTTTGCAGCATTTTTGAGGTCTTAATCTCTCTCTCTTTGCATCACCAGACTCAATATTTTTTGTGCTGTTGGCTTAGATCAGTTTGTAGTGGCCAATGAAATCTTACTCTTATCTTGTCTTTTGAGCTGATGTAATCCAGGCATGGCTGAGGCTTTCGGGTAGCATAATGTCATACCGTTTTTAGTGGTAGCATAGGTGAGTTGAGCAATTTTTTGTAGAGTTATAAGACATGGTCTTCTGACAGTGGGTTCTTGTTCAGGCAAGAAGTTGTCAGTCTCCTCATTTTGATATTGGACTTTCTGTTACTATTGACATAATTAATAAATAAATTTCTTCAGACAACCGTCATGTGTGATTTTTAATAAATACTTCACACAAAATGTTTAGGACCATTATATTATGATAGGACGAAATCTTATACAACTGTAAGAAAGACAGTGTGTTGATTCATTATGCATGCTGTATTCAAATAAAATATGGGTTATTAAAAATAAGTTGAACCAGATATGACCATTTTTGCTCTAAATTGCTGGATTTCACTCATGGATTGGGTAATTACAAAATCCACAGTGTAAGTGCACTCTGGTTCCTGTGCTAAGTTATCTGGTCATTGGGAAATTCTCAGAGAAATAAATAAACCTGGGCAGAGGATACTGTCTGAAACTCAGACCCAGTGGCAGGTTGCAAGAATGTTGGGTTGTGGCCATATTTCCGACTTGTGTTGCCATTAGAAATGTGAGCAAAAAAACTTTTGTTAGGCTGGACTAAAGGTAATAACAGCTTGTTAAGACAGATTGAAACATGATGTTAAGAGTCTTATGATGTTATGAACATGTGACATTGTCAGATAAGTCTGTTGTCTTTGTCATGGAAGAATGAATGTTCCCCTTATAGTAGATTATTTTAGTTTTACACAACTACATTATTAGTAATATAATTAGCTAATAAATCTACATTTGAGCAGTCACTAAATCTGAGAAGCACATTTTAGTGTGAAAATATTGGCATTGATTTTATTTATAACAAGTTTTGTTGGCTAGTATTAGGTAATACTAATATTTTTGTGGTGGCACAAGCTGCTTTTAAACTCATTACCTATTGGTTGCCAAGTTGTATTGTTAATTTTTCACCAGTTCAGTATACTGAGCTATCACCACAATGCTTTGTTAAAAGTATAATTTTATTTTTAAAAAATAGACATTTTTTTTACAGATAAAATCAATATCTGTACATTATTTGAAATATGAAATAAAATTTTGCTTTTCATCACTATTTAGGCACACTGACAACACCACGTAAGTAGCATATTTTTAATAATTTTTTCTTTCAAAAATTTATAAAATAATGTGCACTATCAAGATGTTTATCAAATTAAACTCAATATAATTAACTTACCATATTATATATAAACTATATTTTAAATTAAATTAATAAAGATTTTTACTTTTTGCTTGTGTTTGTAAGACATTATTTTCTGTAAATGTTTTTATATCAGTGTTATGAAATTTCTCTTTTTATCTTTTAGCTATAACTACCAAAGGTAAGCCAGTTTTATTATTAGCTATAAAGTTTTAATTTTCTCTGTTGTGTGTATTGGAATTTCTAGTCTTTTTTTCTTTTTTTTTGCATATAAACTGTCACACACACACACACACACACACACACACACACACAAAAAAAAAGGAACAAATATTTCCAAGCCTGTAGTGCTTTTACAATACATTCATACATGATCACATTTTGGCTGAGGAAGACTTGCATGTTGATCGAAACTCTCCATTAAAGAAAACGATGTCATTGAAAGCTCTGTTGGGCGAAAACAAAATGACAGACTTTAATAAAATGTGTGATCACAATCGACCCCAATACAAGCTGGTACATGTTTTGGTATCATCCAAATCAAACAATCCAGCTTTTGTGGGATGTAGCACAATTTTTTTCATCCAGGTCCAGTTTCAGCTGATCAAGAATATTAATAGTGGACTTTGCAACCACAAACACACTTCCCAAATGTGTTCGGTTAGATTTAATACTGCAGAGATTGTGCAGGTCACGTTGTAGACCTGGAGTGCAGCATTGACAATGCACGCTTTGTGGACAGGCATGGTCATCTATAAAAATGAAGTTGGGATCTTGCCACTGTCATTGTTCCAGAGGAATAACTATAGGCATAATGATCTCATTTCTATATCTATATTGGAAGTCATTTTGGAGATTGATAAGCTTTGGATGAAATTAGTTGTTACAGAAACAAGTAATTCCTAAATAAATGTATGGATAAACTATCAATGCTATGTATTTAAATAGAAATTTATGATGCTGTAACAATATACTTTGATTTTCTCTATTGTTTATATAGTGTCTTTCCACTAAAGGCCATTGATAATAACACTAGTTCTGTTTAATCATTAAATTACAATACCTTTAGTGACTTACACATGTAGCTTTGACAGATAATACTTCAGTGTATAGCACCTTTCTTTTATTTCCTCTTAGTGCCTTGCCTCAGTCCTCTTGGGATGCAGAACCACCGTATTCAAGATTCACAAATTCATTTCTCTAATTCTGGATATACATCAGCAAAAGGTCGTTTGAATGGCACTTCATGGGTACCTATAAATTTGACAAATGCTTTTATGCAGGTTAAATTTTTACAGCCAACAATTGTCAAACAGATACTTATTCAGGGTGGAGGAAATGAGGGTGGACATGCATTGTCAATCAGAGTGGAATATATGAAGCCAAATGGTTCTTGGATATTTTTTAAGGATCAGGATGGCACAGACAAGGTATGTTATATTTTAGAATATTTGTTTGACAGTGGCCAGGCAAAGGTATTAAAGAAAATAACAACAAAATGTTAAAAATATGATTTGGTAATTCCAAGTAATTTTATGGATATCAATGAATTGACAGTTATATGTGAAACACTGTATTGATGAAAAAAAAAACATAAGGCACATTTTTAATGTATGGTTTTTTCTTGCTGGGTTTTCATTGGCATCATCATTAGTTTTTAAAAATTTTTTTACACTGTTATTGTGGGTGATTATTTGTTTTAAAAAATAATTATACAAGTCTCCCCCCACTGAAAGGAAATGTGAATATTTTGACTTTTAAATTAGTTTACAGAATCACTTACTACTGGTAATTTATTCCATTCATTTACAATTCTATTTTTATGTTTTGTTTTTTTTTTTTTTTGGCTAAAGCTGAGGCCTTTTTTCCCAAGATTGGTTTTTGGCTGGGGAAACGATCACTCTAACATGGGGCGCTTGTGTCCCTAACTCTGGCCGATAGGGCGGCCAGTTACACGAGGTACTTCGGCGCCTCAACCTGGCCTTTTAGGCCTTAACGGGAGCTTGCTCTACATCTGGCTTTGGCCACACACGGCTTCAGCCACCCACCTCCACTCCCTTCTCCTCGGAGATACACATGCATACACGAACTTTCACACGCACCCACACGCAAGCACCACAAAAGATTTAAAAAAAAAGATAAAGCTGTACTAAGGCTTTAGCACATTTAGAGTAATGGACCTCTAGCATTTTTAACTGTTGATCAATGGGAATATTTTGGATTATCCTCAAGCTGAAAACCTTAAATATTTTGAAAATCTTATGTAGAATAGAATTTCACATTTGCAATCAGTCTACATTAGTTCTTTTTATAATGATTGGAATCTATCAGTATCAAGACAGAAATCATACAAATCTATTACCTGTTTGCTTTTCTCATCAACACCAAAGAGGCAGTTAGAAAAGGCACCAGTTATTATTTGTTCAAAATGTTAATGTAGTTTTTTTTTTGTAAAACATAATATAAAATGTGTTCAGAATATTTAAAATGAAAAATTTCAGTAGTAGTATTTTTAAATTTAGTATTTTTTGATTTCTATTTTCTTATATGAAATATAAGATATCAAGAATGAATTTTTTCTTTCTTTTTTATGATATCAGTTTTGATTCGGAATTTTCAAGAACCATTGCCAAGTACTTCACAGAGCTGTTAACAGGCATTATATGAATTTTCTTGAGAGCAAAAGGGCACCTACCTGCATTTGCTCTGACTTTGTTGAGTGATTCTTAGACATCATTTTAAAATACAAAACTAACTTTGGGTTTTAGTCAGCTTTTATTTTAGGTTGGGTTACTGAATTTTTTTCCATGCAATGAACAAGAACAATATTTTTTTTCTTTCTGTCTAACCATCTATTTTCTTGGCTAAACAGTCTGTTGATTTAAAACTTGTTAAATGCAATGAAAAAGAAAAAAACAACAAAATAATAGCAAAAGAAATTAATTTAGACTTTGAGAAGTAAAACTAGAAACTGTGATTCTTGTTTCAAACTACTTGGTTAATTTGGTTGTAGTTAACCTCGATTTTGATCTGAAACAAAATTTAACATCAGGCACCCATCAGATAATTATAATATATGCAATAGTTTATTGAAAAATTTTTTTAGCTTAAAAAAAAATGGAGTAACAATAATTTGTTGTTTTGTATATCCAGAATAAACAAAGATAGTCACACTGACACCTGTATTTATGCATAAAATAAATTGTAATAATATTTTTTCTTTGCTAATTCAGTATAATGCAGAAACTTATGCAATCTTGCATACTGATATTAAGAGTATCGAAAAGAATAGAATTAATTACACAAGACCTTTGAGTGGAAACAAAGAAAAAAACCAAAAAGTTTGAAAATGTTAATTTTATAAATCAGTGCAATAAAAGTATTTAAAAGGTAGATTTTAATAAGTTGAAATTATACTTATTTTAACAATTAAAAAAAATATTTCATTGTCATATTTGTTTAACAAGTTTGTTGAAACAAATTTTTCAGAGCTGCATTCAACTTAATATTTTTCTTTTATAATGGCACCACACACTAATTATACAAAGCATTATTTAAGATAACCTTTATTAACCGAGTGAAGCTAAAATTCTCTGTTGATATTGAATTTTATTTTTTTGCTGTGCAGTTACAATTTACTTATAATTCATGATTAGAGATAATATATCAGTAAACAAATTACTAACTTTGTAAGTTTTAGTGGATACTCCAAATAGACATTTAAAAAACGTATTAGCAAAAGTGATAACACAGTATAAAAGCTGATTGTCATCTGATTTAAAGACTTAATAAACACATTGAAAATGTTGACTTGTACTCTTTACATGCGGAATAGGAGTGGGTGAAAGGGGTTCTGAAAATGAATGCTGTATGTTTATGAAAATGTATCCTCTTGAAGCAAAACATTTAAAAGTGAGTTAAACAATTGCCAAAAATAAGGTGGGGGTTGTATTTTAAACCTGTTGGTTTAATATTTTGATTTAATAAATTATTTCAGAAATTCATTGCCAACAAGGATGATTCTTCTATAGAAACTATTGATCTCCCTCCACCGTATGAACAAATAAAAGACATAAAGTTGTATCCAGTGTTTTCTTCGGGCCTGTCCAAAGGCGACGTGAAGATGAGAGTGGAGTTTATTGGTTGTTATATGGGTTAGTAAGATGACAAATATATTTATGATTTGAGTATTTTTAAAACAACGATATAATTATTTCAAAAACTACATAACGTTTTTACTTTAATTCTATCATTTTCTTTTTATGAAAGCATTGTCAAAGAAAACCTTTTGTGGATTTGTCACTTGTAATATTTTCCACATATACAACTTGTTTGATTTGGTAGTTTAAATAATGATAAATATTGAAATCATCAATAAAAAGCGAGTGAGTGAGAGAGAGAGAGAGATTAAATTTGTTTTCTCTCACTCTTTTTTTCTAATTGTGTTAAATATTATAAATAAATAAAAGCATTGATATAAATACATATTTATGGTATGAAATTTTATCACAAGACAATTACTTTTAGTTAATTATTGGTTTTATTTTTTTTTAAGCAACTACAACAGCAGCCCCTGTTCAGACCTCAACAGCTTCACCTACTGAATCATTTACACCAATTTTTGTGTCATCCGGAGCCACTAGGGTGATTCCCCATTCATCCTATACCACCATGTATAGGGTGGCAACACCAAGAATCTCTCTTCCACTCACTCCCATTGTTTCAGGTAAATCGTGTTTTATATTGTTTATCATGCTGAAAATTTTTAGTTAAAAATTGGGTGTTTCATGTCATTAGCATAAACACTTTGAGGAAAGTGCCAGAAATGATACAAAAAATCTACTGGTTACAAATAGGTCTGCTTAAGAAAAAAAATTACCATCAAAACAAAGGGTAGCAAAAAATATGTTTAATTTATCCAAACCTTTGATCTGATACCTCTTAATCAAGTGTGGTAAATGCTTGAGCTGAAGAATTGATTAGGTAATGTTTAACAATGAAACTGTCATTCAACTATAGAGATACTAAAAATAAATACAATAGACTTTTTTAATAGAAAAGTATATTTTCAGTGTATTGAAAGATATTTATTTTAGAAGCCATATATGTAATTGTTGAATTACCTAAATTAAAACCTTCCATCAAAATCAAAACCTTTTTTTCCAAGACCATGTACAGGAAGATTTCCTGATTTACCTGTGTAACTGATATTTATTAGAATAAATGCTTTGTACACCACCCGCAAATTAGCAACTACACCATTGAGTGTTTTACATGAGGCATAAGTATCTGTTTCCTCTCTTAATATTTTAAAAAAATAACAAACACCGAAATATATGGGGAAAAAACCATCTCTTTTAAAGATGAATTTAAATGGCGACATCCATGACCAAGTGGTACCATAAAATCTGCTTATACCCCCTCCCCCATAGTCATACCGTTTCATTTTTTTTTAATAAGCAGAAATACACTTCATACTTTATTACATTCTGAGAAATCACAGACAAAAAATAAAGAAAAGGTAAAAAAAAAAAAAAAACTGCTTTCATTTATTTCAGAGGAAGAAGCAAAGTCCATAATAATGCAAATATTTATAGTTTAAAATATTAAAAATTAAATAAACAAAACAAAAAAAATCTGGCAGGTCTATAGGTTGAGCAAGCATGGATGTATATGGTTTTACTGACATAAGTTAACATACAGTAATATAAATAATTAAGGAAACTCATTGGATATGCACCAATAGTGAGTAATTCCCAGAGAGTCATACAACACATACACCATGCATTATTAGAAAAAAATATACAAAAAAAAGACAATCAATGAGTGGAATAGTGTATTACTATTTGGAATGAGAGACCTTTACTTTATGTACAGCCTGACATCATCTTTTCATGTCTCATAAAGGTTACCAACGTTTGACTGTAGAAAGTTATTTTAAATATCCAACAACATGTTCCACAATTCGTAAAAAGGAGTTCGCTTATCCTTTGACTTAAACTGCATTAAAATAAGGACATTGATCCTCCTACTGCATTAGTTTGCAATGATCCTTAGGACATTTAGCCTGTGTTACAGCTTAACGCTTTTGACTTTTCGGCAAAGAAATGTCTATTATTGTGTAACCTGTTTACATGCAAAGGAATTTCGAGTGGATAATGTCTTAACTGACACTTTCTTCTTAAGTAGAGCAGAGCTTTCCAAATTGTATTATTCAAATTGTCAAACAAGCTGCAAAATGTAGAAAAGAGCAGTAGTTAGATAAAATAAATATTTCACTGTTATAGCGAAATCTTGTCAAGTATTCGTCTTCGCTATTAGGATTTTCATTAACGGTCTGAAAGGATTACACTTTCATTAAATTTTCTAAACTTTCGTCATATCTTAATATTGTCTATAGCCACACCGTCAATTATTGGAACTTCTGGAATTGCTACTGGATCCCTTCCCTCGAGTACACACGTCGTCTCTACTTCGCCTCTTCCTACGTGGTCGTCGAGTTTTGGAACAAGCATTCCTCGAATAAGTACATCTACTGCTGTGGGAACGGAGAGCGTTACGTCTTCCGTTGGAAGTAAGTGTTGCATCTCTGTAAGATACGGTTTAGTTCGAGAAGTTTCACTATAGCAAGAAGTGACTGCATGGAATTTTTGGCTATTTTGCTCAGTCGATTGATATGAGAATCTGTTTTGCAATGTTAGTGATTTAAATTGGAGTTGTCCCCTTTCTAATCTTTAAATACTGTTACTAAATTAATCTCAACTGTGATTATCCCATGTGGATAGTTATCTCTTGACAAACTGTGGACTGTTGATTATCGGTATTTGATACTATCCGTACTGTTATCCTTGATAGCGACTGCAAAATCATGCATTGAAATCGATGGCATGAAGAATCCTCATCTCATCAGGACAGAATGGATTAGCACCACAGATGGCAGTGTTTCCGTGGAGCAGTTGAGACCCTCAGGTGGCAAACCTTTTGTAAGCCAACAAGAGAAATTGCAAGTGACTATCCAGCTCAATGAAAAGCACAACGTTCTGTTAGGAAGCGTGAAGATACCGACCCACATGAGCAACGTGCGCACCTTTTCAGTTGACATCAGGAAAGTCAACGAGAATACTTTCCATTCCACAAGGACGGCAGCAGGGAAGGAAACCGTAATTTACTCAATTGGAACGGAAGCTATGTTTATCAGGATCACCATAGTCAACAAAGTGAATAGCGGGGAAGCCGTGAAATTGACACTGGACGTTCGAGCTTGCTTTGAGGTTTTACGTAGTAAGTGTGAAATCTGTATATTATTTTGGAAAGAAAGAAGCATGTGATTTATCCACTTACCGGAAAGGAGTTTTGTAGGTGGAATCGAGCAGTTGTTGCATTTGTATGTCTCTATTTGCAAAATGCTGTGGTACTTTTCCTGTCAAAAATCAGGAAATGAGTGGCCCATTAGTCTCTGAATGCGTAATGGTTTCGTAACATTGGTCATTATGCTGGCGAGGTGATATTTTTGACACGACTTGAGTTCGATTCAGATATGTAACAGATGTATCGTGTATGGGTTTGAACAGATCTTGCTATTTTCCAACATTTGATGACTCGTTCCTGATGAGATTTTGATGCATTAATTATATTTATGAAAGGTATGGATAAAGAAGTTCTGTTGCCATACTTCAAATTTCCAGGAGATTGATCCTGCTACCGTTTTACTTTGCGATGATCTTTTGAACGTTTAGCCTGTGCTGCGGGTTGACGATTTTGACTTTGGCAACGACATGTCTCCTATTGCCTATCCAGTTTACATGCAGAGGAAATTGGAGGATAATGTCTTAACTGACACTTTGTTTTTAGGTAGATGAGCTTTTCAAATTGTATTATTGAAATTGTCAATCAAGCTGTAAAACGGAGCAATGGGCAATGGGCAAGAGTTGAATAAAATGAATATTTCATTGTTTTGGTGGAATCTTGTCGAGTGTTGCTCTTCTCTATTAGGTTTTTCCATTAAGGGTCTGAAAGGATGGATCTTTCATTAAATTTTCTAAACTTTCGTCGTTCCTTAATATTGTTCTATAGCCACAGCTTCAGTAAGTGAAACAACTGGAATTACTACTGGATCGCCTGCCTCGAGTACATCAGTCGCCTCTACTTCCCCTCTTCTGACATGGCAACGAAGGTTCCTCGAATAAGTACAACTTCTCCTTTGTCAACGGAGACCATTGCATCTTCCATTGGAAGTAAGTGTTGCATCTCAGAACGATACACTTAGGGTCGAAAAAAAGACACGTCGTCTTCGTTATTTCCAATAAAGCAAGGAGTGACGATGAGGATTGGATGATTAACGTTATTTTTCAGATATTGCATACTCAATTTATTTTTCAAATGTTACTTATCTAATTTTTGTTTGCCAATTTGTCTTTTCGTCTTCACTAGCAGACTTTTCCTGTCTTGGCTTCAAAGGATTTTGCTGTTTAGTTTTCTAAATTTTCGTCGTCCCACAATATTTTTCTACAGCCACACCGTCAGTTAGTGGAACTTCTGGAATTGCTACTGGATCCCTTCCCTCGAGTACACACGTCGTCTCTACTTCGCCTCTTCCTACGTGGTCGTCGAGTTTTGGAACAAGCATTCCTCGAATAAGTACATCTACTGCTGTGGGAACGGAGAGCGTTACGTCTTCCGTTGGAAGTAAGTGTTGCGTCTCTGTAAGATACGGTTTAGTTCGAGAAGTTTCACTATAGCAAGAAGTGACTGCATGGAATTTTTGGCTATTTTGCTCAGTCGATTGATATGAGAATCTGTTTTGCAATGTTAGTGATTTAAATTGGAGTTGTCCCCTTCTAATCTTTAAATACTGTTACTAAATTAATCTCAACTGTGATTATCCCATGTGGATAGTTATCTTGACAAACTGTGGACTGTTGATTATCGGTATTTGATACTATCCGTACTGTTATCCTTGATAGCGACTGCAAAATCATGCATTGAAATCGATGGCATGAAGAATCCTCATCTCATCAGGACAGAATGGATTAGCACCACAGATGGCAGTGTTTCCGTGGAGCAGTTGAGACCCTCAGGTGGCAAACCTTTTGTAAGCCAACAAGAGAAATTGCAAGTGACTATCCAGCTCAATGAAAAGCACAACGTTCTGTTAGGAAGCGTGAAGATACCGACCCACATGAGCAACGTGCGCACCTTTTCAGTTGACATCAGGAAAGTCAACGAGAATACTTTCCATTCCACAAGGACGGCAGCAGGGAAGGAAACCGTAATTTACTCAATTGGAACGGAAGCTATGTTTATCAGGATCACCATAGTCAACAAAGTGAATAGCGGGGAAGCCGTGAAATTGACACTGGACGTTCGAGCTTGCTTTGAGGTTTTACGTAGTAAGTGTGAAATCTGTATATTATTTTGGAAAGAAAGAAGCATGTGATTTATCCACTTACCGGAAAGGAGTTTTGTAGGTGGAATCGAGCAGTTGCATTTTGTATGTCTCTATTTGCAAAATGCTGTGGTACTTTTCCTGTCAAAAATCAGGAAATGAGTGGCCCATTAGTCTCTGAATGCGTAATGGTTTCGTAACATTGGTCATTATGTTGGCGAGGTGATATTTTTGACACGACTTGAGTTCGATTCAGATATGTAACAGATGTATCGTGTATGGGTTTGAACAGTTCTTGCTATTTTCCAACATTTGATGACTCGTTCCTGATGAGATTTTGATGCATTAATTATATTTATGAAAGGTATGGATAAAGAAGTTCTGTTGCCATACTTCAAATTTCCAGGAGATTGATCCTGCTACCGTTTTACTTTGCGATGATCTTTTGAACGTTTAGCCTGTGCTGCGGGTTGACGATTTTGACTTTGGCAACGACATGTCTCCTATTGCCTATCCAGTTTACATGCAGAGGAAATTGGATAGGATAATGTCTTAACTGACACTTTGTTTTTAGGTAGATGAGCTTTTCAAATTGTATTATTGAAATTGTCAATCAAGCTGTAAAACGGAGCAATGGGCAAGAGTTGAATAAAATGAATATTTCATTGTTTTGGTGGAATCTTGTCGAGTGTTGCTCTTCTCTATTAGGTTTTTCCATTAAGGGTCTGAAAGGATGGATCTTTCATTAAATTTTCTAAACTTTCGTCGTTCCTTAATATTGTTCTATAGCCACAGCTTCAGTAAGTGAAACAACTGGAATTACTACTGGATCGCCTGCCTCGAGTACATCAGTCGCCTCTACTTCCCCTCTTCTGACATGGCCAACGAAGGTTCCTCGAATAAGTACAACTTCTCCTTTGTCAACGGAGACCATTGCATCTTCCATTGGAAGTAAGTGTTGCATCTCAGAACGATACACTTAGGGTCGAAAAAAAGACACGTCGTCTTCGTTATTTCCAATAAAGCAAGGAGTGACGATGAGGATTGGATGATTAACGTTATTTTTCAGATATTGCATACTCAATTTATTTTTCAAATGTTACTTATCTAATTTTTGTTTGCCAATTTGTCTTTTCGTCTTCACTAGCAGACTTTTCCTGTCTTGGCTTCAAAGGATTTTGCTGTTTAGTTTTCTAAATTTTCGTCGTCCCACAATATTTTTCTACAGCCACACCGTCAGTTAGTGGAACTTCTGGAATTGCTACTGGATCCCTTCCCTCGAGTACACACGTCGTCTCTACTTCGCCTCTTCCTACGTGGTCGTCGAGTTTTGGAACAAGCATTCCTCGAATAAGTACATCTACTGCTGTGGGAACGGAGAGCGTTACGTCTTCCGTTGGAAGTAAGTGTTGCGTCTCTGTAAGATACGGTTTAGTTCGAGAAGTTTCACTATAGCAAGAAGTGACTGCATGGAATTTTTGGCTATTTTGCTCAGTCGATTGATATGAGAATCTGTTTTGCAATGTTAGTGATTTAAATTGGAGTTGTCCCCTTTCTAATCTTTAAATACTGTTACTAAATTAATCTCAACTGTGATTATCCCATGTGGATAGTTATCTCTTGACAAACTGTGGACTGTTGATTATCGGTATTTGATACTATCCGTACTGTTATCCTTGATAGCGACTGCAAAATCATGCATTGAAATCGATGGCATGAAGAATCCTCATCTCATCAGGACAGAATGGATTAGCACCACAGATGGCAGTGTTTCCGTGGAGCAGTTGAGACCCTCAGGTGGCAAACCTTTTGTAAGCCAACAAGAGAAATTGCAAGTGACTATCCAGCTCAATGAAAAGCACAACGTTCTGTTAGGAAGCGTGAAGATACCGACCCACATGAGCAACGTGCGCACCTTTTCAGTTGACATCAGGAAAGTCAACGAGAATACTTTCCATTCCACAAGGACGGCAGCAGGGAAGGAAACCGTAATTTACTCAATTGGAACGGAAGCTATGTTTATCAGGATCACCATAGTCAACAAAGTGAATAGCGGGGGAAGCCGTGAAATTGACACTGGACGTTCGAGCTTGCTTTGAGGTTTTACGTAGTAAGTGTGAAATCTGTATATTATTTTGGAAAGAAAGAAGCATGTGATTTATCCACTTACCGGAAAGGAGTTTTGTAGGTGGAATCGAGCAGTTGCATTTTGTATGTCTCTATTTGCAAAATGCTGTGGTACTTTTCCTGTCAAAAATCAGGAAATGAGTGGCCCATTAGTCTCTGAATGCGTAATGGTTTCGTAACATTGGTCATTATGCTGGCGAGGTGATATTTTTGACACGACTTGAGTTCGATTCAGATATGTAACAGATGTATCGTGTATGGGTTTGAACAGATCTTGCTATTTTCCAACATTTGATGACTCGTTCCTGATGAGATTTTGATGCATTAATTATGTTTATTAAAGGTATGGATAAAGAAGTTCTGTTGCCATAATTCAAATTTCCAGGAGATTGATCCTGCTACCGTTTTACTTTGCGATGATCTTTTGAACGTTTAGCCTGTGCTGCGGGTTGACGATTTTGACTTTGGCAACGACATGTCTCCTATTGCCTATCCAGTTTACATGCAGAGGAAATTGGAGTGGATAATGTCTTAACTGACACTTTGTTTTTAGGTAGATGAGCTTTTCAAATTGTATTATTGAAATTGTCAATCAAGCTGTAAAACGGAGCAATGGGCATGAGTTCAATAAAATGAATATTTCATTGTTTTGGTGGAATCTTGTCGAGTGTTGCTCTTCTCTATTAGGTTTTTCCATTAAGGGTCTGAAAGGATGGATCTTTCATTAAATTTTCTAAACTTTCGTCGTTCCTTAATATTGTTCTATAGCCACAGCTTCAGTAAGTGAAACAACTGGAATTACTACTGGATCGCCTGCCTCGAGTACATCAGTCGCCTCTACTTCCCCTCTTCTGACATCGCCATCGAAGGTTCCTCGAATAAGTACAACTTCTCCTTTGTCAACGGAGACCATTGCATCTTCCATTGGAAGTAAGTGTTGCATCTCAGAACGATACACTTAGGGTCGAAAAAAAGACACGTCGTCTTCGTTATTTCCAATAAAGCAAGGAGTGACGATGAGGATTGGATGATTAACGTTATTTTTCAGATATTGCATACTCAATTTATTTTTCAAATGTTACTTATCTAATTTTTGTTTGCCAATTTGTCTTTTCGTCTTCACTAGCAGACTTTTCCTGTCTTGGCTTCAAAGGATTTTGCTGTTTAGTTTTCTAAATTTTCGTCGTCCCACAATATTTTTCTACAGCCACACCGTCAGTTAGTGGAACTTCTGGAATTGCTACTGGATCCCTTCCCTCGAGTACACACGTCGTCTCTACTTCGCCTCTTCCTACGTGGTCGTCGAGTTTTGGAACAAGCATTCCTCGAATAAGTACATCTACTGCTGTGGGAACGGAGAGCGTTACGTCTTCCGTTGGAAGTAAGTGTTGCGTCTCTGTAAGATACGGTTTAGTTCGAGAAGTTTCACTATAGCAAGAAGTGACTGCATGGAATTTTTGGCTATTTTGCTCAGTCGATTGATATGAGAATCTGTTTTGCAATGTTAGTGATTTAAATTGGAGTTGTCCCCTTTCTAATCTTTAAATACTGTTACTAAATTAATCTCAACTGTGATTATCCCATGTGGATAGTTATCTCTTGACAAACTGTGGACTGTTGATTATCGGTATTTGATACTATCCGTACTGTTATCCTTGATAGCGACTGCAAAATCATGCATTGAAATCGATGGCATGAAGAATCCTCATCTCATCAGGACAGAATGGATTAGCACCACAGATGGCAGTGTTTCCGTGGAGCAGTTGAGACCCTCAGGTGGCAAACCTTTTGTAAGCCAACAAGAGAAATTGCAAGTGACTATCCAGCTCAATGAAAAGCACAACGTTCTGTTAGGAAGCGTGATGAAGATACCGACCCACATGAGCAACGTGCGCACCTTTTCAGTTGACATCAGGAAAGTCAACGAGAATACTTTCCATTCCACAAGGACGGCAGCAGGGAAGGAAACCGTAATTTACTCAATTGGAACGGAAGCTATGTTTATCAGGATCACCATAGTCAACAAAGTGAATAGCGGGGAAGCCGTGAAATTGACACTGGACGTTCGAGCTTGCTTTGAGGTTTTACGTAGTAAGTGTGAAATCTGTATATTATTTTGGAAAGAAAGAAGCATGTGATTTATCCACTTACCGGAAAGGAGTTTTGTAGGTGGAATCGAGCAGTTGCATTTTGTATGTCTCTATTTGCAAAATGCTGTGGTACTTTTCCTGTCAAAAATCAGGAAATGAGTGGCCCATTAGTCTCTGAATGCGTAATGGTTTCGTAACATTGGTCATTATGCTGGGCGAGGTGATATTTGACACGACTTGAGTTCGATTCAGATATGTAACAGATGTATCGTGTATGGGTTTGAACAGATCTTGCTATTTTCCAACATTTGATGACTCGTTCCTGATGAGATTTTGATGATTGCATTAATTTATTATGAAAGGTATGGATAAAGAAGTTCTGTTGCCATACTTCAAATTTCCAGGAGATTGATCCTGCTACCGTTTTACTTTGCGATGATCTTTTGAACGTTTAGCCTGTGCTGCGGGTTGACGATTTTGACTTTGGCAACGACATGTCTCCTATTGCCTATCCAGTTTACACCAGAGGAAATTGGAATGGATAATGTTTAACTGACACTTTGTTTTTTAGGTAGATGAGCTTTTCAAATTGTATTATTGAAATTGTCAATCAAGCTGTAAAACGGAGCAATGGGCATGAGTTTAAATAAAGGTTTCATTGTGGTGGTCTCTTGTCTGTGATCTTGTCGAGTGTTGCTCTTCTCTATTAGGTTTTTCCATTAAGGGTCTGAAAGGATGGATCTTTCATTAAATTTTCTAAACTTTCGTCGTTCCTTAATATTGTTCTATAGCCACAGCTTCAGTAAGTGAACAACTGGAATTACTACTGGATCGCCTGCCTCGAGTACATCAGTCGCCTCTACTTCCCCTCTTCTGACATGGCCAACGAAGGTTCCTCGAATAAGTACAACTTCTCCTTTGTCAACGGAGACCATTGCATCTTCCATTGGAAGTAAGTGTTGCATCTCAGAACGATACACTTAGGGTCGAAAAAAAGACACGTCGTCTTCGTTATTTCCAATAAAGCAAGGAGTGACGATGAGGATTGGATGATTAACGTTATTTTTCAGATATTGCATACTCAATTTATTTTTCAAATGTTACTTATCTAATTTTTGTTTGCCAATTTGTCTTTCGTCTTCACTAGCAGACTTTTCCTGTCTTGGCTTCAAAGGATTTTGCTGTTTAGTTTTCTAAATTTTCGTCGTCCCCACAATATTTTCTACAGCCACACCGTCAGTTAGTGGAACTTCTGGAATTGCTACTGGATCCCTTCCCTCGAGTACACACGTCGTCTCTACTTCGCCTCTTCCTACGTGGTCGTCGAGTTTTGGAACAAGCATTCCTCGAATAAGTACATCTACTGCTGTGGGAACGGAGAGCGTTACGTCTTCCGTTGGAAGTAAGTGTTGCGTCTCTGTAAGATACGGTTTAGTTCGAGAAGTTTCACTATAGCAAGAAGTGACTGCATGGAATTTTTGGCTATTTTGCTCAGTCGATTGATATGAGAATCTGTTTTGCAATGTTAGTGATTTAAATTGGAGTTGTCCCCTTTCTAATCTTTAAATACTGTTACTAAATTAATCTCAACTGTGATTATCCCATGTGGATAGTTATCTCTTGACAAACTGTGGACTGTTGATTATCGGTATTTGATACTATCCGTACTGTTATCCTTGATAGCGACTGCAAAATCATGCATTGAAATCGATGGCATGAAGAATCCTCATCTCATCAGGACAGAATGGATTAGCACCACAGATGGCAGTGTTTCCGTGGAGCAGTTGAGACCCTCAGGTGGCAAACCTTTTGTAAGCCAACAAGAGAAATTGCAAGTGACTATCCAGCTCAATGAAAAGCACAACGTTCTGTTAGGAAGCGTGAAGATACCGACCCACATGAGCAACGTGCGCACCTTTTCAGTTGACATCAGGAAAGTCAACGAGAATACTTTCCATTCCACAAGGACGGCAGCAGGGAAGGAAACCGTAATTTACTCAATTGGAACGGAAGCTATGTTTATCAGGATCACCATAGTCAACAAAAAGTGAATAGCGGGGAAGCCGTGAAATTGACACTGGACGTTCGAGCTTGCTTTGAGGTTTTACGTAGTAGTAAGTGTGAAATCTGTATATTATTTTGGAAAGAAAGAAGCATGTGATTTATCCACTTACCGGAAAGGAGTTTTGTAGGTGGAATCGAGCAGTTGCATTTTGTATGTCTCTATTTGCAAAATGCTGTGGTACTTTTCCTGTCAAAATCAGGAAATGAGTGGCCCATTAGTCTCTGAATGCGTAATGGTTTCGTAAATTGGTCATTATGCTGGCGAGGTGATATTTTTGACACGACTTGAGTTCGATTCAGATATGTAACAGATGTATCGTGTATGGGTTTGAACAGATCTTGCTATTTTCCAACATTTGATGACTCGTTCCTGATGAGATTTTGATGCATTAATTATATTTATGAAAGGTATGGATAAAGAAGTTCTGTTGCCATACTTCAAATTTCCAGGAGATTGATCCTGCTACCGTTTTACTTTGCGATGATCTTTTGAACGTTTAGCCTGTGCTGCGGGTTGACGATTTTGACTTTGGCAACGACATGTCTCCTATTGCCTATCCAGTTTACAACCAGAGGAAATTGGAATGGATAATGTCTTAACTGACACTTTGTTTTTAGGTAGATGAGCTTTTCAAATTGTATTATTGAAATTGTCAATCAAGCTGTAAAACGGAGCAATGGGCATGAGTTCAATAAAATGAATATTTCATTGTTTTGGTGGAATCTTGTCGAGTGTTGCTCTTCTCTATTAGGTTTTTCCATTAAGGGTCTGAAAGGATGGATCTTTCATTAAATTTTCTAAACTTTCGTCGTTCCTAATATTGTTCTAGCCACAGCTTCAGTAAGTGAAACAACTGGAATTACTACTGGATCGCCTGCCTCGAGTACATCAGTCGCCTCTACTTCCCCTCTTCTGACATGGCAACGAAGGTTCCTCGAATAAGTACAACTTCTCCTTTGTCAACCGGAGACCATTGCATCTTCCATTGGAAGTAAGTGTTGCATCTCAGAACGATACACTTAGGGTCGAAAAAAAGACCACGTCGTCTTCGTTATTTCCATAAAGCAAGGAGTGACGATGAGGATTGGATGATTAACGTTATTTTTCAGATATTGCATACTCAATTTATTTTTCAAATGTTACTTATCTAATTTTTGTTTGCCAATTTGTCTTTTCGTCTTCACTAGCAGACTTTTCCTGTCTTGGCTTCAAAGGATTTTGCTGTTTAGTTTTTCTAAATTTTGTCGTCCCACCAATATTTTTCTACAGCCACACCGTCAGTTAGTGGAACTTCTGGAATTGCTACTGGATCCCTTCCCTCGAGTACACACGTCGTCTCTACTTCGCCTCTTCCTACGTGGTCGTCGAGTTTTGGAACAAGCATTCCTCGAATAAGTACATCTACTGCTGTGGGAACGGAGAGCGTTACGTCTTCCGTTGGAAGTAAGTGTTGCGTCTCTGTAAGATACGGTTTAGTTCGAGAAGTTTCACTATAGCAAGAAGTGACTGCATGGAATTTTTGGCTATTTTGCTCAGTCGATTGATATGAGAATCTGTTTTGCAATGTTAGTGATTTAAATTGGAGTTGTCCCTTTCTAATCTTTAAATACTGTTACTAAATTAATCTCAACTGTGATTGTCCCATGTGGATAGTTATCTCTTGACAAAACTGGACTGTTGATTATCGGTATTTGATACTATCCGTACTGTTATCCTTGATAGCGACTGCAAAATCATGCATTGAAATCGATGGCATGAAGAATCCTCATCTCATCAGGACAGAATGGATTAGCACCACAGATGGCAGTGTTTCCGTGGAGCAGGAGACCCTCAGGTGGCAAACCTTTTGTAAGCCAACAAGAGAAATTGCAAGTGACTATCCAGCTCAATGAAAAGCACAACGTTCTGTTAGGAAGCGTGAAGATACCGACCCACATGAGCAACGTGCGCACCTTTTCAGTTGACATCAGGAAAGTCAACGAGAATACTTTCCATTCCACAAGGACGGCAGCAGGGAAGGAAACCGGAATTTACTCAATTGGAACGGAAGCTATGTTTATCAGGATCACCATAGTCAACAAAGTGAATAGCGGGCGGGGAAGCCGTGAAATTGACACTGGACGTCGAGCTTGCTTTGAGGTTTTACGTAGTAAGTGTGAAATCTGTATATTATTTTGGAAGAAAGAAGCATGTGATTTATCCACTTACCGGAAAGGAGTTTTGTAGGTGGAATCGAGCAGTTGCATTTTGTATGTCTCTATTTGCAAAATGCTGTGGTACTTTTCCTGTCAAAAATCAGGAAATGAGTGGCCATTAGTCTCTGAATGCGTAATGGTTTCGTAACATTGGTCATTATGCTGGCGAGGTGATATTTTTGACACGACTTGAGTTCGATTCAGATATGTAACAGATGTATCGTGTATGGGTTTGAACAGATCTTGCTATTTTCCAACATGATGACTCGTTCCTGATGAGATTTTGATGCATTAATTATATTTATGAAAGGTATGGATAAAGAAGTTCTGTTGCCATACTTCAAATTCCAGGAGATTGATCTGCTACCGTTTTACTTTGCGATGATCTTTTGAACGTTTAGCCTGTGCTGCGGGTTGACGATTTGACTTTGGCAACGACATGTCTCCTATTGCCTATCCAGTTTACAACCAGAGGAAATTGGAAATGGATAATGTCTTAACTGACACTTTGTTTTTAGGTAGATGAGCTTTTCAAATTGTATTACTGAATTGTCAATCAAGCTGTAAAACGGAGCAATGGGCATGAGTTCAATAAAATGAATATTTCATTGTTTGGTGGAATCTTGTCGAGTGTTGCTCTTCTCTTAGGTTTTTCCATTAAGGGTCTGAAAGGATGGATCTTTCATTAAATTTTCTAAACTTTCGTCGTTCCTTAATATTGTTCTATAGCCACAGCTTCAGTAAGTGAAAACAATGGAATTACTACTGGATCGCCTGCCTCGAGTACATCAGTCGCCTCTACTTCCCCTCTTCTGACTTCGCCATCGAAGGTTCCTCGAATAAGTACAACTTCTCTTTGTCAACGGAGACCATTGCATCTTCCATTGGAAGTAAGTGTTGCATCTCAGAACGATACACTTAGGGTCGAAAAAAAGACCTTGTCGTCTTCGTTATTTCCAATAAAGCAAGGAGTGACGATGAGGATTGGATGATTAACGTTATTTTTCAGATATTGCATACTCAATTTATTTTTCAAATGTTACTTATCTAATTTTTGTTTGCCAATTGTCTTTTTGTCTTCACTAGCAGACTTTTCCTGTCTTGGCTTCAAAGGATTTTGCTGTTAGTTTTCTAAATTTTCGTCGTCCACAATATTTTTCTACAGCCACACCGTCAGTTAGTGGAACTTCTGGAATTGCTACTGGATCCCTTCCCTCGAGTACACACGTCTTCTATACTTCGCCTCTTCCTACGTGGTCGTCGATGTTTGGAACAAGCATTTCTCGAATAAGTACAATCTACTGCTGTGGGAACGGAGAGCGTTACGTCTTCCGTTGGAAGTAAGTGTGCGTCTCTGTACGCTACGGTTTAGTTCGAGAA
>JACATO010001535.1:0-82321 GCA_018389105.1 Nautilus pompilius
TATTGGGTAGGGCAGGGCTTTGTAGTTCGTTAAAAATTAAAATTGCATTAAATTTTTTTTTTTGTTTAGAAATCAAATATTTGCTTTTTTTGTTGAGGTAAAAATGTCTACCAAAGGCAGAAGACCGGTTCTTTCGTTGGGTGACAAAGCCGGCATCGTGAACAAGTTTACAGAAAGGTAAATCGGATAAAAACAGAAATATGGTGCTAAAACTTCAACAATATCAGACATTTTAAGAAAAATGGCGAGTCGATTCTTAATTCCGTTTCTGTTTTTTGGAGAAGGAGAAGCAATAAGAAAGTGGTTTTTACGAAAGCGGTCACTAGGTCAGCCCATCTTAGGTCTTGTTTGCTGTGTAAAAGCTGTGATCTTTAACGAGAATCTTGGTGGTAATCCAGGATTTAAAACAAGCTTCGGGTGGGTAAGATATTTTACGTTGCGACACGGTGCATAGTGGGAATTCATGGCGAAAAGCTTTCAGCTGACTTTGCAGAGAGAGATTCTAAGCAAGAAAACAAATTTAAGACATAGACAAACACGCTGACCACAACCCGGCTTACTGTGAAGACAGAGACTGGTGGAAAACTTCCACGGACCCTTAATCTTTTCTCTTTGATTAATGCCGAAAGAGAGAGTGACGATTTTGGTAGGGTGCGAATGCCAGTGGAAACCATAAGCTGCTTTCGCTGCTTATCAGGCAATAAAAAGGAGCAAATGCAAACCTTGAGTATTCAACAATGCGAAAACTTTACAAGTTGTTTACAACAATCAGAAAAAAAGCGTGGACGAACGCGCAAGTGTTTCTGGAACTGGTGTGGCAAAATGTTCATTCCTGAAGTTGAGAAATACCCAAAAGAAAGTCCTCCTTAAAGCAGGTATCAATCAGTTCTTGTCTTAAATAAATTGCAGTAGTGTACGTATGTAATCAGTTGTTTAAAGAGTGTACATTGGATACATTTATTACTTACGTCTTAAAATGATTTTTATTTGTATTAACTGTATTAATAATATTGTTAGGTATGTTCAAGATACATATACGGTGCGTACTTATCTTACGGTCTTTTTAATGGTCCAATTGCCCGTATTTTCAATTATCCGGTACCTTTTCGGATCTTGATTATTAGTCTGGATAATCGTCGCTCTATCGTATATAGATAACGAGTATCAAACTCTTCCGTGCGCCTCGGTCCCCTCCTTTCTTTCACGTTTACTTAAGGCAGTATTATCAAAGATATTCCTCTGCACGGGTTTCGCTCTTCTAGTTTGTGTTTTTTTCAATCAACCATAATCCTTCCCCAACATCCTGTTCACACCTTTGTTTCTAATCCTGATTTACAGCTACGACGTCCAACTAAAATATTGAAGAATATAAGAGGACGCGTGACTGAGGAATACGAATACCGATGGATCCCATGTTCGTGTGTACCTCTCTGGGATGCGAATTATCTCGATTCGGTTGGGGAGGAACAAATTACATGCGTTTCCCTCTCTAATTCCATATTAAGGGGTGGGCCAGCTTTCTATGGCCCCGGCACACAGCTATGCTAACTCGCAAACTGGGAAGTAAGTAGAAGCGGACGGTGTGGAGAAGGCGACAGTGGGAAGAGGCGGAATCAAGAAGGAAAAAAATATAATAATATAAATGCACTGAAAAACCAAGTTAAGTTTCTGTTTCAAATTCCATAATTACTAAGTACATGGTGAATGGTTGTAGGTGGGACCGCAAAATAAACATTAACTATCTACACTGAAATATTTTTACAGGTGCCATAATAATTTCCGCGATCTCTTAAACAGATAATCACCTTTTCCTCTCCCCCCCACTAACACACACCAGATTTAATTTATAGGTGTGTGGCTCAAGTTATCAGCTGCCCTTCTCCGGTTTTCCGAGTCCAGAGATGAGGGTAAAAAGCCAGAAATATTTATCATTGCGGAATTGCCAGAAATATCTTCCTTTTCCAACCAAATACCGTTCTGATCGTTATGCGTGAAAATTCCGGGGGTTGTCTTACGATCACCACAAATTCCTTTTGACTCCCTCCTCCCGGTGTATCGCCAGCAGCCCGAAGTATGCTCGCGCGCTCGCTCACCATGGCGTCGCGTGTTCGCTGGGTCTGTATTTAGTCATAAGTAAACCGTGAAAGTGAAACTAAAGTAAACAGTTTAATCTTTAAAGTAACACCGAAGCACAGGCAGTTTTATCATGTATCGCTACCATTATGATTTTTGGTCCGATACTAAAGTTATTAGTCACAAATTATCAAATGCAAACCAAAATAAGTAATTAAGCATTCAGATATTGATACTTCCAGCCGAAATTTCTATTTTTTTTAGAATTTACTTGTAATTCTCATGGTATAAGAACAGAAACGTATTGATGTCAGAACTCAAACGATCGCCATACTTACTATTCATAACTGACACACGGGAGACTTTTGTGCTCTTTTTAACAAAAGAGCTCTGCGTCGTCTAAAAATATTCGCAATATTCAAATTTTGGGTTTACTGAAATTTTCTTAAAATAAACAATATAGACACAGCAAAAAATAAAATGTTTAAACAATGAAGTAAATTAACCCCTTTATTGTTGAATGATTCTTCGAATTATCCAAACGGATAATTCTGAAAGATTTTTGATATTTATTTCAGTTGTAAACTGTCGATTGAAAATATATCTTAGAAAATGTATTACTTATTCACTTCTTTATATTAGACAAACTGGGTTCCTTTATTATAAATCCCACAAACTATTTGGCTTGCGTCATACTTGTGCGAAACAGTGATCGGCAATGATGAGATTTTATACGCTAATATTACTATTTTCCCTTCAAAAGAGAAGAAGCACAAGATGGCAGAAGAATGAATAGAGGCAGTATATGTTAAAAGCTGTACGGTCTTTCAAAATAAAATGCTAAATAAAATGAGACGCAACAAAAAATCTGACATTAGTTGTTAGTATTTTCTGATATAAACCAATTTAAAACTTTTGCACCTTTACGATTTTTTTCGATTTTCTTAGTTGCTAGTCAAAATATTTATAGTGTCTATTAATAATGTCAAAAATGAGAATATTGTTACTTTAAAGCAAAATCCGGTGCTCCAAATTTTATCAAAAGAAACGAATAACTTGCCGACTGCATTCTAAAGCATCCATTACATCATGCCTTTGATCTGTAACCAGTTTAGTGAAATGTGATGAAGTCAACATCATAGGCTGGAGCGCAGTCAGACTGTCGGTTGTATAGTGTAATATTGTTTTATTGTAAGTCAAATATAAATCACGTGATAGCAGTCAAGTTCTGGAACATTCGAATGATGTAATGATTCAGTTTCAGTAGTCGGTGATGAGCCTTGGTTAGTGAATTAATAAAGGAGTTCACAATATTACAATATTGGATCATTAAATGGTGTCAGACGTGTACACGTGGGAACAGAAATTTATCTAAATCAAGGCAGAACAAATACCAGAAAAGAGGAAATATCACTGAAAATTGGATAAGATGGCGACAATTGTACAAATTATACCCGACTGCCAAAGAAAGGAAAAATAGAAGTTGGAAAAAATACAATGAGTTTCTTTCTTAACGCTGGCAGGTGAATCCGCTATTGATGCATACAATACCTTTCAAAAGTAGATTCATCGAAGGTGTAAAAACGATAATACAGAAGAAAAAGATTTACCTCTGCTAAAATTCATAGATATACCACTAGCAGGTCACTTTGTTAGGACCTATAACTAATAATGTGCTGGGGAACCTTTTGTCCAAATAACAGCCATGACATGACGCCGCATAGAATCCACAAGGTGTTGGAAGGTGTCCTGAAGACGTTTCCGCATTCAGTCATTAATATTGTGCGCAATGTATGGGGTGAGGTTGACAGACGATGGTGGTGGCGAATGCGTGCTTCAAGTTCAACCTACAGATGCTCAATGAAATTGGGATCCAGGGATTGTGCTGACCATGGGAGATGCCTAAAACTCCCGTCGTATTCCTCAAACAATGAAACCACAATGTAAACAGGGCGGATGGGAAAATTGTCGTCTTAGAAGTAGCCGCTTCCACAAATGTACACGTGAAACACTGCTGGATGCAGTTGATCTGGAATTTTGCTGAGGTAAGCTTTGCCATTCATTGTTTTCTAAGAGACTATGGGGTTAGGGTATGACAGAAAAACATGCCCTGAGCCACGATTCTAACATCAGAGGCCTGTAAAGTCGGAGGGCACAGGACTGAATTGAGTGGTTCGTGTAGTTTTCTCAGACCTGGCGAAAAGTAGTGTGGTCTGAGAAAACTACACGAACCACTCGATTCAGTCCTGTGCCCTCTGAGAGGCGTTCTTTAGGTTGGCATCTTTGATTAGTTGTCTAAGCAATGGTCTCCCACTGCCATGGTTCTTCCGCTGTAACGTTTTTCGCAAGGGCGCATCGATTTGGATCGCCCTGCATTGGATGTCTCCGTCGGCCCGTCAGTTTATTGTTTCATAACGGTCGGACTTTACTGCTATGTTTAACCGTCTTTCTTTGTTTTTCTGGCACCAGTTGTTTGCTGCCACAATTCCCCATCGTTGTGGTCAGCCTAATTCTCGTGTGTAGCTCAGCCCGGGCCCAAGTCTGAACGGGTACACAGATCATAATAAAGTCGCCGGCCAATGTGTGTAAAGCAGCAGAAGTCGCGGGTCAACACATAAAACTTTAACCGACAAAGCAGCAGCAGGAAAAAGAAACGTAGTTTACTGAAACAGTAAGACTAAGGCTAGTAAAACAACACGAGAGAAGTCAAAGGTAGATGGCGTTCACATAAAAATAAACCCCTGTCCAGCCGTTGGTCAGACGAGCAGAAAATGCAGTGCAAAAGTAAAGAATTTGAAACCTAGAAAACAAAAGTCCACACAGTGGCAAATTAAGCTGAATCAGATGATGAGTTTTGTGTTCATTCCGTGGAATCAAACGAAAAATCAAAGCAGTGGACTGTTCTGATTGAAGTAAATAATACATCAATTGGTTTTAAACTAAACATGGGATCAGAAGTCAGTATTCTTACAATTCAAACAAAAGCCTAAACTGAAGACACCGAGCACCGTCAAGGTAAGGTATAATATGGCAAGTGCAAGGTCAGTGTGTTCTTTTAATTAGATAAATAAGTAGAACAATGAAAACGTTTTTTTTTAAGGGCAAAGTCAAGACCATCTAAGAAAGGAAGTTTTCAGAAAATTTTGTTGGACTTAGCGATAAAAGTTTTCACGATAGAACGAAAAGAACAAAAGGAAAAGAAGTCAAGCATTTATAACGAAGCTAAATTATCTGGAATATATACAGTGTTTAGTTGTTTTACAAATGTAGTTGGAACGAACTGAAAGATAACACAATTTCTTTGGTAGAACCTTGACATAAAGTGTTCTTCGATTTATATGGTAGACTTAAACAGAACTTGATGGGCTGATGAAGCTTCAGAAGGTCACATTTAAAATTTGTGTACCTTAAGTAGTCTTTTTTGGAAACTATATTTCAAGCAGAAAGCCCTAAACCAGATCCAGGTAGCTTCTTACGGATAAAGATCAGTTACCGAATGTGAAAGTAAATGTATACCAATAGAGCTGAAAACTTTGGCTATAGCAAGAGATTATTACCGAAGGGTTCAGAAATACTCATTCCACCCGCAACGAGGAAGGACATTCATATGGAAATCCACATAAGTTACCTTGGAAGAGAAAAGAGTCAAAGAAGTAAAAAATTTTCCGCGCGAGACAAACCCTGCCGTTGTGAAGCGTGTAATAAAAACTGTCAAGATCAACAGCACACTGAACTGCTGTTGACGTACCTGGCATCAGAAAAGATCTCGGCAACTTGATGCTACAGATCTCAATGAGGCGAGCAGAACCGACTACCCCTTGTTGTAGTTAATGTAAACTCAACTTACCCAGGAGTGATTTCTTTGTCAATCCAGTCTAGGAAGCAGTTTTTCAAAGCCATGAAAATTAAAATGTTCTGAAAATGGCATACCTGTGAGAGTTACCACTAATAATGACGGACCGTGTGGAAGTGGCAAAGAATTTTTAAACTCCAGCAAAAATGAGAGAATCTACAAATATGACTAGCAGCCCATTACTTCCGTCATCGAATGGTTTGGATCTAAGGAATATACAGACAGTAAAGTTCGTCATTCCAAAGTCATAATACAGTAGATTGGATCCATACGTACATTTACTTGCCTACAGTCAAAAACATCTGTTGATGGCTCTAAAGCACCAGCAGAATTGTTAACGGGCAGAACTCACGGTACAAACACACCAGTGGTTGGTAAAATACTAAAAATGGATAGATAAATAAATAAACACACACACAAAAAGAAATAGGTGAGAGAGATATTTGGGGAACACATAAAAATACAAATTGGAGAGCTCATCATAATTTATCAAACGCAGCCTAGTGGTTTCCAAGTGTCTAAAGACAGAACAATTCCAAAGGGATGTGCTGAAACAAAGTCACCTCCAAGGAGTTCCCCACTAGGGGAGAACCCAGCTGACACGCCGGAATAGAGTTGGTAGAGAAATTGAGAGACCTGAGAGGCACGGGGACAACAATATGAAACTAATTAGAAATATTTAACGTAAACCACATAATTCTCCTTTTTTCCCACAAAATACCCACATTTATACTTTCTTTTAAACAGTAGAGGATCTAAAAGGACAAGTATAATATAGTTGTATTGCAAGTCACGTATACTAAAAAGACATATGCCGGAAAACTGATATACCGAGGGCAGGATCACTAGGTTTACAAAATGGAGGCCGAAATAGGTCTAATAAGGATATGTGTATTCAATATAAATGCTAATAATACATTATTTTATGGCTAAAAAATTTAAGTTCAAATACACATTAAATTGCACTGATGAGGTTAGCGAACGAAAGCACCTACAATGCTCTCGTTCTCGAGGAAAAAAACCAAAAAAGATTCAACATTTCGGCGCATTTTGTTAGTTAGAAATCCATCTCGTGGAATCGCACAAAATAACGATTTAAATTTTGTTTTTTTAAAAAAGTGAAACGCGGCAGAACGCCGGCCCAGTTGAGAAGAAACAAACGGAACTCTATCGTCAAAGAGCTACTGCGCGTAAATCACGTGATAGCGGCTGCGCGCCGGAACGGCCAGATGACCATAATAGTTCATTTTCATTAGTTGGTCATGTGCCTCGGTTATGAGATTAATAAAGGTGTTAACGATATTAAGGCATTTTCCTATCCATTGGTCATCACGCCGATAGCTCGTCGTTGGTGCTGAAGCGTGGGAAATCCACAGAATGACGCGAATCTCTGTCAGAAGGCCAAACTAAGACAGAAATACGACCTCATGTTTGTTGGGCCTTCTGGAGTTTTCGATTTTAACCACTCGAATCCTGTTGCGATGAGAAGAATTTGTTTACGTTTGGCGAGTTCAACCAGCGATTTGGTAATGGTCGGGCCATGATAAACTCCCCCAACCCCTAAGTTTGTCGTCAGGGGTAGGCAGTCGCTACCAGCATCAGCCTTCAATAAATATTTCAACTGGGGCTTCCGAGTGAGAAATTAGCAGTGCCAGAATTTTATCAGCAAACAGAAACCTTGATACTGCATGCGACTGGTGCTTGCCAGCATTTCCAGTCGTTTCCTAAATCAGCACTGCTGTTTGCTTTTGTGGTTAATTACAGTTACAATATATTATTATTGTTTGCTGGTATTGTTGTTGTTGTGAAAAAAATGTTATGTAAAAAGCTACAAAGGAAAATGTCTGCAGAGTTCCGTCTCTTGTTGAGAATGAGACGAACTCCAATTAACAGCGCAGCAGGAAGCTCACCCACCACTAATCACAAGTTAGCTTCTTTACCTATGGTTCCCTCAAACAGGCTCTTTATTCTTGCGTAAATGGCGAATAACCGACGTAAGAAATTGTGTTTGGCAAAAAGACAACTGTATGACTTCTCAGCCATTTCTGGAACCGCGCCGGTCGATTGATGAAAATGCTTAAAGATGTGAGGGAGAGCGGAGACGACGCATACCTTTCTCGGCTTTCATTCAGCAATTCTCTGTTTTTAATGCACTGTGAACATCCGCCAGCTGACTGTTAGAAACTGGGGAATGCAGCCCAAATTACACATTAACAATACGGAAATAGTTTCGAAAACTTCCGTTTTTTTTAGCTTTCCTTTAGATTATTTTTGTATTTGTTGGGAAACATTTAAGAGTAGTACCAAACATTTTTCTAACACATCTTAAAGGCGGCCTGTAAGGATCGAATTGACGGCACGTAAAGTCCATCTTTAACAGTAAATGGCCTGTTGACCTGTAAGGATCGACTCAGTAAATGGCCTGATGGCCTGTAAGGATCGACTTGACGGCACGTAAAGTCCATCTTTAACAGTAAATGGCCTGTTGGCCTGTAAGGATCGACTCAGTAAATGGCCTGATGGCCTGTAATGATCGACTTGACGGCACGTAAAGTCCATCTTTAACAGTAAATGGCCTGTTGGCCTGTAAGGATCGACTCAGTAAATGGCCTGATGGCCTGTAAGGATCGACTTGACGGCACGTAAAGTCCATCTTTAACAGTAAATGGCCTGTTGGCCTGTAAGGATCGACTCAGTAAATGGCCTGATGGCCTGTAAGGATCGACTTGACGGCACGTAAAGTCCATCTTTAACAGTAAATGGCCTGATGGCCTGTAAGGATCGACTTGACGGCACGTAAAGTCCATCTTTAACAGTAAATGGCCTGTTGGCCTGTAAGGATCGACTCAGTAAATGGCCTGATGGCCTGTAAGGATCGACTTGACGGCACGTAAAGTCCATCTTTACAGTAAATGGCCTGTTGGCCTGTAAGGATCGACTCAGTAAATGGCCTGATGGCCTGTAATGATCGACTTGCGACGTTGACGACGTCAAGTCATCTCTTTAACAGTAAATGGCCTGTTGGCCTGTAAGGATCGACTCAGTAAATGGCCTGATGGCCTGTAAGGATCGACTTGACGGCACGTAAAGTCCATCTTTAACAGTAAATGGCCTGATGGCCTGTAAGGATCGACTTGACGGCACGTAAAGTCCATCTTTAACAGTAAATGGCCTGTTGGCCTGTAAGGATCGACTCAGTAAATGGCCTGATGGCCTGTAAGGATCGACTTGACGGCACGTAAAGTCCATCTTTAACAGTAAATGGCCTGTTGGCCTGTAAGGATCGACTCAGTAAATGGCCTGATGGCCTGTAAGGATCGACTTGACGGCACGTAAAGTCCATCTTTAACAGTAAATGGCCTGTTGGCCTGTAAGGATCGACTCAGTAAATGGCCTGATGGCCTGTAATGATCGACTTGACGGCACGTAAAGTCCATCTTTAACAGTAAATGGCCTGTTGGCCTGTAAGGATCGACTCAGTAAATGGCCTGATGGCCTGTAAGGATCGACTTGACGGCACGTAAAGTCCATCTTTAACAGTAAATGGCCTGTTGGCCTGTAAGGATCGACTCAGTAAATGGCCTGATGGCCTGTAAGGATCGACTTGACGGCACGTAAAGTCCATCTTTAACAGTAAATGGCCTGATGGCCTGTAAGGATCGACTTGACGGCACGTAAAGTCCATCTTTAACAGTAAATGGCCTGTTGGCCTGTAAGGATCGACTTGACGGCACGTAAAGTCCATCTTTAACAGTAAATGGCCTGTTGGCCTGTAAGGATCGACTCAGTAAATGGCCTGATGGCCTGTAAGGATCGACTTGACGGCACGTAAAGTCCATCTTTAACAGTAAATGGCCTGATGGCCTGTAAGGATCGACTTGACGGCACGTAAAGTCCATCTTTAACAGTTAATGGCCTGATGGCCTGTAAGGATCGACTTTATCTTTACTGAGTTTAATATACGAAAATTTCTCCAGAGTAAAAAAAAATAAATAAACAAAATGATGGGAAAAAGAGGGGGTTAAAACGTCATCAGGATAAGATAATTAAAAAAAGAAATTGAATGCGTAAAATTGTTTTAAAAGGATAGAATGGTGATAAAACTAATACAGGTAAAAATATTCTGCCTCCCTCCCCCAAACTCCAAAAAGACTAGCGTCCTATTTGACATTCTGACAAAGAAAAGATTAAATATCCCAGCTAGCATTTTTAACCAAAAAAAAAAAAAGGAATTTTCCTTTCGAAACCTACTCTCAATTTTTTTTTTTTTCAATCCCTAATATTTATGATTCAAACGTGAGGACTGTTCTAGGCCCCTTCTTTCGTGTCCATCTAAAATCCCCCCCCCCTTGATGCGCAAAACAAAAGCTACAAGGCGCATGCTCGTTTACCCATAACACCTTGCGGGCTAGTAATGGAGGGATGAATGGCTCGTCTGTCGAGCATTAATTTCGCACAGGCGGTCACAAATCGTAGCAGAAGCCGGAATTAAAACTCGCCATTCCGTATCTCCCTAGATCAGGCTGTTTTCTAGAACGGAAATCGCGTTTCCGAAATTTCCTGCGATGCGGAAATCTAAATTGGGGCTTATTTTGTTTCTTTATATATATATATTCTGCTCGGTATTTTTACACTGCTAGATAAAAACACCCGCCCGCAGTGTATTCTCGGATCCCGGTCCCTGTTTTCAGCCCTGTCGCTGCCGTCTCTCTCGTTATCGATACAGCGCCGCTATTAGTGCTGTCAGGTGACCGCAGCTCGCGAGCGCCTGCTGCCGTATTCGTGTCGATCAGGTTCGGATCGACGTGCGGAAAATCGAGAGAGACTGATTGATTGGAGGAATAATTTGATTAGAGTGTGGGTGGGTGGGGAGAGAGCCAAGAAGATCAGTAAAATCAGCGCTGAGATAAAATGAATGAATTATTAAGTAAAAATCAGAGACAAATTTTAAAATAAAAAAAAAATTTTTTTTTTTAAATGCCACTTTGTTCATAACATGACATGTGCCCACGTGACTTTGAAGGTCAAAGTTCATGTTACGGATCTATGTCAGATTTGTTTTAACGAAATTCACTTCAAAAGGAAAAAAAAAAAAAAAAATGTTCCAATAAAAAGGATGGAAAATATCTTGTTCTTGCTACATTCGATTTCCTTCTATTAAAGTTTCCGGTGTATTAACAACATTGTGTTATGAGCCATTTGCTTGTAGCTACGCCGACTGACACAGAAGTGGACGTACGACTACTATCGGGATACTTAGTTTGTGGTAAAGATATTTAATATGTTCAAATAAGTTGGATAGGTTTTTAGTGCTCGCAAGGGAGGGGGGAGGTTAACGCTACCTGAAGGTTTTCTGTGCTTGTCTATCCCGGAAGAATTAAAGATGGATGAGATATTTTAGCAGCAGCAGCCGCCACAATTCTTCTCTCTTCTGCGCGTGATCCGCTGACGCGGAGGTCACGAGTTACTTCCGGTAGAAGTAAAAAACGAGAAGAGTTCGTTCTTTTGTAGTTTAATACTGGTAAAAAAATACATATTAGAATTAAATTAGGTATCTTTTAAATAATAATAATAAAAAAGAACATTCTTGTCGGAATTGTTGTCTTCTACCTCGTCTAGAATATCACAGTTTGTTAACTTTATTATCCGGTCAGGGGTGAATTAATCTAAAACAACAAAAAAGCATCTGCTCTATTGTAGAAAGGATTATAGTTAATTACAAGATATCTTAGGATAGTAAACTAAAAAGAGAGTGGTTGCTGAAGCAACGAGAAATGAATTTCACCTGTAGTTATTTTGATTAAACAAAGCAAAAATAAAAAAGAGAGAGAGAAAAAAACCTAATCAACTATTCAGAAAAACTTTCAGCCTCACATTTCTAACCCCAATAGTTGTTTTCTAATTATTCATTAACCCAGATACTATCTACTTTGCTTTAGTTTTCCCATAATCTATAATCTATTGATTATTGGAAAAAATTTTGAAAGGAATAATATTCGTTTTAAATCTGCAGAATATCTGAGAATTCTGAAGCACTTGTCCAGTATTTATGACTTCTATCAAAGAGTTGGTAGCGATCTTCATTAGAGATGGCAGAGGAATTAAAATGGTGGCTTAGTAGGCCAAGTCAGAAGTAAGTCATCTTTCAAAATGGCTAAACAAAGTGAACGACGAGGTGGAAAAGAGAAAAAGTGGCACAGAAGGTCGTGCGTCGAAGATTCTTCCCGCGGACCCGCCAAACCTGAAGGCATTTTGTTTTCGCATCCATCTTTATTGGTCGAAATGGGCTGGATTCCGGCATAAAATGTTTGGCTCATAAAAAGGATATTAAAAAGATTAATACAGGTCTGTGCAAAGCTGGCCCCTATAAGGATTTACACGAGACTAAACCTCATGAACAAGTCAAGAATGGTAATCTAATGAAAATCTCGACTGGTTTTAATTAATGTACTTTGTTGCACTAATAATTGCGTGAAATTGGAATAGCAACATTTTTTTCTTAAAAAGTTGTTTAGTTTCTAAAAAATACGGAAAAGGGACATAGTCGTATAATCAGTGCATAGCATCAAATACTAGAAGGAAATCGGATGAAATGGTTCGGCCCTTCAAAATACCATAATATAGCTTCAGTCGTAAATGTCATTAATAATATATCAGGTCTGCTAGTCACGATATCAAATATTTCTGTAGCTTATTTTATCCGTGCTGTAGCATGTACCCTTTTTTATTTTTAAACATTTTGTTGAAGCCTGGCACAGTACACAAATAACCGGGAAAACGAGAATAAATGACTCCGATCAAATAAGATCGCGGATAGATAATCCAAATACGAAGTGCGACAGTTTCTGCGATTTAATACAAGGCTTAATTGATCGTGTATCAGCGAAAAGAATCAGTTTTCTACACTATGAATGGTGGGGTCAGGCGAGCGAATGTGCGGTTCGACCCTAACCTTAACATTTGACCAGAAACGTCTTTCGGGCTCAAAAGAAAGTTAGTGTCCTATTGTTTATCCTCCTCTTTCTTAGCATCACGAGTTTATTAGCTGTGTGTTCTGACTATACAGAATTACCGCTGGCGGTAAGTAGCATCGACGCGCGCACTGATTAACTCTGATCGGCTTGCGGCCGTCTCGTATATGATTAATTCAAAACCAGTCGTTATTGTGGCTATTCGTCTATTTATTATGCACGGTGTATTTTTGTGTTAGACTTTATTGTTATATATGAGGCAGAGATAAATGTTTCCCGATTTGTACAAAGCTTTGACCGGGCGAAGATTAACGAAAGGCGGTATTCCCGGGAATAAAGCAAACAAGGTGCACTTGGTTATTTCATTTATCCCTTCTCACTCCCCCCCTTTTGTTTTTTGGCAACACGAGCGAATTTGTTGTTGCTTTTTTTAAATAATACCTCGCAGTTCCCTTTTATGAACTTCGTGTCCCTCTTCTCTATCTCCACACGGACTCTACCCGTCTCTCCGCCAGGCCCCTCGTCCCCCCCCCCCTCTTTCGGGTGTGAGAAAGCGATGTATCAGATTCGGTCTCCAACCCGAGTGGCTTTCCGTCTCCGCATCTTCCGGATCAAAGAGCTTAGTTATAACCGACATCGTTCGGCGCCTAACCCTCATCGCCATCTCCGTGAACAGTTAGATTATCTACCGACCCCCACCCGATAATTAACGTTTATGAGTTTCTGAGATGTGACGTAATTTTTTTTAAAAAGTTCGAAATTTTAAATAAAACTATTCCTTTGGATGAAGATCGGAACCACCGTCACACCAGCTCAACTCAATCAGATTTCCTATAGCTTTTCCCTTATTTTTGCTTTATATTAATACGGGGGAAAAAAGGAAGATCAAAGCAACTTTTGCCTTATTTTACGACGAAAAATTAATATTCCATACATAGTTCCTTTGTTCGATCAGTTTTGAAAACCTGAAATAATTCCGTATGGTCTAGAAGCTGAACATGTTTTAAATCCAAGGAATTCCAATGGTGTTACTCAATAAACATTTTCAAAATCTCTGAATAATCGCGTTATATTTTTAAACTAGCGGCCCAGTCGTTTTGACAAAGCGCGCCGGCCGGCTGCAGACATTGGATAGAACCAAAGACGCTTCCCTTTCCTTGTAAGGCCTACCGTAGTTTGACCAACCCGAGGAAATGCTCCATTAAGGGTGACACCCCCACTATTCCAGCGTGACCTGCTGCCGAACAACCTGTCTGCCAAGCCTTTAGCTCCCACCCTTTTTATCCACTTTTGGTGATGTTTTTGATTTGCGATCCGCGCAGTCTTAAGAAAGCTTTTCCCTGTCCGAACCGGTATTACGTAAGGGAAAAAGGCTAATTTCTCCTAAATGACCAATCCCTTTTGGCTAATCTCCACCTACACGGGAAAGGAATGCCAGCATAAAGTCTATAAAAAAAAAATGGGAGGCAGGCTATATTATGAACCGGCCCGCAACGGCAGAGACAGGAGGCGAGAGAGACTAAGATATGCGAAGACAATGACAGAGAGAGAAGACCCATAGACGATCTTCAGAACTGGTCCGAGAAAACATCATTGGCTGTTTCGGATAAATCGAGGCGGGTTGGATGCTCAAAGTTTGTTTTCGAGGCTGATAAACCCACAAGGATTTGAAAAAAAAAAAAGGAAAACAAAATGTTTTTTCAAAGCCCAGAAGTAGCTTTCAAGTTTGTGTTCATCTTATTTTTGGTGACAGCGTACAGGTAAAATCTAATTTATTATTTACTCTGTTACTGACATTTTAACGCTAATCGCTCTATGCATGCTATTGCTCTCAATCTAAATTTTAAAGGTAGATTAAAGAAACACCAATAGTTGTTTTCCTAGTATCCACTATCTCATTATTACACCAATATCTTATTATTACACCAATAGTTGTTTTCCATATCCACTATTTCATTATTACAACCAATATCTTATTATTACACCAATAGATGTTTTCCTAGTATCCACTATCTCATTATTAACACCAATATCTTATTATTACACCAAGAGTTTGCTTATTCTTTCCGAGGTCCACTATCTCATTATTACACCAATATCTTATTATTACACCAATAGTTGTTTTCCTAGTATCCACTATCTCATTATTACACCAATATCTTATTATTAAACCAATAGTTGTTTTCCTAGTATCCACTATCTCATTATTACACCATATCTTATTATTACACCAATAGATGTTTTCCTAGTATCCATTATCTCATTATTACACCAATATCTCATTATTACACCAATAGTTGTTTTCCTCGTATCCATTATCTCATTATTACACCAATATCTCATTATTACACCAATAGTTTGTTTTCCTAGTATCCACTATCTCATTATTACACCAATATCTTATAGTACACACCAATAGTTGTTTTCCTAGTATCCACTATCTCATTATTACACCAATATCTTATTATTACACCAATAGTTGTTTTCCTAGTATCCACTATCTCATTATTACACCAATATCTTATTATTACACCAATAGATGTTTTCCTAGTATCCACTATCTCATTATTACACCAATATCTCATTATTACACCAATAGTTGTTTTCCTCGTATCCATTATCATCACATATATACACACCAATATCTCATTATTACACCAATAGTTGTTTTCCTAGTATCCACTATCTCATTATTACACCAATAGTTGTTTTCCTAGTATCCACTATCTCATTATTACACCAATAGTTGTTTTCCTAGTATCCACTATCTCATTATTACACCAATATCTTATTATTACACCAATATCTCATTATTACACCAATAGTTGTTTTCCTAGTATCCACTATCTCATTATTACACCAATATCTTATTATTACACCAATATCTCATTATTACACCAATAGTTGTTTTCCTAATATCCACTATCTCATTATTACACCAATACCTCATTATTACACCAATATCTTATTATTGTTATTATTATAATTTAACGTAAATACGAGTAACGATTTGCGAATATTTAAAAATTAAACACTCGTCACTCAGAAGGCAAAGTTATTTATCGACGTTTCGAGAACGCTTCTTATCGTCTTCCATCTGTTTTTTCCCCGCTGTTTTCACTAAGGAATTTAAAGCTGAATTATTACATTTTTATACGCACTATACGTTGTTCAGCAAAACCCTGAACTTTCGAAAAAGTAACTGTAATAATAATTCCCTTTAAAAAAAAAAAAAAGATTTCTGTAAAAAGTGAATTTGCTCATCACTCGAAATTACGGGAATTTAGGGGTTTCAAGGTCGCGGAGACCACTACCGTGAATAATTGAGGTGAGAAACCGCTCATCTACTTTGTTAATTAGACGAACTGTGTAAACAAAAGAGTCGGAGTTGGGTGAATCGGTAAAGGGTTAATCTACGTTCGCCAGAAAAATGTTGAAATTAAGTTTTAAAACAAAGAGCGCGTTCATGGTAGACTGATGAGTACTTGCTCAATCTTGCAGAGTGGCTGTGATGGAGAGCAGAATGGTTAATTTCTGGTGTCCTGTCGGCCGATATCCAGACGCAGAAGAAAATTGCCAGATTTGTTTCGCATTTTGTGGGCGAGACGGGTAAGTTTCCAACTTTTAAATAGAACAAACACCCGGACCCGAACCTACTTCCACCCGGTCACTATTCGACATAATCAACCGAGGTTCTGACACCCTTTTATTTTGTTTAGCCATTAATTATGTCCGTGCTCGGCCACCAAGCAGAAACCGTCAAGGCGGAGACAGTAATCTACCGCACACTTCGCTGGTCTGTCCTATGCTTTGAATCGCACCTGCAAAAGTCCGGCATCAAGGTGAGCGCGAACATCCTAAGCCTCCGACGTATCGCAGCATCCGTGATTTTTCCGCGAACTCGTCAACCTTTACAGTTGCGCTGCTCACATTGCATCTGTTGTTTAAACTCTATGCACGAGAGACTGTGGGGAGGGGACCGTGTAATGATTTACCAAAGCATAGGATAATAACCGTTCCAACCTTTCCGGTGGTTTTTCTTCAAGGATGGTCACCCTGTGTCTACATACATGCACGCCCACTTTCGTGACCCACCATTGGGAGGCGCCGTCCCCACCTCTGACGTCACGCCGGGTTCACTGCGACAAAAACGCGTACGGGAATTTTCGGATGAACGCTTCAGCGGGAGATGGACGGTCACCCCGCCACAAAACCAGCAGCCACCACCCAACGCGAAAAAACAAACAAAAAAAATACAACATTAGTTGTCAGATTGTCACAATAGCCTCAGAGGGTTGCTCCACGCGCGAAAAACGCACGAACACACGACTGTTCTGAGAGACCAGCTGCTAAACAAACAAGACGGTGAAATAGCGGGGCTATCCAAAGAACCCATACCGGATGCGGGGAAGTCGTTGTCTGTCGTCAGGGATGGGGAATGGAAATGTCTAGAGCTAACAAAAACGAAATCCCAAAGCTGGCTGTCTCTACACGCTGGCGCGTGGGCGGCCTGTAAACGTTAGTTAGTTTTCCTATAGTTAAGGAAGTTGACGGCTTGTCGTTGGTTTTAGGCGAGCAGTGCCCAGATATTTTAGGCCCCCCCCAAACCTCGAAAAAGTTGAAATGTTTCTGATCTGGAGTTTGCACACCTGGAGAGACTTTATTCTGAAACTCGTCACTCGTCAGACACCATTTTAGCTTTTATGTAAAATTTTAAAAAAAAGGGGGGGTGCGCACATCCAACTGGCCTATGTGATGTGTGTTTTATTTTTATTTGGTGGCCCCTTGGGGGAGAGGGTGGGATGAGAAAGTAAGGGAGAGTGAGTGAGAGCGAGAGGCAGGGAGTGGTGAGAGAGGAAGAGAGAAAGAGGGCTAGAAATAGAAGAAAACAACATTTTAAAAAAAAGGGGGGTGCGCACATCCAACTCCGCCTATGTGATGTGCTAATTTTACTTAAAAGATATTTCCATAGCCCCTTGGGAGAGGAGAGAGAGAGAGAGAGGCGAGAGAGAGAGAGAGAGAGGAGAGAGAGAGAGAGAGAGAGAGATGACATTCTATCAAGATGAGTAGAATGAGAGAGAGACCGCGAGCCGAGACAGAGCTGAGAGAGAGATTCTTTAAATGATATTCACAACCCCGGCAAAAAAACTGATTCGTCATAACGTTGTGTCTGAGATGTGGCAATAAGCTATGCGCGTGGCCAATTCTGATTCTATTAAGAGTTCTTTATAAACCAAACTGTTGATAAGCCGACGATCCATTCGCACCTTAACATTCGTAATGCAATCTTTGTTTTCTAAATCGCGAGAAAGCATACCCCGTTATGGATGTTCACAACTTTCTATTTGTATGGCTGCCATAGTAACCTTGTAAGCTCACTTAATATTGCAAAACCGCCCTGGCACAAACAGTTTTTCTATTTAACTATTAAATCTTGTCTACTTTTAAAACCTGGCGAATCAAGAAACTTAGGCAATATCTTTGAGTTCATAAACGATATGACCAGAAAACCTAGGCGAGGGTAACAGTTGGTGTCATTTGTACCTAAACTTTATCGAAGTTTTTTAATACACTTTCACATCGACTCCCAAGGTATCGGAATTAGTGGATATTTATTGCTTTGGATATCGGAATATTTATTAAACAGAAAACAATGTGTTATTGTTTTTTTGTGTGTGTGTGTGTGTGGCGTTGTATGTGTTCACTAAAGCTGCTAACAAACAGAGTTTCACAGGGCACCGTTCTGGAACCTATCGTATTTCTGATTTATGGGAATGACATTGGAATTGGGTTACACATTCGAAAAAGTGTTGTTGCTGCTCTCGGGCTATACTTAACCCTTGCCGGACGTTAATCAGCTTAAATACTTTAAAATCAATGGGCCGTCAAGTGATACGCGTTTCAACATTTCTTAGCGCAAGTGTAGAGCGAGATTTAGGATATTTGGAACAATCAGTCTGAATGTGTGAGGAGCCCAAGGTGATGATTACTGGTAGGAGAAAACGGTGCTAGGGTTGCTAAAAGGAACTATTACAATTAAAACACCGGATAGTTTTGTCCAATGATTTAGTCCTCTAGTTCGTTTAGTATGCAGCCCAGACTTGCCCTTCGCAAGAATGATTTGTGATATCTGGCTATATTCCATCATCCGGTCGTGCAACTTTCCTCCGCCATCTAAAAGTGAAGAGTTCCGGGGGGTAGGGATTTTACTGCCGCGGTGGGAAGCGTTGAGTCCTTCGTGTTGCTGGATAAAGCAGCGCTCTCTGGCGGACAACCGTGAAACTATGCTTCCTCACCGGTGTTGTCTCCCTTGTTTTGAAAGGTTATCCCCTTTGTAGAGAATAGTGTTCGAAAACAAAAACATTCCCCCCCCCCCCAAATCTGTCATATTGCAGATCATACGGAGATTTAAGCAAGACAGACCTTAAAGCAGTTATATTTCAATTTTTCTAGTAATCGGTTTCCAGACTTAAAAGAAACATGAACTAAACTTTATAAACGCCATAGTGGGCGTGGTCAAATGTTGTATTGTTAATTTCTTTTTAAAATCCTTTGGCTTTAATACAGTTGAATGCTTATGATTGATTACAAGATCAGCCGGCTGCTAGAACTTTGTACCGTGGCTAACTTCCCTGCATGTACTTGTCGATCAGCGATTGTTTCAAAACCCTAACCAGTACTATTTCGCCCGACAATCAGAACGGTATATCATAATTTTTAAGGTCTTAATTAAATGCATAAATAAAATACATTTTTTTTTTTAAATAACTAATGCACATCATTAATCTCAAAAGGATGACGGAAAATTTAAACTTTGAAAGTTTTCTCAAACATCCATGAACGACGCCACAGTTCACCTGTCAAGAAGTAAACAACTTCGTGGGCCTCATAAACATGCATAGTACTGCATGGAGTTTTGGCTTTGTGTCGTAGTCGTTAGACTGGCCTTTGTATGGGTTCTGGCATCACTTTTACCAGTTCTATTCCAAAAGAGTTATGAGAGCAATTTCCATCACTGGTTTTCATGTACAAGTCTTTCACTGCAAAATGTTACCTATTTTTCTTACCATAAAATAAGAAGTGAAACTCTTTTCGCCAAATCTACTAAAAATCCATCTACAACGCTGAGACCATTTTCTTTTAAACAGATGCACGGGTCCAGAATCCTATATCGGGTATGGAGGCTGCAACTCGTGTTGGAAAGGACGAGAAGTAAACGATAGCCACATCGTGTGCACATCTCCCTTTCTTTCTTCTTGTGATGAGGGATTTTTCCTTCATATTGTTCCAAGACACCACCCATCACCGATGGCAGGAAACGTGGTAAGTAGCCTTCTTTCTACCTGTAGACTAGAGGTGTAGGCAAAACTACAGTTCCTCCGCGTGCGCATTCCTGTAGAAGTCTGGACGAGCACTTTCTGGTAGCGGTATATCCGGATTATTCTTGCTCTGATCCGGCTAGCCATTTTTATGCATTTTTGTTTCTACATAAAGCGAAAGCGGCATGCTAAATAATTTGAATAATTGTTTAAAGAAAGGCTGTGTCATTCTGGTGACTGGAAGTCTCGAGACGTGTAATGAAAGGTACAGTGTGGTCTTGTTTATCCGAAGTCCTTCGTCTCTGCTTACAAATTAAAAGATGCAAACACAGGAGTGATGGGAATTAAACAATGTCGAAGCAGCAGACGAATACAGAGCGGAGTCAGGGGTGGAAGTAGAGGCCACAGAAGACTGTAAGGAAGGCATAGGAGTTGAAAATGGTCACTATTTACGTCACTTAATGTAAATGAAGTAATTCCAGCTCTAGCATTAAATAATGAGCTGGGAGTAACAGAAGACTGCTGTCTTTTGATGCTTTCTTTAAAAGAGCTTGCTGGGTTGTTTGTTTTAGACAGAGCTAGTTGCATTTGTTGTTGTTCAGTTATGAATGCTCAAGAAAACGAATTAAATGGTCTGTTAAAGCTATCCCTCATTCAATTTCTTTCTTGGGTAGCTGACTTTTTCATTATTATCACTATCTTCATTTTCCATCAAATATGGATTCATCACAACATCAATAATTTCACCATCCTTCAAAAGATTGAAACTCAAGAGAATGATGTAGTAGTCTGAATTAAGTCCTGTTTGACCACTTATTCCCTTCATATAACTTCTTTGCGACAGATATCCTTCACACTTCTGATAATTCCCTTATAGTAGTTAGATGGTAAATACGCGGAACCCAACTGTTAAGCAGTTTGTCCAGTAACAAGGCAATCTTGCAGTTTCTGCGCAGGCTAATCCTTTTGTGATAATCCCTGGCCTCATAAAGAGGTCAAAGAAGTCACTGGTCAGTTCCTGTGTAATCTATGCCTGCTTATTTGAACAGTAATGTAGAGGGGAAACTTCCACCCCCACCCCTTCGAAGGTGTGAGGCCAAGCAACTGACATTTGCAAGTGCCGGCAGCATAACTCAGGTCTGTACAGTGAGCCTGTCTTTGGACTTCTTCACCTCAGGCACCAAACCCTCAACACCAGAGTATTACATGGCAGGCATTTCCAAAAGGTGGCATTATACATGTGTGGTGAGGTTTTGATCCATCAACCTAGCAAATACATCAGCATACTTTTCCACAGCCTCACTAGAATATCCAAATAAGATAAGAATCATAAATATTTGTTATTTGGAATTCCAGCTAAACAAGACCATACCGTGCCTCATTTACTACTTTGATAGCAATTTCTTTGTTTATAATTGAAACAGAATTCAGAGGAACACCACACATTTTTTTAAAATAAAAACTGAAAAGTTTGTAATATACATTTAGTGAAATTTACTATAAATGTTATATAATTTTTCAGTTACCACAAGTCTCCCAATGATTTACTGATGCATGTATATACTTTATTTTAGCTATGTAAACGTTGTCATCCTCTGTGTCAAACTTGCTCTGGACCTGGGCCATCCTACTGCACAAGATGCAGATACTTCAAACTGCACAACCTGTGTGTGGATCTGTGTCCACGAGGAACACAAACTGACTACGCCAGCAAAAGGTGCATAGATGACAGCGGTAACCCGAGGAAGCGACTGATTCAGACTCTCATCAGAAACTCCAGGCGCCATATTGTGCGGCAAGAAAGGGACTTGATAGAAAGCTGAAGCTGAATTCAAGAACAGCTTTTTTTATTTGTGCATAAACAAAATTGCATATTTTTTTTTTAAATCTTAAAAACTATACAGCTGCTTGTTTGAACAAAGCCGCTATTTTGTGTCCATTTTGAAACAGAGAACACTGATGCTGGAGATGTTTTGCTATTCTTTAGAACACTTGCTTAAAGATAAATATATTTTGTAGAAATTATTAATTGAGCAGGATAATTATAAATTACATCTGAAAGCGAAAATAATTTTTTTCATTTAGTGGTTAAAACAGACTGAGAAGTAACCCTTCCACCAAAAACAGAAAGCTAGCTCGAAAGTTTTAATACATTCTGCATGGCTGTTTTTTTTTGTCGTTCCGTTCTCTGTATGTTGTTGGTAGATTAACAGGGCCTACTTAAAATGGTTTTTCTGTTTAATGTATGCATGTAAAATTAATATACATCATCATATTAACTTTATTTTGGTAAAAAAAAAATAATAATAAACCAGTTTTTGTTAATTTAATCATCATCTAAGTTTCAAACTTTTTGTTTACAAGAGAGATAATTATACATTAATATCTTCCCTTTAAAAGGTTTCTTCTACTGTTTTTTCATGTAATTGTTGAAGCTTTTATGCAGATGGGAAGCTTGTTTGTTTGTTTGTTTGTTTTACTGCTTGCCGATGTAAATAAGTTGTAAATAACGTTCACAGGGGACACAACTGTTGTATGTACCTTCCATCGTCATGAAAACATATCACTTACGCCATGAATGTGAACCCGGTATTTTACGTGTGTGTGTGTGTGCAGATAAATTATTTACTAAGATATTTACACACGTTTACTGAAACCAGTTTTGTAAAGATAAATAAAAGACATGGATGTTGAGGTAAAAAATTTGTTTGTGGAAGTAGTGATGGAAATACTGGAAAGAATTATCCAGATCACATCTCCATTAACTTGATTGGTAATAATGACCACCAATCATTTTCTCTCTGCGCTGCCACCAAGTAGGTGTTAAAGTTACAGATCTGGTTGGTAAATTTCTTTAAAGCTATGCATACACAAGATTATACTTTCATCATTATTACTATAGAAGTTTGGAATGATTTATGTTGTTAGAGATTTTTTATTAAACTGTGATCAAAATGTGATAAGCAAATATTTATAAAATTCTGTAAGATGTAACCTTTAATAAAGCAATGTTGTTTTGTGATCTGGTGTGTTTTGTTAGGAAACTTCAAATTACTCATCTCCTCAATTTCTGAAGTGCAACATGAGTTATTTATGTTGCTATCAGTTGCACCCATTTTTAGAATCATTAAACTCTCTTTGTGCAGGAGAGTGACATTACATATATATATATATACATACATACATACACATATCTGTCATATCTGTTAGCTACAGCTATTTATTTGAATAGAGGTCAGAAGAAAACAAAACTAGCTAACAAGATTAGTTATTACTAATCCAGCTAGGTGTCGTGTCAAATTATTTTCTAAAATTTTTTTTTCTTTCTCTTTATGTGAATAAAGATTTAAAGTGCTTAAAAAAATTTTTTTTAAAAGTTAAATTTATTATTTGGTTATTATAGTTACTGTCTAAAAATGTTTCTAGCTTCCACAAAAACAGCTTAACTAAATGACACAATTTGGTTAATAACCATTTTCTTAATAAATTGCCGAGGAAATATGATAGAAGTTTTAAAAATTATTTGTTAATTAAGAAAGCATTAATTTTATTCAGAAACTTATTTTCGATAATGTAAACATGTCCTGACTAGTTTCAACATAGCCTTCGATGTTGTTTGATGGGATATTTGTAGTATAAATGGAACCAAAGATGTTGGAAAACAAACTGGCTTATATAATCGTAAACTTTTATGCAGATAGTTACAATTTGAATGATTGTTGTAAACTGAGGCAACTCTTCTAGTGTGAAAATCCACTAAGGGAAAAAAATGAACAAAATTTTTTTACATGTGCACAAAGTCTAAAGAATGAAATAGCAGCATAGTTTTATCCTATGATATTTAGAAACCAACCAACCAAACCACAAATGTCAAAAGTACCAAAGCTTTAATTTGATTTAATTCGATTATCTAAGAGTAATTCTATTTTATTTGTAGTACAATGCAACATTATTTTGGGAGCACCTACAGCTTATAAGTACTCTATGCACCATTCTATCCAATTGTGTAAATTAAGGGAATATTTCCCTGTCAACTAACTTTTACAATCCAAATCTTTTCCATTCAAAATTTTTTACTGAAATCTCAAATTTTCCTTAGACATTTGGGTTATTTATTGCTTAACACTGTTCATCTAGTCCCAGGAATGACTAAATGTGCATAAACTTGTGCAGAGGATATACTGAAGTTCCCCCTCTCTCTAACTATCACTAACTCTCAGAAGCTATATCCTTAATATATGCCTTCTTTTGGTTGGCTGAAATTCTCTCTCCATCCTACATCTCTCTAACAGCAATTGGATGCACAAGGTTTTCTTCTAACTCACCAAACCTACCATCTTCTAACTATAATACAATACTACAACTAAATACCCATTTTTTATCCCAAAACCACACAGTACTCTCCAAAGACCTATTAAGTATTCTATATACCATAAATAATTTAAAATTTACATTCAATGCAGTAATGGTCAGAAAAATTAAACTATATTTGTATAAACAGCATCACTTTAAGAAAAAAATTTAAAAAGCAAATAACCCCATAGAACTAAAACTTTAATGATCGCTAACATCTCACCTACCTGACTGCTTAAGATAAAATGTGACTACAATTCTGTTGAGATCGAGAGAGTGCTCACATATGTAGTAGAATATTATCCTTCAACAAGTTGGAAGTCAGCCAGAAAAATTCTGATAAACAATGAAGCATTTTTTCATGGTGACAATTAAGTGCTGCAAAAATTTTCTTACTATAAAGGTTTTGCACTAGAAATTATGTTGAACATAATCCCTTAAAGACAGCAATAAATGTTTGTCTCCTTAATTATTCATTATCTGAACCCCAATTTTATACAAAAGGAATATTAACACTTTCACCTGGTGCATAACTCATACCAATAACAAAAGGGAAGATAGTCTATATGGATATCAACAAAAAAAGAGAAAACATTGGAAATCACATGACAATCTGGGGGAGGTAACTCTTAGAGAATTACATTTTTATTCAAGGTGTTATTTATTAAATTTCAGTGTACTTAAGAAAGCAACATCATTTAAAATTTGAAATAAAAGATCATTTTGGAAAAATGTACCTTTTGACATGGTATGCAAAATGACAAGTAATAATATAAAAGGATAATTTTACATTACCTGACATCTCCCCTCAAAATTGCAGATATCACTGCTTTGAATGCATTCAGAAAATAATTAACCTCTACTTTGAATCCATTAGATAATTCATGATCAAGATTAATTATAACTCCATTCCATAAGCATTAGGGTTCTGGTCGCTTATAAGATTTTAAAACAAAAAAAAAAATAGAGTGGAAATGTAAAATAATCTTTTCAAATATTTCTGGACTGAAAAAAAAAACGTAAAATGTTAACCACTAAAAATTTAGAAAAAAAAATTCCATAAAATGATGATGAAAATAAGGAAATATAATGCTGAGTGTCCTTAACCATAATTCAGATTATATGAACTAGATTGAAGATAGATAGTCTAGCCTACCTTGTTCCAAGTGTTGCAGGTCAGTAGTTAGTGGATTAAATGTCTTGGACATAAATGAAAATATCTTGACAAAAATAATATTTTCAGTAAATGAAAGTTTTAACAGAATTACAAATAAAGTCATAAAAGCACTTTCAGTTACCAGTACATTTTAAATGATAATCTAGGTGAATTTTTCCACACTTGCAGTCACGTAACAAATTGTTTTTTTTAAATTTCTGTATCCCTAATAAGTTGTGAATGTTTTGTCAAATAAATTAGAAAGACTGCAGTTATGTATCACACTCGTTCTAGATCTAACCCTTCTTTTTAATTTAGTAGAAGCTGTTTAGAAAACAGAAACCTTCTAAGTTAGGATTTTTTTTAAAGCAAAGATGAGACAGACTGGAATGAAAGTTGAGCCCTGTGGCCATGTGTTTTTGTAATGTTTAAAAAACTTTATAAAAAAAAATAGATGAGGATTTACATTGATTCTTTGGCAAGAAAGGGTTAAATTCGGAGTTTCCGCACAGGCTGAAATTGTTTTGTAGGGTCAGGGATGAAATACCGGTCCCACAAGTCTGAGTGTTGGGACAATCGGCCCCAGGGTTTAAAGCGTCCATTCCAGTGTAACAGTTTTGCATGTGCAAGAAATTGCTTGGAGTAGCTGGTTCCTGATGTCCAGCCTGAAACAGACAAGAGATGTACTTCACCATTAACATTACAGTACAGGATAGTAAACCCATAACAAAAATATTCAGTTTTGATAATATACTCAATATTTCCTTAATTATAAAACTAAAAAAGTTAATCAACAAAATTACAAACAAACAGAGCACGTGTCACTCGTGTGATTTTACAGACATCAGAAAATCTTAAAAATAAAAAAAAATGTGAACTAAATGTACAAATAAAAATGGTGCCACCAGGATTAACTTCCACTAAATAATCAGAATCTGACTTCATTGTTAGGGGTAATAACCTATGATTTCCTGGTCATTAAAAATTGTTCACAACTACCAATGTGATAAGAAAAGAAGAACATCTAAAACGTTGACCTGCTGACTTACCTAGAAAGCGGACATGCCAGGCTGGGCTTATTGGAGTGTATTTCTTATAAAATACAATCATCATTGGGGGTTGAGATCCTCCTCCCCCCTTCTCATTACCATAAACCTCCTCTCTGAAACAGGAGGGAAAAAGCTCATATATATATCTATATATTAATGGCTATCAGCATCACAAAGTTAAAATTACAACTTGACTGACAACTTTATCTTTCCATTAATCATATATTACAATACATTTCTATCATTTTGATATAAATTACCAGAATAATGTATGTGAAAAATTTTAAAAAAACTTTAATAAATGCCAACAAAGTACACCATTCCAAATAAAGAGAGATAGTATCAACGAATTAAACTTAAGTAATGAGAGAGATTAAACTGTCTTATGTAAACCTCATGTAACTAGTTTAGTTTTACGAGGCAGTATGTCATCACAATAAGAGACATCTATCAACAGGTGTTTCTGGTTTGAACTAGTGACTTCAGCACTTGTCACATAACTGACAAAGAATTGACCATAGCTTTTTAACCACCCAGTTATCAGGTGGGTGCTGCAGTCACCTTAAGTGTTGAAGCCACATGATTGCATAAAAAACGTATTTTCAAGTATTCATACTATTCATTAGCAGTTCTTTTGAATTCTATGAGAATTTTCTGTGAACTTGCTTTCATTTGTCTGGGATAATTGCTCAGGAAAAAAGTTCTACTGTACAGACCTGGTGTTTAACAGCATCCAGTACTCCAGCTTCTCTGTGATGTTGTGCCAGATCCAGTGACTCAGGTCTGTCACAAACACTCCGGTATTGAATGCACATGCAGTGGGGCTCATGTTCATCTTTTGTACATGTTTGTTCTTAAAGTCAATGTAGTCAGCATAGTTGTTCTGATAGATTTTAAATGAAATAAACAAATGGGCTACTTACAAGTTTATTATAAAGGGAGCTAATTAAAAGAACAATAATAATAGGTGAGCAACATTCACCCAAGAATACTAAACAATTTTTCTAAATTACATGTAAAATAGAAATTACATGAGAGTCTGACCCAACTTAATTGGTCTGCAGTTGTCTTAAATGAAAGAAAAAAAAAATTTACTAAGCTCTAAGAGGAATGAATTTTTTAAAAAAATTTAGTATATTCATTTCTATATCTAACTACTTTACATTGATAAAAAAAACGTTTTATGAAAAAAGCAACAAAAATAATAATTATTTCTAAAAAAAAAACACTTCTTCCATCTAAAATTGCATAAACAAACCATTATATTCTTCAGTACTCTTTCATAAACTAGTTTCATTTCTAAAAACATTACACAATTTAAGATAGAAAACACTGAATAAATATTCAAGGGAAACACAAACATTTACCAGATATCCAATACCTATAAAATGTTCACTTTCTATAAAATAACCTAAGAAACTAAATAATATGGCAACAAATCAGAAATATGGCTTTATCTATCTTTTAGTGGTTAGCTTTGTAAAATTTTATCCTTGTGAATGTAGTAAGTTTGTCAAGTGGAAAGAACCTTATTAATCTTCAGATAATCTTCTTTTTATAATTAAGTAAATGTAGTTATTACAGCTAATGTGTTTTAGCCTAATTAATTTTTGCATAACTTGCATAACATTACCACTGTATGGATTGGCCAAAACGAATATCTCACAATACATAAGTAAATATGAAATTGCAACAAAAGAAAGATAAAATCTGAAATGTAAGTGCAATATCCTTCCTTATAGGCATACCTTCATCAGAGTGATTCGTTTGGAGGGGGCTGTACAATCTTCAGAGAATGCTGCTATGGTGCCTGGCTTGAATTTCATGCTGTACAGCTCCCAAATATCACCTGGAACAAATCAGTTTACTTCTTAAGTGTATACAAGTTTAATACATCCAGCAAGTACATAAAAAAATAAGCAGGAGTATGTATTTTGGTCAAGATTGCTTTACTTGTGAAAATTTTAAATCAGAAAAATGAAGCTACTATGAGAGAGATGAGGTATGGAATTATTTAAGAAAATATGCACATCTGACTTTTGTCCCTGACAATCACTTATCACCTCATAGGTTGTGTAAAGATCTAAGGAGATGCTAGCTGTCAACGTTTTCCACTAAAATTTTGTTCACCCTCTTGAACATACATTCAGGTATACTCAAAATTCTGAATTAGCACAAAATTTGGTGGTTGACATGAATATACCAGATATACGTATTTATAGTTTCTGCTTAATTGATAAAATTGTTTTTGTACTTTTATTTTCAATTTATACCAATAACATGGTAGTGTGTTCAACTTGTTAACAAATCTAATATCCAGATACATTGAAATATGTTGGAAAAAAAAAAAAAAAGACAGACTTAATGTTTTGGTAGTGTTTCTGGAACTAACAATGAAAAGTATGATGTCCCTTCTCAGTAGAGTCTCCAGGAAATACCTTTGTATTCAAAGTGTTTTTTTTTTGTTTTAGTGGTTTCCCCTGACTTTCAGAGTATTAAGCTCATTGTCCTCCCAAGAGATGTTGATTCAACCTTAGAAACTGTATTGCTTGTTTAATGTTTTAAAAAGCATCTCAGCATGCTTATAGCAACATCATTGCCTGCCCCAATAGCTTTGTCTGTCTTGGAGGTGTGGTTGTAGACAATATCTGAGACAGATTCACCTGTGTTCCAATAGGAGCATAGAATTTTAAAATTAACAACTTACTAACAGAATTTGAATAATTAATTTTCAAAAATTTGTAGAAAAAAACTGAAACCAAATTTCTCTATTATTTATGCAGAAAAAAAGAAGAAAAATTCCATTCCAGAATATAAATGACCCAATCTTGGCTCTCAGATTCTTCACGTTCAAGTAATGTTTCTATTTTCTCATCAAAACACTGACATCTTTGCATGTAATCCTCTTTGTTCATCTTTCTCAAAATGCTGAAGGTCTTAATGAGAGCATACTCAGAGTCCTCTGTTTTGCTTTTTTTTAATTGTTGATTTCACTTATTTATTGTCTGGTCATACTGCAATTTTTTTCAATAGAGAAATAATGACAAAGAATTAGGGTTTACATATTGATCCATTATGACTAATCTCTGACAGTGTGAAAATGAACTAGCACAGACTAATGGGACTGGAGCAGACATTAGTAAAATACTTAATACTACAAAAATACAATTTCTAAGATTGAATTGCCATCTCTTAGGAGGAAGACCATTAGAGTATTCTGAAACTTTGGGGAAAGCAAACAAGCAAAGCTCTAATAATGCAGAGAAACAATATATTCAAGAACTAAAGTTTGTCTTCTAAAAGTTATGGCTGCTAATCTGCCCAAACAGCTTTAATTTTAAAAAAGAAAAAAAATTATTCTGCTCACATGAGTATACAGCCAGAAAACAGAAAAATTGGTTTGTCTAAGTAAGAAAAATTTTCTTTTATATTTGAAAGAATTCAGAAATAGTGAATGTTCGGTAGACAGTTTAGTACTACTAGAATTAATAAATTATAAATTTTTTTTCCCCCACTTGTGAGAAGAGGCAATGAAATAGCTAGAGAAAAGTTCTTTTTTGTTGCAGTAATGAGTTCTCACCTTGTACAATGCAGTCATCATCAAGAAATACAATACGACTCTTAAGTTGCGGAAACAGTCTGGGAAGAAAAAACCTGGCAAAGTTTATCTGCAATATAAGAGAACATAATTACAGGCCAGCCAAACTATTCAAATGATTCTAGTTATGGCAACAACAAATTTAGATGAAATAAAGTTTCTCTTTTTCTTTAAATATTTATTGCATTTGTGTGTGAAAAGATATATAATGAAATTGAAGTTTGCCTAACATTATAGCTTGGAAGAAGGTAAAATAGACCACTATTCTTGTAAAAAGCTCTTCAACAGTAAAAAGATCAAATGCACACTGATTTTAAGAAATTTATCAGTAAACAATAAATTAACGAAACTTTTATACAATAGTTGTAAAACTTGGTTCCTATGACTAGATCTAACAAAGAATGAAACAAAGAATGTACAGCTAGTTAAATGGTTAACCAATAACTGACAATACATTGTGTGATCAAAATATGCTTTCATGTTAATTTTATGGAGTTGCTTAATGTATGTATATAAACACACACAAAAATATTCAACAAGGTGTATGGACAATGTTTGAGACAAATTAATGTATTCTAAAATACAGATATGACTGACTGTTCTTTTAACAAACACCTCAACTAATTTCAAGAGTATATTTGAGCACCAAAACATTTTTATATTTGTGACATTTCCATGTTCTATCTATTGATAAGTCAGCCAAGATTATTATGAGTGACTGATTATCAAACAATTTTAAAAATAGACAAATTAAACCAATGAAATTTCAAAATGAGGAAAAAATGTAGAAATGCAGTATACTTTGTCTGTGTAGTAAATGTGTGGTGTGTGTTACACAGTGAATGAGCAAAGTATTTCAACAAATCATTCACAGATGGATAATACAAACTTACAGAACTGGACAGTTCTGGTCGACTTCCTGTCACACTGATCTTGCCCTTTATCCACTCTTTAGGGAATGGCTTCAATTCATAATTCACCTCTCTTAATCTGGTCTTCTCCAGCCAGATCCTTCAAACACAAATTTTTAAAATTTAGTTGAGATTTTTTCCTCTATACCTTAAATAAGCCCCTAGATTTTATTTTTTTAAAATTTTCACTCCTATATCACATTTCAAATCAATGCCCTTGTTTCACCATTTCTAAATGATGTGGGTCTTTAAATATTCTTAACAAATGTGGAGATGATGTGGTTGATCAACTCCCAGGTTGCCTAATAAACTCTGAGAAGTCTGGCATCTCATTTGAAGCCACGGAGATGAGAGCGCATAGGCAAAGAGAACAATGGGGATACACCCAGCAAGAACTCTTCTGATCAGCTGGGTGGAAACTAAAACCCAGAGAAAACCCACAAGAAAAGAAAAAAAAAGTTTGTTTTGGAGAAACAATGCTACTACATGGATCTAATGAGAAAAAAATATTTGCTGCCATCATTACAAACACAGTGCAAATGGCAACAGACAACTGTTCTCATTACTCACTCTTGCACAAATAAAAATATTACAACAAAAAGAAAGAGTATGTGAGATACTAACAGCTTCTCAGCATGAAACAATTATCATTTTCTAAAAATTTCATTAATTAACTAGTTAAAAAGCAGCTGGGCGGGTCATCATTCAAGACATAATTTATTAATCTATTTTTTAACTGTGGATTTTAAAATGCTTTTCTTACTACACAATTAAATGAAAGCAGATCAGAAGAGCTATTGATCTGTAAGGTCTTGTTATTTGCTGCAATAATCCATGAGCCTGGTCTTTGAGAACTTTACTCAAAACTGCTAACCCAGATTTACATAAGCTCCAAGGATGAGACTGATTTAACTTGAAAGTGATCTTAAACAACATCCATCATTAAACAGAACTGTACCGAAAAATGTTTAAAATAAAAGGAACAGTAACTCAACAAAATTCAGCCATGTCAAAGCAGCACTGTCACCAATGGTAAACAGGATCATTATTTTACTATGGCAACAACAATTACTATGGTGCTGAAGCACACATGTACTTACATAAGCTACATCTGATGTCTAATGTTTATTGTTCTATCAACAAAATACCATAAACTCTTTAAGGTCCTATTTGGCAACTTGAAAGTGGAGACATACATTAAAAACCCTTTTATCTTCTTCTTAATTATCAATTTTGACTACAAATACCAGAGAGAGAGAGAGAGAGAGAGAGTGTGTGTGTGTGTTGTGCATGCGTGAGTTGTTCACCAAAATAAAACAACTAATAAAAATCCAGATGAAGCTGCTTTTATAAATTAGTAGTTAAGAGATCTGTCAGAATTTGTGTGGTAAAGTACATTTGTTTGTTGCCAGGATGTAACAAAGTCTGTGCAAGGCTCCCCTTCCAATCAGCCTAATTCAGACCTATGAAATGATAGCCCTAGTCTAACATGAGCTAGGGAGGTTCCAGCTGGCATGATGGAGAAAAATAAAGATGGTGACAGCCAGCAGTAGCCTTAGGGATATGCACCTAGTATTGATTCTTAGAGCAATACTTATATACATGTTACATACAAACAAAAATTATAAAAAATAAATAAATACACAAGCATGCAACCCCCAAGTCAGTAATATAAATATAAACACTTATTTCTATCCTATTGAAAGCCATTTTAAGCTCTGCTTTAGTATTGTATTATTTTGTAATACTAGCAAAAGTTAAAAAAAAATAATGGGGATTTGTGGCAGCCACCATATAACATAAAATCTGTGGAAATCTAAACCATTTAGAACTTATTAATAATCTACTCAAGAGCTGTCTTTCAAGTTCAACAACAATTTCTGGAAAAGATCTTAAATACCAATATGGAATGGTGAAAAAAATAGAACATTTTGCTTAATGTAGCAGTTTCTTTTGATAGCAACCATTTATCTTGTTATGTCATGAAACTCCTATATAAAATAAAAAAAACAAGACTTTGTTTGTCAAGGCAAAAGTATTCATGAATGTTGACAAGAAGGCCTATCATTTAAGATTTAAAACAAATGTTTATTCATTGTTTATAGAACTAAACTCCTAAATATATTAAAATTGTTGAAAAGCATCTTTCATTATATCATCATAACTTTATTACAGTAAACAATTTGAAGATTAGTGACTTACATGAGATGATCTACACTTTCCTCATCAGTGACCAGATGAAACATGACTGGATGCTTGGAGTTGGTGAAGATGCTGTTTATTGTAGCCACCATCCCTCCAAGCGTCTCTTTCCCTGATGACATGCACACGTGCACCACGTCAGATGAGCTGTAGTTCTTTAAAGTGGTTTTCAGTCTGTTTCGTCCTTCAAAGATAATAACAAAAACAAAATCAAATATTTACATGAAATAATTTGAGGTGGAGACACAAAAGTAGTACTTGCATTACTTTAACACGTATTCACCCTAGTTGCTAGTTAAAAAAACTTAGATGAAAGACAGACTCAAAGATAACTCACCTTTCAGGTGACTGACAAGCCAAGGCCATTTTTTTGCATCAATCAGACTTGGAAACCATAGGTATAGTAGAGTGATTAGCCAGACAAGCAGCAAAACTATGCCAACTGAAAAGTTTAAATGAAAATTTGAAGGGAAAAACAACAAAACTTTCGTCAGTATTAGTAGACAGGTTTAAAACAAGAATTAAAAAAAAAATGTAACAAAAGTCTAAAATTATCCTGCATGTATGTTGGGGATGCAGAATATTACGTGAAAACTTTTCTCACGTATTTCTGGACCAGTGAGGAGGGATGGGGGGAGCACAAAGCTGACTCGCGTATTTCTGGACCAGTGAGGAGAGGGGTGGAAGTACAAAGCTGACTCGTGTATTTCTGGACCGGTGAGGAGGGGTGGGGGGGTACAAAGCTGACTCGCGTATTTCTGGACCAGTGAGGAGGGGTGGGGGGGGGTACAAAGCTGACTCGCGTATTTCTGGACCGGTGAGGAGGGGTGGAAGTACAAAGCTGACTCGCGTATTTCTGGACCAGTGAGGAGGGATGGGGGGAGCACAAAGCTGACTCGCGTATTTCTGGACCAGTGAGGAGGGATGGGGGGAGCACAAAGCTGACTCGCGTATTTCTGGACCAGTGAGGAGGGATGGGGGGAGCACAAAGCTGACTCGCGTATTTCTGGACCAGTGAGGAGGGGGGTGGAAGTACAAAGCTGACTCGCGTATTTCTGGACCAGTGAGGAGAGGGGTGGAAGTACAAAGCTGACTCGCGTATTTCTGGACCGGTGAGGAGGGGGGTGGAAGTACAAAGCTGACTCGCGTATTTCTGGACCAGTGAGGAGGGGGGTGGAAGTACAAAGCTGACTCGCGTATTTCTGGACCAGTGAGGAGGGAGGGGGGGGGGTACAAAGCTGACTCGCGTATTTCTGGACCAGTGAGGAGGGGTAGGGGGGGGGAGTACAAAGCTGACTCGCGTATTTCTGGACCAGTGAGGAGGGGGGGGGGGAAGTACAAAGCTGACTCGCGTATTTCTGGACCAGTGAGGAGGGGGGTGGAAGTACAAAGCTGACTCGCGTATTTCTGGACCAGTGAGGAGGGATGGGGGGGGGGTACAAAGCTGACTCGCGTATTTCTGGACCGGTGAGGAGGGGGCGGGGAGTACAAAGCTGACTCGCGTATTTCTGGACCTGTTCTGGACCGGTGAGGAGGGTGGGGGGGTACAAAGCTGACTTGACACGTCACTAGCAGTTTGGATCTGTAGCCTGTCAAGCTGGAATCAAATACAGGTGTATTCAAAGCTCGGGCACTTCCGCATCAGGCAAACCTCCCGTGGCTGCTCTTTATTATAGACACCAGCCCGACATCGAGGAGGAGGGGACGGACGGACAGGCAGACTGGGGATAGATGGGGAGAGAGAGAGAGAGATAATCGCTTCTGTCAAATCGGGTTCAGTCAAAACAGAAAACGTTTAACATTCTCCTTTTTTTTTCCGCACGAGACAAACCAACCAACCTCTTTTCGCCGTTAAAAATCCCATCCTGTCGCGAATCGCAAAGGAAGCTACACCTCAGACATCGCTACGGAACCCAGCAGTTGGCGCCTCCACGTAGACAGGAGGCCGCCATGTTGGCAGAACCCGTCCGTAAACAGTCGCGACTGCAAAACTGACAGGATGGACAAAACACGTTAATAATATTTAAAACTGCGATAAAAATTATTATCATCGACTTTTTTTTGTCAGCAACAAAGTTTAAAAAATATACACACACGCACGCACACATATATTGGTTTAAAAATTTTCACTTCCGACAGTTCCAGACCCGGCAGGTGGCGCCTCCGTAATTAGCCTTCCGGTTTAGAGAACCTTTCCACGTGCCGGTGGTTTGGCTGCTGTTGCAGTTCGTGGAAAAGGATGAAGCTGTATCTGGAAGCCGCCCGTATCCTCCGGGAAGCCCTGGACAAGAAAAGCACAGTGAAATCATTAATATTTGCATCGGATTATTCAGTTAGTTATTGCTTAGCGTGAATGATTCGGTTAGGCATTCGACCAGTTAAATCAAGATGCCCAGTGATGTACCTCTGAGAGCAGCTAATTATTAATCCCGACTTGGCAAAGTCCAGTTCACTAAATGTATTTAATGCTCCATTTGACGTGTCCTTCGATATTAAATATATGTGGTAATGCTTTTCCAATTAGCTGTAGCATTTCACCCGTTTTTTTTTAGAGATCGGTTTGTTAAAATAAAGGTTTTCTTTTCAGCAACGAATCAGTACATCTGGTTATTTCTCTGCCTCTCGATGCTATTACGTAATGCTGGCTAAAGGTTTCCTGGCATATACTTGCAGAACACTAAACAACTGTATGGGCTTGTCTACGAATCGCTGAAGTATACTGCCGTGCTAAGGAATGTGATCGGTGGTACGTCATTGCTGGAGGACAAGGATTTCAAGGACAACATGGCACTTGTCCAGGTCTTGCTGTACGAAATCCTACTGGGTAACGGAGTCTCAAGGAGATCAAGATACAAAGTAACCCCTTCTGCCGCACGTTACTCTGTAATCTATCTGTTGTGATTGTGTGACTTACACGAGTTGTCAAGACCTGGTTTGGTTGTCAGATATGAGCATTCTTGGTGAGTCTGCAGTCTAAAGTCAGATGCACAGACTCACCAAGACCAGTCCTAAACATAGTTAACTATAGAAATTAACCTTACAACTTCCTTAGGCAGTTATTTCAAACAGCTACCTAATTAACTCCTAAATTTAAATAACTTTAACTGACATCTTCAACCAGAATTACCTGCCAAATTGAAAAACTCAATGGCAAGTTGCAATCTCAAATCATTAAAAAAAATATTAGTCACTTTGTTTTACAATAGGATCATATTAGACTTGTTGATTATATTATTTCTGATTCTGGTCAAGAGAATGTATTATACACCAAGTAGTTGAGTGAACTGTCTGAACTTTTTCTAAGCTATGGTCCCACACCTGTGCCATTTATTCTGGACAAGATTTGACTAACATCATATATATATATATGTTTTTTTTCTTCCTTTTTATGGTGTATAATTTTTTTATCATATCCAGAATATTGTTATCTTTCACCAAGGGTATATTTTTCTTTCCTCTTTTTTTTTCAAGTATTTTAGTTTCTATACACAAGGTACACTTACTGTGTAAGGGTGAAATTAAGTGAGAACCCTTGCTGAATAACTGCTTGGTTATCTCTGTACTTCATCACTTTCAGTACATCTAGTGTCATTGGTGGCAGTCTAGATAGGTTTATAAACAGATCTATTTCACTTTCTGCACCATTTAAAACGTTTTTAAAGAGAGGGTGACTTTTATCATAAGAATCCATTCACATATTTTATTTTAAAACCTGGTAAAGACTTAACTTTATTTTGTAGAAAGTTATGAGGAAGCACTTAGATGTCATCTATGCCTACTGTGACAAACTGATGGAGCAGTCCGGAGTAAACACCATGCAGGAATTACTACCGATTAGTGGCCAAGATGTCAGTGGTGAGCAATCTGTGTAGTCATGGCTGTTTGTATTCTGGCAGCAACATCTAACAAACAATTTTAGGATGTAGATACTGACATTTCATCTAATTTTCCAGGGAAAGCTGGAGATATATGTTACACTTTGTACACTAGGAATAATTTTTCAAATAAGAATAAAGTAAAAATATAGCTAACTTTCTTCAGTAAATAAAGTAAATAAATTATGCTCGTAATTATAATTACAATATTAAGCTTTTTGGTCTTATAAAATCTACTTAATACTGTATTTGGTTTCTAAAAACGTGTTTTTACAGATTTTCTTGCCACTTTCCTGTCATTTGTTTGTTTCTTTCTTGCAGTTGTTCCTCTTCCTCGTTATGCACGTGTAAACACCCTGAAGACCAAGTTAAAATATGTAGCAAAGAAACTCAAAAGAGGTGGTTATGTCAGACATCACCGTAAGGGACTGGACTACAACCGGTATCTATGTAGTTAACTTCTTTTGTTTCTGTTCCTTTACTCGAAACTTCTTTTTTAAACGGTCAGCTAGATGATGTAGCGTTTAGATTCTTGTAAATTAGGTAAGTAAAAGATTTCCCAATACCGAATTAATCCGGTCTGTTGGATCTTTGTTGAGATCTATAACAGGGTCTATTCGTTTAATTTAAAGCGACCACTGAACAAAAATTTGAGGTATCTTTAATCTGTAGGTAAGTAAACGGAATTGGTTATTTTCGTAATTTTGTTCTCTCGTTTCTATATTTTAGGTTTTTAGAAATTATTCGAAATATGAATAAAGATGAATTTATAAGAGACATTCAAGTCAACTCTCTGCTAGTGCTTTCTCCGGGATTGGACTTTCACGAGCATCCGTTGTACCAATCAGGGGAGATTATTCTTCAAGATAAAGTGAGTTAGTTTCCTTGTTACGTATTTATCAAACCTCTATTGTTGAAATCTTTCTAACGCATTTTTACTGCATATTAATAGAAAAAACTTACCATTTTAATTTACTGGAATATTTTTTATTTCACATATTGGCATCACTCGATGGAGAAACTAGCTATTTTGACAAAAATGTGAAGCCTAGAAATTTTTTTTTTGTTTAGATGCCAATTTACATATTTAAAGTTTTGTTGCTAATACCTATGATTATTGATTTTCATTTCCTACTAAATCTTTGCTGACAACACTTAAAATTTTTTATGGTACAGTAGGATCCTATTTGTCTGAAACATTTTGAAATTTTGGTTAATGGGTGTTTCTGTTATTTGGATATCACATAGGATTATAATTTTATTTTTCCATCTTTATCCCCACCCAAACATTTACATTTACAAATAACAAAAATAGCAGAATTAATCCACATAGATAAAAATTAATGAAGTAAAAAATTTATACCAAAAAATCTTTGTCACCCCTTACAAATTAAAAGATGTAAAAGCAGGAGTGATGAGAATTAAACAACGTTGAGGCAACAGGAGAGTACAGAACGAAATCAGAGGTGGCAGACGTAGAGGCCTAGGAGTCACAAGATGGTCACTCTCTATGTCACCTAATGTGAGTAAAGTAATTCCAGCTCTAGCATCAAATAATGGGCTTGGAGAAGGAGTTTGGAGTAACAGAAGACTGCTGGGCATAGTCTTTTGACACTTTCTTAAAAAGAACTTGCTGTCTTTGTTTTAAACAGAGCTTATCCTGAATGCAGTAAAGTTGCATTATTTGTTGTTGAGTTGTAAATGAATGCTCAAGAAAACGAATTAAATGATCTGTTAAAGCAATACCCTCCATTTTTTTTCTTGAGTGGCTGACTTTTTTATTATCATCACTATCTTCATTTTCCACCAAATGTGGATTCATCACAACACCAGTAATGCCATCATCCTTCAAAGTTCAACCCAATTTACCACATTGTCATTTAAGTCCTATTTCACCACTTCACTCATCTCTTCCACATAGCTACTTTGTGCATAAATTCTCTGTGGTAGTTAGACTTGCATACTTTTTGAAAGAAGTACATTTAGGTGGTGAATGTGTGGAAAAGTTCTAGAAACCAAATTGCTCTGTAGGTTGATGAGCAGAACATGTCCAGCAACACCACAATCTTGCAGTTGTTGGGTAGATTGACCTTTTAATAATGATTACTGGCTTCAGAAACACAGTAGTGATCAAACCAGTTACTGGTCAGCTTTTGGTAATCCATGCCTACTTATTTTAACAGTAACGTAGTGGGAAAAATTCCACATCCATTGGAGGCATACGGCCAAGCAGTTGACATTTGTGCACACCACCAGGAATAGTGAAGGCCAGTGTGGTTCTTGGACAGTAGTTGGTATATGTCATTTTACAGCAGGAGATGTTTAGCTCAGCATTTAAAGTGCGTTTAGATTGAAGGTCATTGTTGTAAGCATTGGTGAATTTTCTGAAGTTCTTGCATTCAGTATTTTCTTTCAGTATGTTAGGAATGAATAAATTTTTTTTGATATATGATGTTGTCAATCACTGAATCTACTGGCTGACTTCTGGATCATATGATCAGGAAGAGGATGGAAAGGGATCTTCTGAAATACTCTGCATTGTTAGCTGATGTTATCCTGGTTCTTATAGCAATCACACAATTTGTTTCTTAATTATCACAAAGTTTCTGTCATTTCTGCTGTTTCAAGTCACTTACTATGATACTCTTCAATTTCAGAACAAATCTCTGATTTCTTTGCCAAATTTTGGAGTTTCATATGCTTCAAAAAGTTCCGCAGATTTTGCCTGATTCTGGTGGTGAGACCTCTAGTTCTTTACGCAATCAAGGATATAATGAAATTGATATTTATAGCATCATGGAATAAAGCAATAGTTTTGTTGATGCTCTTTTGAAAGTGCTATGACTCCTGATGTCATATAATACACCACTTTTTCTTCCAGCATAGCAAAGGCAGTATCCAAGGAATCCAGTCTTTTAACCCACTATAATTGAAAGGTTGAAAATGCAATTTTTACATTTATATCAGCAGTCAAAGTGAGCCAAACTTAATTGTAAACACTCATTTTTAACAATATCTTGGGCAACTTTATTTCTAATATGTTATCAGTCTACTTACAGCTTAACGTCAATAACAGTAACATGCTTGTATTATGAATAACATAGTTCAGCCGTGTGCTTCACAGATCTTTCAGCATGTCTATCTTTAGACGCTGGTTATGTTCAAAGCTAACACAGCTTGTTTTATGGAAAAATTAGATAAATTTTGCTAGTTCAGTAACTTAAAGATCAAAAAATTAAAAACAAAAATTTATATGATAAAAAATTCCTATATAAGTTGTAAACGTGAAAGTAAAATTATCATTACTACTTTATTATTTTGAAGGAAAAATACATGATTGCCATTTAACCTTAAAAGAACAAGAGCAAGATGTTAAATTATTGTACCTAATAACATTTTGTACCAATCATTATAAAACCTGATTTCTCTGAAGTAATCTTAAATATTTAAACTTTTACATGCACAAAAGATTCATGACACCATAAAAAACTTGAACAAAAAAAAATATTAACATAATTATGGTTATGTACAGTTTAAAATTAGTTATATCTGTATTAAGCACACTCTCATTACATGGTGTCAACAGAATTTAGCGGGAAGGAAGAACTTTGAATCCTTCCCTTTGAAAAGAAAAAAAAATAATGGCAAACTTTAACTGTGTAATTAAAATATAATTTCTATATTGACTTTTATGCTGATGCTGGTTTATTTGAAGTATTATATATGTACTTCACAAAGAATTCAGAATACTGTATCTAGGTTCTGTAGAAAACAAAATGGTAGTATAATATTACAACTGTCATTGCTTGTTTACAGCTATTATTTACTTTTAATAAACAGTAAACATCTATATCTATATAAACAAAGACCCGTACAATATTAGGTTGTTGGCTGTTTTTTGTAATGCTTTCCCAGATGTATCTGTACAAACTACAAAATTTTCAGACTTTGGGGACTCTATTGATATATCTGATTAACGGTAACTGTTCTACATGGCTGTTGTCTGTTGCTTCATCTGCCAAAACTGACTTTATTCTGAATCTCTATCAAATAAAGCATTCTTGGTGAATTCTTTGTTTGCTCTTCCAAAAATTTTATCGCACGCTTCAGCTCTAAAGTCTACTAGTTTCTAAAAATTCTCAGCATTGTCTGTCATCTCTATAGCCTCTTGAGTGATACATTTTTCTTTTGACACTAAAACAATTTTCAGGATTGATGCTAATTTGAGCAGCAGCAAAGAGAACAGAAGAAAACTAGGCCAGTCAAGTTGTGTTGCTCTGTGAGACAGTGTTGTTTTTTTTACAGACTTTCTAAATGCACTTATCATAAGTGTAGCTGCTTTGTGGATGTGTTAGCTAGATTTGTTTTGTGCTCCATTGGTCCATGTGCATATAGGTCTGTGTAGGAATTTTTCTACACAGTAAAACAATGCTTGGAACTGTTTGTATGGTTTCCAAACAGCTGTTAAAAACTTCTTTGCCTTCTCTAGTAATATTAAACCATGGGCCAGATTGTTGAAAGTCCTAAAGTCTCAGAGTCTCTGTTGAACCAGGAAGCTTCTTGTTGACTACTATACATTCAGGTAACCTGATGTTAGAAATAATGTCTACAACCTTTTCACTGCATGAAACTGAATATAAAATAAGCAAGTTGTTTGATTCACTGATATTTTGTTTTATTTGGCTAGCAATCTAGTACGTGAGCCATGCAATTTACCTATTTTGTTTACTAAACCTCATGATCTCAGAATTTATACACAATTGAAATAATATTATTAGAATTAAACTAATTTAGAGATCATTCATATATATATATATATATATTGTGATCAGTGATCAGTCTGACATCTCACATGTTAATGCTTATCCCATAGTGGTTTACATAATGATCTTGTAAAAATGTCCAAAATTTTCAACTGATGCCTTGACTGCAGGGTTATTTGACTAGCAAAAAAATTTATCATGTGTATTTCCCATATCACTGATTGTTACCTGTGTGACATGGTCTTCTAGACCAGGGATTAACACACTACTTATCCTGTGCAGATGAGCCATTGTATAGTCACACAGTGGCAAAAATGTGAAACATGCAGCTGATATTGCATTAAGCTTAATAGTGACTGTAATTCTTTGTTGTATGTATTAAGATTTTTAGACACTTTGGCTGATAGTCAAATGATCCATAGGTGGTGGTTATGGATCTGATCACACTTGATCATCTGACATAAATACGAGTTTAAAAAAAGGGGGGGGGCTACTTTTTGATCACAGGATAACCTTTGGCTTCTAATTTTTAAACTCCAAAATCAAATACATTTAGTTCTTGCTTTAGACAACCTGTCTTCTTTAACACTAAGAGTCCTGCCACAAAATTAAAAATACATTGTGGTGACAGTGTCAAAAAATAAAATTGCATTTTACCTATTGACATTTAAAATCATTTTTTTATTATTCATTCTGAATTTTTTTCATTGTAGTTTTTGTGCAAAAATCCTGATTGCCTTATGGAAGATGTTCTGGGACATTAAGATTAGAAAAGATTTCTAAAAATCCTTGTACCTTTATCTTTTTTAAATGCGTAGAGGGTTATAGTAACCCATGTTCCATCACCCTGTTTTCTTTCCTGTTATATAGGCCAGCTGTTTTCCACCGCTTATCCTGGCACCACCACCTGGAAGTCAAGTGATTGACTGCTGTGCAGCCCCTGGAAACAAAGCCAGCCATCTAGCGAGCTTGATGGACAATGAAGGGTAGTTAACTAGGCATTTAAAAAAAAAAAAAAAACAGAAACAAAGAATTTTTTTGTTTAAAAAAAAGCAAATCAAGGTGGTTACTTAAGAATCACCTTTTTTTTTTCTTTAAAAACCTGGAATCCAAACCTTAAACAGTTTGTCCATGTTTTTAGAAAAAAAAAACTGCCTTAAAAATTGCATTATTCAGCAGTTAAATCCATCCTCCTCGTAAATTTAAATCTGGATAAATAAAAGGTTGAGTTCAGCTGATGAATATTCATATTGGTCTGAGTAGGTTCAATCATTTAAATGTGAGAATGAGTTTAACTGAAGGAATGCAATAGTACAAAAAATAAAAAAATTGGAAAAATAAAAGTATAATTTATTGATGTCAAGTTGATATCAGACAAGAAATTTTTTTTTTTTTTAAATACTGTTGCTGTTGTTGTTAAGGTCACCACTCTATCATCATATGGCTACTTTTCTAAATATATCTAGTTATCATTCATGTGTATAGATCTGATAAAAACAGCTCACCAGCTGTCCCCTAATGGTGGACTACATCTTTCTATGTTAGCTTGGTGGTAACTCACTGGTGTACTGTAAGTCAACAATTGTGTAATATGTCTCAAAGTAAAGAAATCTCTCTCCAGAGAGAAATTTTGTTTGCCACTTCCTCCATCACAACCTGATAAAATGACACTATTTGATGCTAGCAGAATACAAAAACTAATGGGCTAAGAATGATCTCGGTCAGTTGTCTCTAGTAGACCGAGTTCATAAAGCTATTTCAAGTTTTAATATAAAAAAAAACAAACTAAGGAAGTTGTTTTTTTTTTTTTGTCATGTAGGAAAATCTTTGCATTTGACATGGATGAAAAGCGGCTGAATTTCATGAAGAATATGATGGATAAAACTGGAGTAAAATGTGTGGAATGTATTCATCAGGACTTTCTCCAGACCGTCCCTCAGGATCCCAAGTATAAAGATGTGGAATACATCCTCATTGACCCCTCATGCAGTGGATCAGGTACTTAGGAACTCTCCAGCCACCAGAATGTATATTGAAACTGGTTGGGATGATTGATAAAGGATGCTTTTATCTTTTAATTTATAGTTTAATCAAATATTGCTGGCCACAAAAAACTTGAAAGGAGAGGGCCAAGCAGTTTGCTTTGAAAATTCATTGTATTTCATTAAGTACAGCGTTTGATGGGTTCATTAGTGAAAAATTGGCAGCCATCTAAAATTTACTGTCACTGACACATGATGTCATAGCGACCTAAACTACATAGGGGTAAAACGCCAAAAGTAGACAGTCAAATTTAATAACATGTCAGACCTACCTCTTATGATATGGACAATTCTTTTGATTGAATCATACAAATTTATCACCAGTGCAGCTTGCAAATTATTTGCTATCTTTGGTGTCCAAAGATGTCCCACAAGTGCTTGGTCAAAGAGAGGTTTGGCGACATGAACTGAATGAAATTCATAATATTGGCTTAATGGGAATGTGCATTGTCATCTTGGTAACAAACCCATACTGTAAGGCTGTGAAAATGGCACTACAAGTGGCAAGAATACTATCTATCCCTGTAGAACACCAATCATGTTTGCTGTTATACTCAATGATGATTGCTCACAAGAAGGATTCTTGATCCTTGGTCATTTGCATTTGCACCAGAGGGATGTTACCACTGTCCTGTTCTTCCAGTACACACATTCTGCCATTTCTGAAGTTGAGATTGAACTTGACATTGGCTCGTGTCCACTACCTGTGATCTAGACACCACCGAAGTCCGAGCTGTTCTCTCAGGTGTTTGTCAGTCTTGTGCGAAGTAACTCCTAGCCTGTAGCTACCTCAGTGTTTAGCGTGTAAGCATTCCCCCACACACTTTAAGAGGAACCAGTGTCCTTGTCCTGTTGGAGTTGCTAACACAAAGCCATGGCTATCGCAAATCAGATTTTTCAGTTTTCTGCTCTCAAGGATTTTATCGTAATGATTTGTTGCTCTGGGTTAACCACTACAGGACTTATTCTGGGTTCTGCTGTTACACGAATAGTCACTTGAAAGAATATTTGCATATTTGTGGTAGGTTGTTTTTTTTTTAATTTTTGCATTGACAAAGTCCAGTATCACTAATTTCTTGTGCATACTGTATTTAATTTTGGGATTTTACTCATCTTTATTACCATTTTTCTTTATGGGGGAGGATTGTGTGAGAGCTAAGTCATTGAATTTTCCAATTATATTGTCACCGAGCTAAGTTGGTTGTTGTTTAAACACAAACCTTCGCAATCTGCTTAATAAATTATACTGTGTTGTGTTGGCAGGAAAAATGAATTGACTTTATCTAACAGCAGTGATTTGTTTTACAACCAGTCTGTCCTTTACATATTTATGAAGTCCAAATTTTCATTCTCCCCCCCCCCTCATATTTGAAAGCCTTGTTAGTTCAAAGGTTTCCAAAAATCAGATGTAAGGGAGCTTATCTGGATTCTAAATGTCATATCTTTATTGAGTTCCTGATTTCTTCCTTCGGAGATCCAAAAAAAAAAACAATGTGAAATTAAATGTCGAATTAAAATTCCGATTTGTACTGTTAAATAACTAACTCAGCAAAAGAGAATTTAAAAAATGCACTTGTAATGATGACCCCTTTACTAATACCTAGAAAAGTATTAAAACATCCGGGCCTATTTAAAACTAAGTAGCTACCTGGAAACCTCCAAACTCTACGAATTGAACTGAGTGCCTTTTTTTTTCTTTTTGACAGACAAATATGAACAACTTGAAAAAAAGGATCAGTAGGAAAGTGATCAGAGACATTTTATACTTGACATAAGAATATTTGAGTTTGTGTTCACCTGTGATAAATTGGAGAAGAGTTAAACTTCTGTTATCAGCATCAGCCAGTTATTATTTGAAAGATGTTACTTTGTCTCTATACAGATAATCACGAAACAGTTTCTGTACTCACCTTTGTTGCTTTTCTGATATTACATTGTGAATCATTGGTACTGATTTTTCTATGAAACGTTAAATATTTGCATGAGAATCTAAAACATACTGCATATGTATATAAATTTTCAGACTGACCAGAGTTAGATGCAGTTTCAGGACCCTATCAACTGCTTGCAATGTGTGACCAATGTTGTAGTTGCAATCTTTTAAATTGTTTTTATTATCTGGAAAAAAAAACAATTGTTTTACCATTAAAAACCTATAGATTTTCATTATTTTTATTTATGATGAACATAATTCAGTTCAATTAGTAATTATCAGTCATGGGCAGATAACTCTTCATGGTTTTATCCATACTCCAGATTTGGTTTTATAGACATCACATCAAATAATGTGCAACTGACCATGTCCATTGTCACATCCTGGATGTGTGCTGCTTTAAAAGCCTTTTTTGTTTATTGAAATATTTAAACATTCAGCTGGCTACATCTTTACATTTTATTTTTTTGAACTAGGTATTGCTACGAGACTGAATAATCCCATTGATTCAATATCGCCATCTTCCAGCGAGCGGCTTGAAAAGTTGGCAAATTTCCAGGTCATGCTCCTAAAACATGCACTGCTTTTCCCTCGAATTCAAAGGGCAGTTTACTCAACATGCTCTGTATATGCTGAAGAGAATGAAGCTGTCGTGGAAGAAGTGTACACCCATGTCAAGGACACGTTTTACTTGAAGAAAATCTTCCCAGAATATACTGGGAGAGGGAAAAAAGGCTTTCTTCATACACAATGCTACCTTCGCTGGTCTCCAAAACGTGATTTGACCAACGGATTCTTTACAGCTTGCTTTGAAAGACGAAATGGTTCAGGAACTGAAGAGGCATTGGCAAAGACTAGCTGCAGTCAGAAAAAAAGAATGATAGAATATTAATTGCAAGCATTTTTTTTTTAATAAATGAATTTAAATCTTTTTAATCATTAATAAATTTTAATCTGTTTATGACATTTATCTGTTTTTGTAGATAATTATAAGTCTAAAAATCCTTGCAAATTTTGCAGTTGCTTAATGCCATAATATCTAAAGTAGATTAATACCACATTATTAATGATGTAGATGCTTGTGCTATTAACTAAGCTGGTGTAATCATCAAATAGGGATTAATGTGCATCAGCTTATTAAAAAAAAACATTTTTTTTTCTTTCTTAAATAGTCATCTGTAAAGTGATTAATTAAGACAGCAGTATATGTTCTAGCTGAGTGGTAGATCACCTAGGCCTATGATGAAAATGTTAATTATTGGAAGAGTTTTTATTAATGTCATACAGTATTGACTTTTCTGGCTGTTTGTTTTTGGATCTGGGCTTTACATAGGATTTTATGTATATGATTTCTCCTCCTCTCCCTAATTATATTGATTCCATGTGAAGAAATTGTAATCAGTGAATATATTTCATACTTACAAAAGAAATTTTGCAAGTTTTGAAATGATAAACTGTGAAAATGGTATATATTTATCAAAATTTGTACAGTTAATGAAATAAGTTTGGTTGGTAACGCTTAGTGCTAGTTTTAATTACATTGGTTATGACCCATTTAGCGTACTTTAGCTGGTGTAAGTTCTCCAAATGGTTCTGGCAAATTTAACTCCTATCAGTTATTTCAGTTTTGGGCAGGGATTTTGAAGGTTTTATAACCACTTACATTTTTTTATATCTATGTTTTGAAGATAATGTATTGACATTTAAATCAGACCAGACATTACTCTTAACCTTGATTCTCTGATCTCAAGTAGACATCTTTAAGGTAGGTGCACACACTCAAATATGCTTCTTAGGAAGTTTTTTTAAAACCAATTAAACAAACAAAATTAGAATTTCAGCTTGAAGTGAAAATGCATTGTTAAGTCATTGACTCTAATATTTTACATGGGGGGGATTAAATAAAATTTACTTATTAAAGCAAAATGGGCATTTAAAAATTATTCAAGAAGGAATTTAAATCTGGTATTGGCATTGCTAAATAATGTAGAGTATTGATAATACAGCTGAAATTATTTTTAAAAATGGCAAGAGCTAAGAAGATAAACTAAGGTCATTTTAGATTTCAGCAGAATCCAGTCCATAGCAGATAAACCAACAGAACTTGTCAAACAATTAGTGTAAATCTAAGTTCTGAAAACCAAAATGTTATATTGAAAAAAGAACAAAAAAAACCCTGCAGTTTTTTGTATTTGATAATTTTCTTTTAAAAATAGATCTTTGGATGAAAAGATTTTCCTTACCTAAGAGCTCATCTTTAAGCTGGTTAATAGAGTGGGTGAGAATACCTTGAATGTAGAAGAAAGCTTAGTAAAGTTCCTGATTAAGAAATTAAAACAATGAATTACTAAAATAATAGTAGTCTCATCAATTTAATGAAGAAAAAATTGACTAGATGAATATTACTATTATGGATTTCTTCACCATAAGCGTTCGTTTTGTTAAAATTTATAAATAAAATACGTTTTTGATATAATTTCCTTTAATATTTAGCCAGATTCTCTTCCAAAATTACACATTGAAACTAAAGTTTACTTTTTAAGAGTAACTAAAAGCAGTGTCTCCATTGTCATCCTGTTCACTAAACATTACTTTTTAATTTATAATATACTATTGACGTTCAAAATTAAATATTTAACAATAAAATAAACTCATTATTTTTCTAAATTTTTTAATAATTTGTACACTGAATATATAAGTAAGTAAGTAAGTAAATATACAGTACAGTGAATTTGTTTTCATAACAGGGTAATTTTAATATATATATATATAAACCAGTGCTACGCAGCAAGCCAATTTGGATGTATTTTAATCGTTTTTGTATACGAAATTATTAATGTTATATATTTTTTCCCTGTAAATTCTAATATTTGATCTTAATATTCACGGTTGTAACGATTTAATATATATAATATATATATATATATATAATACAGTTCAGCTATAATTGTAAAGCCTCTAACCCAAAGCGTTTCATGTGTAATGGATTTTGTATTTGTAACATAGATTAATTAGTCCTTCGATTATAGCAGAAGTTTACAATTTATATTAATCTTCCTAAATGGAAATAATACTGCAGAAATGTTATATTCTGTTTTGTGATTTGGCGATCGCCGCCTCGCGTTCATACAGCATCTTGGAGAAATACTCTCTAACCCCAAGCGCCATCTGTGGTTGATGGCCGACCGCTGTTCGGTAAATACGCTCTACAGTATACGCATCCTGTTTATCTTGTAGCTAAACAGTTGGTTCTCCGTTCGACATTTGACTACGACCTTATTGGGGTACTACTGTAAGTCAGACGGCGAAGAGGAGAGACCACGGACGAGGGTTAACTTAAACAAAGGGCCGCAGTCTTGTGTATTAAGACCAGCAGTAGGAATGTCCCACCCCTCAGCAGCTTAACTAAAATACCTTTGGTGGCCTGCACAGTCAGTCTACAGGTGAGTTCTGCTGGGTGCAGGCCTCGGAAGATGGATCTTCGTTAGGCTTCACGGTAGTTTATTATAATTGTCTCTGGTTTTGTTTCATCGGTATAATCATCGTCGTTCTGTGGTTGAGAACCCCGGTTAACACGGACTCGTCCTGGCGATCAGACAAGACATTGAAAAGTCTGCGAGGAGGATCCCAACCCTCGTGGATGGGTGAGATAAGTTTGTTTGTTTGTTTTTTTTTTAATTTAAATATAAGAAAAAGGAAACGACGAGGTTGCGCCGATTGTGGGGGGACCCAGAAAACTCTCTAGATCCAGAGGCTCTGAAATGTAACTTCCAGCCATTCTCCAAGGAGTTTCATCTGCTGGTCCAGTGGTTCCCAACCTTTTTGGACTCGGTGGACCTTTCTCTAACACTCAAAAGACCTGCTACACTTCCATAATTGAACAAAGAATAAATTTAGCAAAAAAAAAAAAAAAAAAAAACCTTACACTAACCCTTCAAAATTTAGTGACTTAACGTGATGCTTGTTGCTGCTGCGCCTGGGCAGCCGGCTTGGAAATTCGCGGCCGTGTATTTGCCAAAGCCAACCTCATGTCATCCTCAACATCCAGCCTGTTCCTTGCCTTTGTTTTGATGTGAACGAGAGTTGGAAATCCAGTCTCGCAGAGATAGGTGGAAGCAGAACTCGGAAGGCGAGCATGGTGACATCGGGATACGACTGATGCATAGCACACCAGAACTGGTTCAGCGATTTATCATGAAAACAGATCACGTGTGGCTGGGGAATATATTGTATATCATATCAGAAAAAAAGGATTTTCGGGGATCAACATCTGCGCATAGCCACCTCTGATCAGAGCAGCTGTGTGGGGTTGGTGCCCAAGTCTGCCCAAAATCGAGCTGGCCAGTGTGCGTCCGGCCGAAGTCACAGTCCAGTCCTTGTACCGTGCTCTACCCCCCCCCCACAGGTGTCGCGGTCGAGTCTTTTAGCTGCAGGCCCCAATGGCATTAGCCAGTAGGGGCGCGGCTCGATTGCGTCAGTCCTACTGTGGTAACAGTTCGAGTTCCGGCCTTTGTCGCCAGCGTGTATTGCCCGTGTTTCTATGAGAGTGACAGGAAGCTGCAGGGGGAGGGGGGCCGGTGATGCAAGTGCGTTACGGCAGAGGCCTGTGACACAAGCCTTACACCTTCGGCGCTCAGCCTCCCATCGGTGATACCGGCGTATTGCACGCAGGGTAATTTTTGTATACTTTTTTCTGGAAAAAAGTGCGTCTTATAAGCCAGCAAATATGGTACATATAAACAAAACAGATACATACTCATGAACAGTTTCTTGACTCAGTCATACAACAAAAATTGAAACTACCAGGGTTCCACGACCCACTGGTTGGGAACCACTGTGCTGTGCCATATATTTTTTTTAAATTTAGAAACCCCTTAACATGGACACAGTTACTACTAATTTTTTTTTGTTTTTGTTTTTCAGTTCTCCGACTGATTTTGTTTCTACTTTCAAGTAACCTTAGACTTTCCGCTACATCTTCTGATGACTTTTATTAAAAAAAAAAAAACAGGAGCAATTCAGATTCATCTTTTGTCAGAATGGAGCTTGGGGTTCCATCAGTTTTCACGTTTGACCCAAAGTGTGTCCTTGTTCTTTCTGGCAAGACTGAATGCCCTTCTATATTATTGTGAGGCATTGCTTAAACTAACTTTGGCACTTTACTGGGGTTCTGAGATAACCACTGACTTTGAGATCTCTTAAATAACTTGATTACATCCATTTGTAGACTAGCAGCTTTGCAGTGATCACGAATTTGTACATTTGTGACTTGATTGACTTCCCTTCATCATTCAACAGCTTATTATCTCTTATAGTAAAGTGGAGTGTGTAAAAAAATATTCTGAAATGAGAAGTATTTTTTTCAGACTTTATAAGTATATTACTAAGGTAACCTTACAGTTATAACCTCAATAGTTTAAACTATGGTTAAAATCAGTATTTTACTTGGAATATTTCATATAAGTAGTGCACTCACCTTTCTACAAAAAATGTGATTTGATTAAAATCAGCCTTTCCATGAGAATACCAATTACCAAATTGTGAGTTTTTCATGGTAATCTCATACAGTGTGAGGTGCATATGTTGATGTTCCAATAGAGAATTGGTGTGGAGCTACATAGAACAATATTTCCTGTTCCTTGGATATTACAGTAACTTCAAGATGCTTATTCAGCAGTTTCATCCTTGTAATAATGATAACAAGCAGTAGTTGATTCACTCCGGTTTTGTAATCAACTTTCACAAATTTAGTGAGCACATTATACATATCTGAATAACTTCCATAAACAAGGTAAATGCATGGATCTGAGTCTCAAGCAAGATTTGAGAGGTTAAAGAGTCATTTCAAAATTAAAAGTTCCATTGATTAAAGGGGATGAAAGTTATGTTGTTTTAATGTGTGTTCCACCGCTTTTCGGACTAAGCTACCTAGTACTTGTTTAACAACTTGTCAACACATGAGTTATAAACATTGAATTGGACTTTGTTTTTCATTACTCCTGTTTTCATAAAAAGCTGTATTTTGCAGAATGTGACAGGCAGAACCCACAATGTACACTGCATCATTGCCATTTTACATTATGGTCTTAATTGAGTTTGTGTGTGTGAAAAGATTGGCAGATGTATTGCCATTACCTATTCCTATGGTTATATCAAGTAATTTTGTGTTTGCTTACTTATTTATCCAGTCAAAAACATTTTATGAATGTAATGCAGTTCTTGAGCATATGTGACTGAGTTTCATATCAAATAGACACATTGTAAATGGATTCACCTCCAGTAATTCATTGTCAAAGAACATGTTTGAGATTTATTTGCGACACCAGATTTTCTTTCAGTGGTGGAGCACATGCATAATTAATTATATAGTTAGTCTTTATGTGAGCTGAAGAATAAATGTAGGCATTATCACTATCAGTTAGCATCTGCCTGAACAGTAGATCTGAATGATTAGACATGAATGGGGAAAGTTATATCCCACAATGAAATTTGTAGCCAAAACCTTAGCTTATGCTATATTCTAAGCCAGTGAGCTTGGATTTATCATACCTAGGTTTACAGTAGGTTGATTTTTCAGTTTGATGGTCTTCACCATCTTTATAATGAATCATATTCTTTTCTGCTTATTGTTTGGTTGCTTTCTTGAACAATACAATAAAATTAAGTGCAGTTCTCTCAAATGTCATGTAAAATGTGATATTTAGTTGTCCAATCTTTTTGAAAAAATGAACTGTACTTTGCAACACCTAAAAAAATCTTGTGGAATATTTTCTTTCCTGACTATTTACTATGATTGCGAAAGGCATGGAGGGGAAATCCAGGTAACATGGGTGACCTCGCCTTAATGCTACACGACTCTCCCTGTAATAGGACCAAGAACTGGGGCTGCAGACTCTAGTATCAACACAGCAAGAAATGTTTGATAGACATCTCCTAAATGTCTTATACACTGAGATGGTGCTATTGTTGGCATAGCTGCAGGGAATCAGTGAAGCATTCCAAGGATAACTTTTGTGTTCCACCCATTTGTTGTTTCACAACTTCTAGTACTAAATGCATTGTAAGTAACATTCCATTACAGCTACAATGTCATTTATCAAATACTTTTCAGTGGCTGGTAGGCTTCAATTTTGTAATGAGAATGTGCAATATAAACAGTCAGAAAGCCCATTTGGAATTGATACCTGGCAGAATTTGATCAAATAGCATCAACCATACATGAAATCCCAAATGCATAAGATTTCTAGGATTTTTGTCTTGCTGATTTGAGAGCACGGATCTAGCTTTGAATGTGTATTGTATGAGACAGAGCTTTTTTCCAATATTCCTTTTGGTTTGTGCTGAATTAGTTTTTTTTTTTTTTTAATTCTCTGACCTTTAAACAGTGAAGAGGAGAAAATGTTCATTTTGTAGCATTTGTACCACATTTGTGAATATAGATCATTTATGCAATCAACAACAATTCTATCAGATAAATTGCTTTCACCTGACTTAAAGCACTGCCATTTGTTAATTTATATGCTGATTAATGGAAACTACTTTTCCTGATACCAGATCTCATCTGTACTGTTAACCTTGATTTAAATATTCAAGTATTTAGAATTTTTGAAGATTTAAATAGATATTATAGCATTGCTTATATATTGCTACTTCGAAAGGAGATTGTTTTAAGTTATAAAGCTTATGATCTCATCTTGATTGTCTTGATAACAGTTGTTGCTTCTAAAGTGATGAATGCCCTCTCTCTCTCTCTCTCTCTCAAGAGATGAATTAAAATGTTGTGACCTATCTCTAATGCTTTTACATTTAAAGCTATACCTGACTGCTGCAAAATGCACAACATGAGCATAACACAATAAGTTAGGTTTTCACCTGGATACTTAACAGATACAAGTAAAATACACAAAATCTACAGTTGTGACAATACAAATGTATAAGAGAGTTGAATTTTTTACCTCTTATTGTTCACATAGCATGTTGATTGTAGATTTTTAGCTTTTTGTTTAACTGCTGCAGAGTTTTTGGTTTGTATGCATAAATAGTTTTGTCTGCTTTGATAATGTTTATGGATTTTAGATGTACTTACACTAATTAGTGATTCCTGTTGTGTTTTACTTTGAAAATAAATTATTTTATTTATTTTTTCAGATTTTTTGGAAAAGCTGGTTTTATTGTTGAATGTTTTTTTTTTTTTAAATCTTGAGCAAGTCAACAGAAAAAATACGAGCAGAGGAGATTTTGAGGAATAGCAAAAAAATACTTTTCTTTTTAAAATTGTGTAACATGAGAAATTCTTCTCAACCTGCCCCTTGGAGCTACATAACTTTGGTGCTTCTGTTAACATGGATGGCCAACAACAAAGTGATTTATACATATGTCGACGCTGCCAGAAAGAATTTTTTTACAAATCTGAACTGATTAACCACGTTAACAGCAACCATTCATTGGCATTACTCTACAGATGCAAACATTGTCAGCAGTCATTTTCTCTGCAGCAACATCCCACTAATCCTGTTCATTCTCATACTATCAAGCAGTCCACTCAGTGTGAACATTGTGAGAAACCATTTGCAGAAGCTAGTTTTAAGACTTGCAATGAAACTGATACTGGAAATACAGCTTTTAAATGTGATCATTGTCAGAGGTCATTTAGTTTGTACAGTCATCTGATAAGTCATCTTAGAAGTCATACCAGAGAGAGATCTTTCAAGTGTGATTATTGTGGGCGATCTTTTACTGAAAATAATCGTCTTAATAAACATATAAGAATTCATACTGGGGAGAAACCCTACAAATGTGATCAGTGTGGGAGGTCATTTGTTGATAGTAGTAGTCTCATAAGTCATATTAGGACACATACTGGGGAAAAACCTTTTAAATGTGATCATTGTGGGAGGTCATTCACTGAAAACAGTAGTCTTATTCGACACGTTAGAACCCATACTGGGGAGAAACCCTTCAACTGTGATGATTGTGGCAGGGCATTTATAGACAGAAGTAGTCTCATAAGTCATGTTAGAACCCATACTGGGGAGAAACCCTACAAATGTGATCATTGTGGGAAGTCATTTACTGAAAATAGTAGTCTTATTCGACACATTAGAACCCATACTGGGGAGAAACCATTTAGCTGTGATCAATGTGGGAGGTCATTTACAGATAGTAGTAGTCTCATTAGTCATGTTAGAACTCATACTGGAGAGAAACCTTTCCGATGTGATCAGTGTGGTAGATCATTCACTGAAAGCAGCAGCCTCATTAGACATGTTAGAACCCACACTGGGGAGAAACCATTCATCTGTGATCATTGTGACCGGTCATTTACTGTGCGCAGCAGCCTCATTAGACATGTTAGAACTCACACAGGAGACAAGCCCTTTAAATGTGACCACTGTGGGAACTCATTTACTGAAAGTAGTAGTCTTATTAAACACGTCAGAATTCACACTGGGGAAAAACCTTTCAAATGTGATCATTGTGGGAAGAAGTTTACTCAGTATGGACATCTCATCAAACATGTTAGAATTCACACTGGGGAGAAACCATTTAGTTGTAGTGATTGTGGTAGGTCTTTTAGTGATAGCACAACGTTCATTAGACATGCAAGAATTCATACTGGAGAAAAACCCTTTACTTGTAACCTTTGTGAAAGATCATTTACTGTGCGTAGCAGTCTCATTAGGCATATTAGGACTCATGCTGGTGTAAAGGAATGTTTACCAGAGGAAGTCATTTGCTCAGCATGAGAACTTTGAGACAGTTTAGAACTCATGTGGAGGAGCCCTACCAATTTGCTTCTCTCCTTAATCATGAGACTGAGTGAGAATTACCAAGAAAAGTGATTTTTAAAGAGTACATGAGAGCTGCAATGAACGTGTTGTCATAGTGATCTTGGTCAGCTTGTTAAACAAATGTTTTTTGTTTTGTTTCCAGTCAACTTTATTTTTCATTTCTTTTGCTAAAGTTACAATGCACAGTATTCCTGTGATTAAATAAAGAGTCTAGGTAAAAATTTAAGAAGTTGGAAGTAAGCGTGCTAAGAATGAAAAAAAAACAGCCATAAAATGTCTATTGACAACATCTCCATTCAGCTTTTTTTTTTGTTTACTTTTTTAGGGTAGGCTACAGACAGTAGGTGGTGGTCACCCAACTGCTTGCCTCGGAAACAGTTCTCTCTCTCTCTCTCTCACTATAGTAGTAGTGTTATTGTGTCTTTGTGGTTCTGGTACATCAGTAAGGATGCTCTTTACCAAAATATCAGTCCGAACCTGTGCTCTGCTGGAAACCTCACAAATTATTCGTAGTAAAAGAAAAAACGGTCCGTTTTATCTCTAAATTGCCAGGTGTGACATTAATTTTTTTGGTTTTCTACATGCAGTAGTTTGGTCCATCTAAGTGGCCTTGATTAATATGACTAGAAGTAATGAATTTATAAAATTTGGGGGTTCTTTTCTTGTAGTTAATTAAGATAGAAAATGTTCCCAAATAATTTTGGTCTGTCCTCTGAAGGATGCCAGCTACTCTGTTGAAAATCTCTTAAGTGAAGTAAAATATCCCTGATTTTTTTTAGATGTAAAACTAAGCCCCCCACTAATCACTTTATGCATTTTTTTTTTTTTTTAGTTGTCTTATTTATATCTTGATATAATTTTACTACTTTTGTTTTGATTTTCTTTTCATGTCTAGGACAATGATCTTAAAATAGTCTTAAACTTTAAAGCTGGATAATGTCTATTTTAACAAACTTAAAAAATTTAAAAAAATCTCTGCATCATTGCATTTCTCAGGTGAATCAATTTGGGATGTAAGATATACGTTTGTGTATAATTTGCTATATATTTGTCTACATGCATTTATGAAAGGTATAATTGCATCTGTTTTTATTCAGACTTTTATCTGCAGATTTGCCAACTTTGTTATACCTATTTATATATAACACCTGCACTGTATAGGTGTGTGTATGTTAACATGTCTATTAAATTACATTGCACATTTTATACTGACTAATTTATAGTTTTAAAATGTTAATTTAAAATTAATTATTATGAATTTTCACACTTCAGTCAAAGACTAATAGTTTAAAAATATAAACCTATATGATTTATCAGTTTTCTTGATCAATATTTGTTTAACCTAACATCGTCATCAAGCAGCATGAATTTCCAGAGGTTGATTAGTGAATCATTCAGGACATTTAAAATAGAAAGTGACATCATTTTCTGAAATTGCATGTGCACCTAATTATCTTAATGCTTATTACAAATTTAATTTACTGTTTGAATAATTTAACATTTAGTATGAAACTTCCCATTTTACTGACCAAACCAATAAATTATTCAGACCCAAGGAAAAATGATTTCTATCCTTTGTGGTACTGACTCTGGATTTTTTTTCAGTATCTGCTGATATTTTAATATATCTACCGCTTAGAACATTGTGGTGATTAGTAGCAACTGCTAGGAATGTTGAAGACAGACTCATCTTTTAGAGAATGATATTGATGTATCCAATAGTGACAAACATGCTAGTTGAATACAAGTTAAATTTAAACTCTATTAGAAAGAATAGTGTGATCACAAACCATTGAGTATATAGCATTCAAAATGGAACAGCAGCAGAACATTTTTGTCTCAGTGGTTAAGTGTAGTCTTATTAATAAAACTTATAATAACCAGGCTAAAATAAAAGCTTGATCAAGAACAAACTTCTTTTACTGTTTTTCTTCACTACGTAAATACACCACCTGTAAGTCAAACATTTCTGTGGAGTAAATAGATCCAGCATCTAAATCTTCATTTGTGTAAACTGTTTCTAGTTGTCTTTTTTGAAAAGAAAAACGGCAGAAATATTTTTTCCTTTAGTTTCAGAAGAGGAAAAAAAGGTAATTATAGTAATTTTTAATACTGCTGAATTGTAAGAAATTCTCAGTGCTAAGTAAAGATCTTAAGGTAGTTGGTTCTGCATTCTCTTTAGAAGTTAAATAGATAATTCTTTTGTGTGTCAGTACTAGCTAATATCATTTAATAAACTTCGATAACTGTCGGCATTATTATGTCCGGGTTTGTAGCTTTTGCTCCAAACATTTTCATTTTTGTTTTAATGGAGTTTAATGCATTAACTCTCTTACACCTTGGAGGTCTTTATGGTTTCCCAGTAAATTTCTTTTTGACTATATAAAAAAAAAACTCATGAAAATTTCTAGCGGTGGTTTGGTGGGTAGACGTATTACAGGGAATCAACTCTCCGATAAGTTTTGTTTTCACGTGGGGTAGTACTATTTAACTAAAAACACTAGTAAACCGGATCTGACGTCGCGCGATGGCATGAACTGTACGATGAAAGTAGAGATTATTAAAGGAAGCTCGTCACGATGGTTAACTGTGGTAGGTCGCTGGACTTCTATGGAAATCAGTTTGTTGATGTACGAAATTATCGAATTATTGACCAAAAAAACAGTTTTAGCATAAATTGGTCTATTAAAAAAAAAAAAATCGAAACTTTTAGCAAAATATCCGGGTGCTTTTAATACTTCGTTGGGAGTTCAGAATCGATGACCGTTCTATACGACGCTGGCACGTAACCCATATCTCCTGTAGTTCCTCGATTCGATTAACCCATTACCTTCAACTGGCAAAATGATAAAGAAAACCCAGTAATTAAACACATTGAAAAGTTCCTAAAGAAGCGGATCACGTGGCACCTCTGACGTCACTAAGAACTGATAACGTGGCAAACATTCCATCATTTAAAAATTTTTTTGTTTCGTTTATCCGCTTAAAATCGAAGTTGGAAAACAAAACCAAGGGGCACCGGCGATGGGTGACAGACCGGTAACAAAGCAGGGAAACGGCTACTGAACACGGAGAAGTTCGCGATTCTCGCAGTACGGTGGCGGGTCTAGAACCCACCGTCGCAAGCTAAATAAATTTTTTTTTAAAAAAGTAGCTCGTCTGAAATATGATGCAGATTTCTAGAATGTCGAGGAACATCTGAGACTATCATGACCGGCTTTCTGAATATTATTTTAACGAGATTGGCACGTTAGCGTCGAATCTGGAGACTGAGGGAGTAAGACAGAGAATTAATCAGACACCTACCTAAATCTAAAATATATAAAAAGTAGATGCATCTTGTGTACATAAAGTTAGCTGAAACTGCTTTATTACAGGTAAAACGATGCACACAAAAACAATTCAAAACTGTCCTGCTGCCAGTTTTCTTAATTATATAGAGAGAGACCTGACACGAGTAACTCTGGAATTTAAACAGGACATTTTCAGTTCCATAGTAAGCAAATGATTGCAAGCTTTACAGATAAGATGAAGTCTTGTAGCCGAGAAGAGGGGTAACTGGGAACTTATCGACATTGAACAGAGGAATCAGGGTCGTGCGATGAGAAGATGTTAATAGGGTCAGCGGCAAATCCCAAAAAACAAGATGATTTTCCAATTCCAAAAAAAGAAGAAAACTATATATATATATATATATATACACACACACACAAACACAGTTGTCGCGGGGGTTACGTCCCTTGAGCACCCGCGAATATTGGACGTGGTCCATAAAAATGCCTATAAACGTCAAAATATAAGTAAATATATAATAATTTGATAAAAAATACAACACTCGAGGTAGCTACACGCGGTAAACTATGATGATGCTGGGCTGCATCTGCCTGAGACAGCGCCTCGTGGGCAGCAGCCAATCAGCAGCGAGGAGAAATGAATAACGCTCTCTGATTGGCTACTTTCAAACCTCCAGCCAATAGCGTTTATTTTATATTGATATTTTGCTGAATTTACATTAGTATTTATATCACAAAATTAGTAAATTATATTATTATTAATAATTTAGCGTTAAAAGGCGTGATAAAATATATATTGCCACGAAAAAAGCCATAAAAAAATCGCGGAAGATATTTGCGGTTCCGCGAATATGCGGGGGTTTCCACGAACAATTATTAGTTGGGTTCTAAGGAAAATTCCGCGAATAACCGGGGTGGGGTCGACTTACCGCGCACTCAAAGCCGTCATCATAGTGCGGCGTGTCCATTAAGGTTAGGGAGGTTGTGGAAAAGGAAACTGCGGCGAACCGCCGTGGTGTAGGAACAAACCTCTGCTGCTTCAACATTCCGCGAGACAGACTTCGCCCGTTTATGCCGATGGTAATTTTTCCAGTGACGGGCAGTACTTTTATGGACGATCATGCCCCCATTTCACAGTCAACCCCCTCCCCCACCCCGTACAATGGCCTAGTCCAGTGCTACTTAAAGTTTTGGCACGCGGACCGAGCACCGGTACGGCGAGTTTCCAGAGAAGAAAGCAGCAATGGTATAATATATTATATCACTTGAAGTATAAGCAAATATAATTGAACATCAAACACCATAAAATTGCAGTGATTTTTTTTTTTAATATTACACGTAAAACAGTTTCCAGTTAAATTTTATCAGAAAATTTTTATGAACGCGCTTAAAGATTAGATGCAGGGGCTTGATTTAAAAGCAAATACATTTTTCAAGAGAAACTTTAACCTGTCAAATTATTAAACTAGATAAAATCTAATATTTAAGTAACCTAGTAACTTTTAATCCAAGCATGATTAAATTTAAAGTCAGTTTAGAAAACAGTAAACTCGCAATGGTTTGATCTACCACAAATTTGATAGTCTCATTAAATATAAATTACAAATTTTACATGAATTCAGTGTAAATACTTATAATAAAACTCAATTTTTGTGCAGCAATTCTTCAGCGCGAGGATTAAGATCTGTTTACTGTAATGTGAAAACTCAAATTAGAATTCTCATGTCTCTTTTCCAAATAAATTTGTTCTGTTTACATGGGTTTTTCAGGTTGCTGAGATAGGGGGCATTATTTACATCATCTATAGTTTAAAATTATGGTTTCGTTTGTGAGTACAGTATTTAATTAAGAGATTCTCCAGCCGGATTTTATAACACCTTTGCTGAACAGAGAGAAAGATTATAATTTATAGATGAGCAGAAAATCATTCACAGAGCTACACAATAATTCGAACACTCTCAAGAGCGAGTCTGGCGATGATGAGAGAATATCTTCCGTCGTCTGTACGTCGAAAGTAATTCTTTCTGTGCGGCAATAAGTGGAGTTACTATACATTACCGTGCTGGCATCTGCCACCAAGCGGACACAGACTAAGCTGTTGACCACCGTCGACACTGTCTTCTAGATTTGCAGATCGACATAACTGAGTGGAGGCGCTGCACCATTGATGAAAAATGAGACCGTCACTTTTCCTGAGGTAGCACGCATGTTGTCAGCCCCTCGTGTTTTGGTGGCCCCCATAGCCTTCAAAAACTAATATTACTTTCAAATTGAAACTTCTGGATGCTCATGAGTCGATGACGACTTATCTCGCCTAGTGGACTTTGATCAGTAGTGTATCGGAGGACGGAAGATAATATTGCATTCTTCAGAATACCCCTGACCGTATTGACCTTGACCTGCAGGAAGATCGAGTAATATTCTATAAACCAGAGCCACTTACGTTTGGCAAACGCTAGAAGCAGCATCAGTTTCCGTGAACATTACCCAAGAGAGATATCAGCACACCTATGGGAACATCTTCCTTGAAAAACCTGAGGAACAAATTAAAGGTCACCTGCAGATTTTGGGGTAAGAATCTAGACCAGGTAACCAAGAAAACATTTCTTACCTCGACGGTTACAAGATGCAGAGACGGCAATGGATGATGGCCAAGAAGTAAAAAAAAATACCATCATCACATGGTATTTGCGTGACACCAAATCAAATGTCAAGAATAATACTTAAATACTTCAGGTTTCGTTTCTCGTTATGCCAGTCATTAAAGATGAAGCAAAGACATTTGGTCTGGTGACGGCACTCCCATCGCGTTCAAGAATTCCGGAACACTTATTTCAGATACATTAGAGAATACATGGATACGGCGCAAACCCTACGGGGGTCCAGATCTGCTCAGCGTAAAATAAAACATACGATCTTTCTACATTTTAATTTAAACTTTTGTAATAGTAATAATTTAGAAGAGTTACAAATTTTGATGAAAATCAAATTTTAAGAATTAGACGAACCAGAAACAGGTTGCTCTTCAATCAATTTCTGTTGTCTGATTACAGAAGTTTAACGATTAATTTTCTCTAATTTATTAATTGCTGAATAGCAGATTGATTTGAGTTTTTAATTTTTTTTTTTTTAATTCACTTAATCCGCTTTGGTGGATTTTAGAACCATTTTTAATCAGATCTACGGCAAATATTTAATTTAATATCAGGTAGATTTCCTGTTTGGTACACGGCATCTTTTCTAGACACGGATGATTTCTTTACCGATTCAGATCAAAGCGTTCGTACATACTGCTTTGTAGGCAGTGCGAGCCGACAGTTACACTTAAGAGGAACGCACTTCACTGCGATTCTAGATTTCCTTTAAAGAATTAAATAACTTCCAGCCAGACTGGTCAGTCCGTCCGCCGGCCCTTTCACCCAGAACGGCTAATTAGCGGAAAGGAAGGCTCCGCCAACAAGTACGCGAGGGGCCCACTGTACCCCTGGGCCAGGAGATCGTGGACGAAGTAACGGACCGAGGTAGGAAAGTTGTAGATCAGTGCAGTGGGTTGCGAAGATTTCTAGTTCCCCCCCCCCCCCACAGCTTTGGAGGAAGAACCAGTTATGGATTCGGTTCTCTGCTCGCGGAGCGCCTCCGGCGTGAGTGTCCACAGCTGTGGTAGAGCTGCGGTCCAACCTGAACACCCTCATCATCACGGACAATAGGACAGTCCTCGGAATCTAGACGCCGAGCGCCCGTGAACGAGATTAGTAGTGTTTCGAGAGGCCCGCTAGGTGTCGCGTCGCGACTTGCGCTACCTGGCCCTCTGCGTACTCTACCGAGGAGACTAATCGAAGCCATTAAATTCAAACGCAGCATCCAGTTCTTGACCTGTTTTTATGGTGGCATTAACCACCAACCAACCAACCACCCACAGCTGTAGCCGAGAGAGAGAGAGTTAAAAGAACTATATGCTTAGTAGTGCCATCACCATCTCAGAAGCCTGGTCGGTGCCTCAATCGCAAATCCGACCTGATGTATTCAAAGCGAGGTTCGCCCCCGAGGATGGGAGGCGAATTCTCTGAAGTCCGCGATGACATTAAATATGGGGCTACGAAGTGGGTTTAGATTTTAAAGAAGAATATCAAATGAAAATGTATTTGATGTTTATTAATTAATGGAATTATTATTTTTTTTGTAAAGAAAATGCATTTTATTGACATTTTCTCTTTTTTTTTCCAGATAATTTAATACCATATCATGAAAGTTTAAATTGTTAGGCGATTCATCAATCTAACAGCCTCATCTCTGCTAATTATTCTTATTGGTTCCTTTTGCTTGAAAAAAAAAAAAAAACAGCTTTAAAAATTAGAAGGATTTTTGTGGCAGCTTTGTTCCATACAATTCCTACTGATTAATCTTACCGAATTTTCACTTCAGTGAAAATTGTTCCATGATCCTCGTCAAAGTTTATATCAAATTGGTTGATATAGAAAATTCGTGTTCTAAGAATTACTAATAACGTTTCTAGAAGCATTTTGTGATAATAAAATTGATGTTATGCTCTCTTCTGGAGAGAGAGTTTATATATGTTAGAACCTCATCATTAATGTATACCTGGAGTTTATTTCAGTTCGTTGAGTTCTCATCTCATCTATCGTCCTATTATTATCAGCTGCATGGGTTCTAACGCGAATCTGTTCTCAAAATGATCTCGCAGCCTGAGAAATACAAAAATTCCTTTTTCTCTACAATATTATCGAGAGTCTTAACATCGATAACACTTCTCCCACACAGGACAACATTCCCATATTAAATCTAGAAATAGCCATTTATTTTCTTTCGGTAATTCCTACGTTGTTGTATCCACTTAAACTAAATTCTAAAACCGAATCCACGGTCACATTGAAAATCTGAAGAATTATTATTTCCGCTATAAATTAGACCGATTAATGTACGAAAACAGTGATATAGCAACATAAGAAAATTTGAAAAAAAAAAGCTCAAGTAGTTGGCGTCCAGACGTACACACGGATGTTTCCGGCCACAGACACGAAGAATCGTCAAAGAATTTGAAAATAAAATAGAGTTATATCTAACTTTAATCGGCATCCAAGTCTTAATTGGTTCACCAAAACCTCAATTTACTGTGAGACGTGATTAAAGGTAAACTTACAAAAAAAAAAAAAAAAGAGAAAGAAAATTGTAATTAACGACAAAAAATTATTAAAAAGTTGCTCAGTCTCGTGTTAAAATAGTTATAGAAAGGAATCAAAAGAAAAACCAAAAATGTGGTAATAGATAGCGAAAATAAAAATGGCGACTTTTTTGTCTCTAGGTCACGTGAAAAAAAGGGGGCACGTGATTGAACTGATCTTTGTGGCTAGGTGGTCCGGTCTAACAGAGCGGCGGTTGGAATCGGTTCGTGCGCGGGAATGTCAGCTGGTCGCTCTGCTAGCGAATCTCTCAACAGACGCAGCTAGGATCCAGAGACGGCTTCCTTCAGACGCGAGATTAGGTCTGCCGGCGACTTACGAAGCTTGAGGCGCGTTCTCGCCCGCCGTTTCTTTTGTAACTAAAACAGATGCGGGTTTGTGATACTCGGCACTAGATGGCGACCGTGTGCGACAGATCGGTGTGGCTGCTGCTTCTTCAGCGGACTTAGATCCGTGACTGAATTCACCATTACTTGTGACATGGGGGGGGCCTCCTCTCGAAGACACCTGGTGATAATCACCACCAGGTGGACTGCCAAATTTCAGCAAACATCACAAATTCACCATTACTTGTGACATGGGGGGGGGGCCTCCTCTCGAAGACACCTGGTGATAATCACCACCAGGTGGACTGCCAAATTTCAGCAAACACCACACGTCAAGAGCAGCGCTATCCAATCTGAAAACGACATTAACGTGTCTTTGAGTTCGGAAGCTTACCATTAACCATTTGGCTTTCTTACCGCCAGAAGATACACCAAAGAGGAATATTTAGTAATCAGGAGAAACAAGGTTGCTTCTTCTGTAACTCACTAGATTTCATGTTCCGAGGAGGTACATTTCCCGTTACAAACCTTTAAATTGCATGCGACAGTTTAAAAAAACTGCTGAGAGTCAAGGGGCACAACGTCGATATGAATGATTAAATGCCATAGTGAAAGTAAGGTATATACACACATCGTAATTTAAGGGGGAGTTAATGTTGGCAAATATCAATCAAAAATAACTAAACGTCGCATTCAGTAGTGTAACAGGTTTCATTAAGGAGGCGGCCGGATTTTGAACTCTTTCTCGAAGCGGCAAACTCCTGTTTCGAGAATTCTTTTCAGTATCCTTGCGCGATAGCCTCGAACGCAGCCGGCAGCGTAGCGCCGGTGTCTCGCGCTTCTGATGAGTATTTGAATGGTGATCGGGGACCGGATCGTTTCCTCCTCCCCACCCGCCGCGAGGTTCGTAGCGGAACAGCTGGTCGTACGATGATGGCATCCCGAGCAGAGTTCGGAAGGTGCTTGAATCCGATTAAGGTTTGGGGTACGGGCTGGCCTCTCCGTACTGCTGACACAGTTGAAAGATTTCACCCCGATTGTCCCCAGGTCGTCCACGAGAAAACGAGTTTATTCCCAACAGCACCAACATTTGAACTTACATGAGCATCACGGATCTCTACCATGATGTTCTTGGAAACAGCGAGGTCAGTCTCGCCATCCAAACTAATTCCGCGTCACACGAAGCGCCGATGATCGCCTCGTGGGCAGAAGTCAATTAACTTCTAAAAGAAGTCTGAAAGAATCTCAGTTTAAGTTTATTCCTCTTACCTATAGATGTCGCCTCGGGCGTCCACGAAAAAAAAAAACTCACCTGAAGCAGCATCCCGAGAACGTCGATAATATCACCGTTCGAAAAAATTCCGCGTTCCGCACAGGTAACTCTGCTACCCGACATCCCGAATGGCGATCGCTTTTCCTCCGAGTGGAAACGAAATATCACCACAAACGGGGTTTTTTCCAGGTGAGAACTCGCCTTTGGTGACAACCAATAAGATACGAGGCTGAAAAGAGACAGAACTAAAGCGAAGTGGATGCTTTTAATATAAACATAATTATTTGTTTCGCGTGATATCTAAAGAAAAGATATTTTTTTTGTTTTGAAATAAAGCCACATTTTCCGATACGACACGTGATGATAAACGAGATTTTTCATTGTTATTAAAAAAAACAACAACTACGATTTAGATGCTAAATTTTGTAGTATTCTATAGTAAAAGAAAAGGCTAGTAAATAAAAACTTGCGTAATTTAGTAGTTGCATATATATAATAAGAAAATATTTTAGATTCTTTTCAGATAAAAGAAACCATCGCCTTAAAACAGGACGGTCACATCACTGCACACATTTTTTTCTTTGTAGTCTACTCGGATATTTTCGTCTTTCAGAATCAGCTTTCATGTATCTGTTTCCTACCTATCCACCCCCCCCCCAGAATGGAACCATTCAAATCTACCATGTATCGGAGAAATAGCATCCAATAGATAAATTCATGGATAACTTCTGCAATAACAAAGCAAATGTTTACCATTCCTTCAGTCAACTCAATCGAGACAAAGCCTTCTCTTAGTCTCTTTTAAATTTTATACCCTTTTTTTTTCTGCGACGTTCTCTTGGTTAAACCGGCGAATAGTTTTGTTTATCCTAACAGGTTTTCCACGAGTCTCGTCGAATCAGCCGCTTCACCTGAGCCTTTGTTTGCAAAATATATTTTGCATATGTTTAGACACGACGGACTGAGTACGAGAGGGGTCCTGACGTCAGAGCTCGGAGCAAGGGAGACAACAACGATGCGGCGAGTAGAGTAAACGATCGGCGAAGCTGAATGCGTTGGGCATCCTTCATAAAACGATTCGTCTAGATGCTAACTGCTTATCGAAGGGTGTCGTGTTCAATTCGCCGTGGCACAATAACGAAACAAGAAACAGTAACCACGAGGCTTTATTTTAATTTTAAGGAAGCGTTTTTAGAGTAAATATAAATCTAATTTCTGATAACTTTACATCTATCAACAAACTTAAAATTCGACAACACAGCACCTATATGTGTATCGTTTATTTATCTGAAAACTAATTTTCTATAGTTTGATTCAGTAAATATTTGTACCGTGAAAGTAAATTAATTACACGCTGAGACCCAAAATAGGTATTTTTAAATTGAAAAATTTCTGTAGAATTTATTTAAAACAGTCCTAAAGTTAAACGGATCAAAGTAAACAATGTGAATTGAACTTGCAAAAATCAAAAACTCAAATCGGACTAATACACGACAAATACTACTACTACTGATGATGATGATGATGATGATGATGATGATGATGATAATAATAATAATAATAATAATTAATAATAATAATAATATAATAATAATAATAATAATAATAATAATAATAATAATATAATAATAATAATAATAATAATAATAATAATAATAATAATTTGTCGTTAAAATCTGGTATTCCAACAACAATAGAAACTGTAATTGTATGGTAGCGTGCTTCTGGTCTGTCCAGTTTTTTTTTTTTTTTAAATCTGATTTTATTTGCATTTAAATCAATAGCGCATCTAAATCATTGTTGTTACACGTTGCATTTTTAAAGTTAATGTTATAGCATATAAAGACGGCTCGTTTTATTTTACACTATACAGATACCTGTCATAATAATTTGGACACTAAGTTTTTTGTTTTTTTTCATGTCTCTGTAATGTAAGTTTCAGGAAGTTTTGAAGGTGATGAGAACACGTCACTGGACGACGAAAAATCATTTTTGCTTTTAATGACCGAACGAGAAAGAAAGGGAAAACAATCTTTAAGCGATATTTCATGACATTTAATTTAATTTCGTGTAAATACCATGTCAGTCTTTAAAGATGACGTTTCATGCAATGCGTCTCCCACATTAGTGATGATCTGGTACAGGTATTCCAAGGGAAAACAATCTTTAAGCGATATTTCATGGCATTTAATTTAATTTCGTGTAAATACCATGTCAGTCTTTAAAGATGACGTTTCATGCAATGCGCCTCCCACATTAGTGATGATCTGGTACAGGTATTCCATCGAATTTGCTGTCACTGCGGGCTTGGTAGTTGGCCCCTTAATTTTCAACAAGGATGCTCCCACAGCTGCTCAGTGGAGTTTATACCCAGGCTCAGGGTTCGGGGAAGACCCATAGAAATGAATGCTGTCTATTCTCCGTCTTCCAGATTCTAGTAGATCTGGGTTATGGCTTATTACCCTATCTTCCAGCAGAAAAATGATTATCAGATACCTCAAGCTAGATAACCCTGGACAGGGATTTAATATCTCCATCACCAGTTTCAACGCGAGTTTAGAATCGACATCTTGTGTAAATGCCCTCCATCAGTGTTCACGCTGACTGGGCTGCTTCATAGCGTGAATCTGAAAGGGGTTAGAGAGGTGCTGCTGTAGAGAGATATACATACTGCTGGGAAATTCTCCGGGATTTTTAAAGAAAGCGCTACGTTAGTTATCTGTCATTTTAACACTTTCCTTTTCTCTTGTATGTTAAACTTAATTTTTACACAAATGACCCATAACCAATGATGGAAAACGTTCTTACGGAACTACCGCTGAGATAAAACCCTGGTCTGTCGTCTTAAATTGAAATACATCTCTTAAGAATGATGTCACTGCTTCCTCATCTTCGTTCGAATCACGTAAGAGGAAGAATAAACCTTGAACACTCACCTCGCGGTAGCTGAAAAGATTACAGGATATTAGGATTTGGCTTTGTTCCATTCAATCTGCTATAATGCCGCCAAACTTATTAAACTCTTGCGATTTTTGTACTGAGCCTCTGAGCAACCACCGAAATATGAAGTAGTGGATGCTTTTGATTTCCCCGAGGTTGCTCTTTAAACAGGTGACTACTACCTTCTACAGAAAAACCACACGCTGCTACTGCGTCACGTCTCGGGCCGGCAGTCCCGACACAGGTAATTATGCTTTTAACTGATCCATCTTTAGCCTGTGGCAGGAAAAATCATGTTTAGTACCTTGCACCAGAAATGAGTAGTTTTCATTCCATCATCACTAACTCGAGATAGCGTGGTAACGACCCCTGGTTATCTGTTTGATAGAATAAATTGGTTTGTTTTCCGTTATTGCTGGCGATGTTGTCTATAATGGTGCTTCACTACTTTGTATGATACGATGCAATCAAATATGGTAATGTAAATATCCATCCAATATTGCGGTGGGCTAATGTGGTGGTCAGGTGGCTTTAAAATAATTACAAGAACACAGACGGTATTGCAAACCTCGGACGGTTTCCATCTCTATGAAGCAGCGTATCCAGGCATTTTTATGATACTTACAACCCAGTATACCGACGCGAGCCGCATTAACCCTTTTGACTTCTGAACTTGACTTACGTTTCGGCATCACGTTCATCGATGGGATATCCATAGATGCAACTCTCTAGAATTTAAGGGTACAGTGCTTAGACGCTGCACTCCAGCATTATTCCATACCAAGATGACAGAAACACAGCTACCCTGCTTCAGCGACTGCTGAACTCTAAGCAGAGCTTCATCAGTGCGTAACTTGATAAAATGCCCGCACTAAGTCTAATTTCTGACAAAATTGAAAAGAAAAAAAAATTATTATAAAACGTTTCTGACATAAATTCTTTCAATCCGCATGGAAATTTCTTCTAGAAACGCTAGTTTTATCGCAACAACTGTTTAGTTCTTGCAGCTGCTGAACAATGAAATTTGCATCTCTCTAGGTGTGTCAGATTTTTTTTTTTTTTCTACCCGGGTATCTTATGTCTAAGGCCCTGTATACGTGGAGCCAGCAAGAGCTGGGAGGAGCTGCAGCTCTGCAGATCCTTCTTCAGTAGCCCGATGCTCATTCAGTGGAAGTCGTATCAAAATCTGAACATCTGATAAAAGCCCTTTGTTCGTTTCTTTGAAGACTTATGCAATACACTCGATAAGGATGATTAATCATCAACATTATTATTAAAGGAGAAGTTAATGTAACAAGTCTCGCAAAAATCTACCGGCAGGTTAAAGATAAAACGTTCAATAAAATTATTGTACTTTATAAATAGTGAGGTAACCTGTCGCTTGTCACGTCATTATTGCCTCGGATATATCGAGGTGTGGACGATGTAAATACACCAAGTCCCATTGCTAGTAATGTAGGTAGAAACTTTATGGGAGCTGGTTACCCCCCTTTAGATTATATGCTAGGTGAAGGGTCGAAACGTCCCTACACACACTTGCTATAGTCCCAAGCCTGACGGAGTGATGGAGAATATTATACAAACCGCGTGTGTCGCTCATTAAAATCTCTCTCGCGTTTTTTCTTCTTTCAGATGTTCCTGAGATGGAGGTGAGCAGTTTCAGAATTATCCGTGTGCATCAGCTTCAAACCAGATCGTGGACCAGTGCTTTTAATTACTGAATGTTTTTCTTGTTGTATAGAAGTGCTAGTTTAAATGACGAGGCTGTACTCGGTTTTTGTTATTCTGACCAAACTCGTTGGTCGCAGCTGTTACTCTTTTCAGTAAAATTCCAAGTTGCAGAGCCTACAGAACTTTCACAGTTCTAACGTTCTGCTTCAGAAAACACTTCAGAGATTTTGGTGAACAGTTTAATGTCAATATTCTAATTATGAAAGTGGCTCTAATTAGTTCTAGTTTTATCGTTAATCTTATTTTCAAAGTTTTTTCACACAATGACGTCTGCTTTGGCTCAATGTTTCATATTGGAGGGAAAACAATTGAGCTAATTTACATTTTTTAAAAAAATTTTCTTTTCATTCATCTTTAATTTTCACTTTAAATATCTTTCACCTGTGACATTCATGTTGACTATTCAGTGGATAATCGTAGAGTGGAAAACCAAAGAATGCAGTCACTTTTTCTCTCTCCAGGTAGTCTTATTATGCACAGATGTAGAACATGTCGCTTTATAAGTTCTCAACTGATTAAACTGCTAAAAACAGATATGAGAAAAACCCGTATCTGAATGAAAACGCGAGATTTTAATGAAATTGACGAGGTAAGGCGTAAACATCGTTCTCAACTACCCTGTATCAGCGGTAAATTTTCCAAACGAGAAACCGTTCCTTGCTAACATTGTTTTCTCTCAGAGGGGATCGGTCAAAATTCACGTGAAGCGAGCAGGGAATCAGGTAGGGATGGAGCTCTGTCTGGAAGACGGCGTTTCTCCAGTCGGTCATGTTATTGACGATTCCGTGGACCCGAATATTTCCTTTAATACGGGATTCGGGTATGTTTGCACATGCATCATCATGGACACGTGTAGAAGGAATTACATTTCACTGCGATTCTCCAAAAATCGTTCTCTTTAATTTAAATGATTTTCATCCCACCAGATTCAGTTCCAAACCGGATCAGTCCGCCGGCTCTTTCACCCAGAACAGCTAATTAGCCACTGTACCCCTGGGCCAGGAGATCGTGGACGAAGGAACGGACCGTGGCAGGAAAGTTGTAGACTTTCAACTTCACTGTGCGAATCTAATATTACGACTCAACTATTTACCTGCAAGGTAAACGTAGTTTGAAAATGTTATAATTAATGAAAAAGAAACAATTACAGGCGGAAGAACGTATATATTACAACAAAGTGGTGGTTGTTCGATGAATTAAAAGGACAACTCGGCAGTAGTAATAGATATCAAAACTGAAAAAATAAAACATGGCGACTGTCTGTCTCTGGGTCACGTGAAAAAGAGAGAGACACGTGATTCTCGCGGAGGCCGAGCTGATCTTAAGGCGGGTAGTTTGGTCAGACAGAGCTGCGGTTTGGAATCAGTCCGTGCGCAGGGGTGTCATCAGCTGGTCGCGCTCGTCTCGGCTTGGGGATCTCTTGAGGGATCGCCCCTCCAGCTAGGATCTGGAAACAATATCTTTTAGATGAGAGGATAGCCATGGTAACGACTTACTGTGCGTGTTCTGTCCGGGCTGAACTCTTTATAAAACGTAAATGGGACGGAAAACTTCTAAAAAATGGTATCATCGACGTGACTTTTAACGGTAGGAGCTGAGTTTCAATAAACATTTGACTCTTTCCTCGCGGCCGAAATTAATGTTATAGAAATTTAGCTTTAGTAATTAGAAAGGTAGAACCGGTCGGTCTCACAACGCACACAGCCACCTCGCGTGCCGAGGGGCGTGCATTTCTTTTACCTTTACCTCCAAAAATAAATAACGGGGGGGAATGCTTTAACCCTTCCTCGGTTAAGTCATCCTTCAAGCCGGCTGGACATTGAACACGCGCGCTAGGAGCACGCCGCCACCAGTCGTATTAAGTTTTCTACCCGATCTTTAAAATCGATCTTGAGCCTGAGGTCATCGATTGATGGCGATGGTGCTCGAAGCTCGTGCGGGTTCAGCTTCCATCGCGAAGTTCTGGCGCGAGAAAGAAAACAAGAACTTTTTGTGGATTTTCCCGATTACAAAGTTACCAGGTTTCTCACATAAACCAAACTTTGGCCATGGATTTATGATTTAAATTTCTATGGCTAACGCTTTCATTACAAGTAGAGAACTCCATCGACTGACATGAGAATAAGTTCTATTAAATGCAATGATGCTTACTGCAAGTTAAATAACAGAGTAAATGTCATAATTAATTCATGAAATAAGTAGAACTCTTTAAAAATAATGTCACTATTTTATTGACAAGGAGTACATAGCTTGTGTTTTGACATGCGTCAGCTTTATTTACCATGGTTCCATTCGGACACTATTTTAAGTAATCCGAGGATGCGATATATAAATTCATTAGCTTTGTTTAAATTTACATCAATTAAAATTGAATTTTTTTAAAAAAAAAGGTTAAATCAACAGAAGTAAAACAGAATCTTTATTTTAGAATATATTGCACTAAAAAAGAATTAATCAGATCAACAACAATTACCATAATATTTTAGCTTCTTCACTAACTAATGGATACAGCCTTTGGCTCATCAATAACGTTTGAGAAAATTGTGTGTTTGGCCATGCCAAATGTACAGTAGAGGATTTTACAAAGAATCTTAAAATACCAACCTTTGGTTATGGGATAATAAGAAGTCACTTGCAAATAAGTTTACTGTGATCTTCGATTAATAACACACTGAATGCAACCAATCACAAAAGGCTTACCTATGATCTTGGAACGGGCTTCGTTCACAATCAGCCAATCGTAAAAGGCTTTACCTATGATCTTGGAACGGGCTTCGTTCACAATCAACCAATCGTAAAAGGCTTTACCTCGGGCTTCGTTCACAATCAGCCAATCGTAAAAGGCTTTACCTATGATCTTGGAATGGGCTTCGTTCTTGATTATCCAATCGTAAAAGGCTTTATTTGGATTGTTAACCAAAGACATAATAGGTTTGTCAGAAAAGCAACCAATTCCAAAAGGCCAGTAGAGCCGTAAGTTTTGCGAGAAGTGCAGTATATTTCTCATTTAATAATGTTATCAATAAAAATATACAATTTTAACACAAATCCAGATTAAGCCCTAGGCGGACGTTAGTTACCTCATGGAAACATTGTTAAACTCACAAAAATCTACATTATAACTTTGAAGAGCCATTAAAATCTTATCCACTCAATTATATTCGATAAGTTATTACAGTTGTGTTATTCTTTTTTAAAAGAAGTATACCATTTCAGCTGCTTATCTTAAAGGTAGGTGATCACATCAATCATAAAATGATTATCTTTATTTCGCATTGAAATACTGTGCTGGACCCTTAGTTTATGATTTGTAAAATAATATGTCGTAGTTATTTTCCAGTAACTTTGTGAAAAGGGAAGGGCAAGGAACGAAAGCAAAATTTTGAGAATTTAAAATGCTTAAGAGCCATGTGCGGAATCTAAGGTTACTCGCGCCTTTTCAGGCCCAGATTCAGAGACTTTTTAATGGTGATATGGCGTCGATAAATGGTTAAAGTTGAAGGAAATATTCAGAAGTGACTCTACCGAGACATCACGTGCGATGGACGTGCGAATTGAGTTTAGATTAAAGAAGAAATTGAAGTACAAATCAATTCGTTTGATGACGAATGTGAACGACTGGTTGTTCGAGATCTCGCAACCGACCGACCGAGCCAGATGACAGTTTAGTGGTCAGACGGGTTGTGCGTGAATATTCCGTTGCTGACGAGTTTCTAACGCGAGACTTCGGCCCCCGTCTGTGACGTCATAAACGTAGTCAGCGCAAACATAGGAATTTCTTAAGCCTGTGGACGAACATCGTCGTCGTGTTCTCGATAGCTGAATACTATCGCGACAACGCTGGTGTTTCCCGAGCCAGGCCGCGTGGGTGTTGGAGGCGATGCTAATCGAAGCCGTTTTCTTGTGCTCGTCCTACTGCCTCGCTAGGATGTACGCCAGGGGCGCTAGATGTCAGAACAACGTTTCCTTAAGCGGGAAGACCGCCATAGTGACCGGAGCCGAAAAGGGTCTTGGAAAAGCGATAGCGACGGAGCTGGCGCAAAGAGGGGCACGCGTGATTCTGGCCAGCAAAGATGTCGGCGCGGCCTTGATGACCGCCGATCAGATAAAGCGGACCACGCTTAACGACAGCATCGTCGTGCGTCAGCTAAACATGGCGTCCTTGGCCTCCGTCAAGAGCTTCGCGAAACAGGTCCTGGTCGACTCGGAGAACGTGGACGTGCTGATCAACAACGAGGCCATCAAATTCTGCCCCAGATGCGTGACGGACGAGAACCTCGAGCTTCAGTTCGCCGTGAATTTCCTCAGCCGGGTCTACCTGATCAAGCTGCTCGAGTGGAAACTGCTTCAGTCGGGCAACGGTCGGGTGATCAACGTCACGACCGAGCGCTTTCGTAAAGGTCACATCGACACGATAGACATGCAGGCCAAGACGAGTTACGACCCCTTCAGAACTTACTTTCAGACGCAGCTCTGCAACATCGTGGTGACGAAATACCTGGCCAAGAAGTGGAGCAACACCAACATCATGGTCGTGTCGGCGGACCCAGGATACGTGAAGGAGGATGTAGACGCCTACAGCAACTTTTGCTGGACAAACTGGTGGCAGAAGGCAATTTTGCAGTTGGTGGCCTTTCTTTTGTTTAAAAGCTATCGCCAGGCGGCGCAGACGATAATCTACTGCGCCACCTCGGACGGCATAGTTACCGGAGACTATTTCGCTAACTGTCAAAGGAAACTCTTCAAAGAAAAATATTTTCCAGCGTTAGGGAAAAAAATATTGAATAGAATGGATTTTACTCAGCATATGTTTACCAAAAATCACCAAAATAAATGACTATACCGAATTTGTTTTACACTTTAAAAATTATAGAATTTCATGTACATATCCTCGTTCACATCTGTACTCGCAATACATATATGTATGTGCACAACTTGTTAATATTCCTACTTCTCAATAAAGTGACATTGTTATTTACGTACAATAGAATCATACTTATCCGAAATCCGCTTGAGTGGGTAAACAAAGACACTCTGAAGGATGGAATCTTTGCTTTATACAACAAACACCCGAAACACGATGGACTACAATAGAAGGCTTGACGACTAACCCGGCACACCGTTTCACAGGAATAGTTGTTGAAGCATCAACCGTTAACCATCTAGCGGACTTCGTGGCAGGTAGCTGGCGGTCTCGTGATGTACGCTCTGTTCTTCAATACGAACCACAAGGAATCTGGGGGATCGTCGACCCATCCACCTAGCATGTCCGTACCCATTCGCCACGCACTGAGTACTCGTGACATGGGTGCGCTGTAGTGATCCCAAGCACAAAGCATGTCTCAATGTTGAGAGATAAAACAAGTCTTTCCATGGTATCGTACGAAAACGGGGCGCGCTCATTTTTGAGGCACCCTGTATATATATAGAAAATTAATCGAAGGATATATATATATATATATACATATTTTTTAACAATCACAGTCAAATAACTTTTGAACGTAAGTCTTTTATTATTTATAACTTAAATAGATTTTAAAAGTAAATTTACTGAAAGGACATCGGCGATCTACTTTAGCATCGCCCTTTACCTCTCTACTTACATGCATCATCTAACCTCTAAAAACCAAATTCTAATCTGTTGTCTAAAATATTGTAAACTGGGGAGTGTTAGAAACTTTTGGTTTATATTTCAGTATGAATTACTTTCTATGGCCCCACATCTTAAAGACTCTTTAGCTGTACAGTCGGCTCAAGGTGTGAACAAACCAATGAAAAGCGAAGAAAACTTAATGTGTGCAATGTTCCTCTTAGATACTCTTAATTTGTCGATCCACAAATACACTAACAGAGAGACAGATTTCAGTGTTCCATACCTCTCCGTTTCTCTCTCCTTTTTTTTAATAACCGTAATATACATTTAAAATTTCTCCTTAAATTCATAAGGTAAATATATTGTCGGAATCATGGACGGCAGTTGTGTGAGAGAGAGAAGATGGCGGCATTTTTCAGTCAAGCTACAGGAGTCCAATCAGAGATAAGAGATGAGTAGACTCGGGTGGAGCGAAAGAAACGAAGCTACATATAGTCTTTTATTTCTCTTTAGGTGATATTCTGACGAGATAATTTCTCAATACTGAGTTTATTATTAAACATGCTATAAACTTTGATAATATCGCCACAAGGTCGACGATATTCTGTTGGGGGAGGACCCATATAAATTTTGATCCAAATCCGTCTGGAGATAAGTCAATCTTGAAAAGTCGAGAGCATTAAATTGGGACGTTTTCATTACTTCTGGATCCCATTTGTCAACTGCAGTGTCAACTTTACCACTGCCATCCTGGCCTTGGCTTGTGACCCTTTGTTCTGCTAATCACAGGCTGTTAAAACTGAAAATACATACCTTCAGTAACCCCTGCAATTCTTGGAATTCACAAGAAAGACAAAGGGTATTATAAAGAGAAATATAATCTATGTATTAATTTAAATAAAAGGTTTTAGAATTTTAGTGATCTGAGAAATATCGATCGGAATTGATGACTGAACTGGAAAAATTGGAAATGTACGAGAAAGAAATTAGCAACGTTTTATACTTCATGACTTTGGTACGTAAAGAATTTCTCACTACAGATTATTTTCTTCTGCGGCAATAATAAAATGCAACATCACAATATAAAATAAAAATAACACAAAAACCTCTTAACTGCAAATACTAAACGTTATTAACCCTTTCGCTTCAAGTTTAACCTATGAAGATAGTTTAAATTACTCAAATTTATTTCCAGTAAATCCAATAGTTTTCGCAGTATTCTCTCTAAACTTGTTCAGTTTTGGGACGAATTAAAATACAAAATCTAAAGAGTCCACGACTTTTTTTTTTTTTTTAAATAAAAGCGAAAGGGTTAAGAAACGTTATCTGCTTGCAGAACATCAGTGTCAAGTCCTCTTCTCGTTGTCATTAACTGTCCTGTCCTTCCACTTCCAGTTGCTAGGTGACGTCACACAAGGCTGATTGACTTCCTGGATGACTAGAATTTTGGGGGGGAGCTGCTGAAGTTTAACTCTCAGCTTTCCACTGCCTCCTTTTTGTCTCTGTTTTCTTAGACCTCGACGTCGGTAAGCGGCGGGGCGATGAAGAACGTACTGGTGTCCACCTTCCTGGAAATCCATTGAAAATCTTTCGATTATAAACAGGTCGGAACTGATCGCTGGCGCAGCACCAATGTCAATGGGAGATAACTCGACTGGACACAGCTCTTGCGTGACGGGATCGTTCAGAACCGTAACTGCTGGTTCGTTACATTTCGACTTAATCCGTAACCTTGGTCGCGCATCATTTCCAGAACTTTAATTCGAAAGTGCTGCGGCAACAAGGTCTAATAAACACTTGTCATACTATACTTGAGAATAGTGCTCGTAAATTTTCGGCTTGTTCAGTAAAGGTTATTTTTTTTTTTTCTAAATTAACTGGCTAAAATTATATAACAGTGTTTTCTTTTTGTTAAAGTGAAAGTGATTTTTATTTTTTCATAGAGTAGTTCACGGAAAAAGTCGGAATGTGTCGAACGCAAAACAAATGTGTCCGTTAACAAGCTCTTTACGCCCAATAATAATAATAATAATAATAATAATAATAATAATAATAATAATAATATTCTTCAAAATGTCCTGTAGTTTTGACTTGCATGGAATATTATACGAAACTGTGAAGACGCTGCGAGATCATACTACTTGCGCAGGCAGTGTAGAGAAGCTGCTCGAGATATCGGAGGTTATGTCCCTTTGTAAGTTGCAAAGATCACCAAGCGCGCGCAATGAAACGTTTTGAAGATTTAAAGGGCAGTTCTCCCGTGCATAAACGGAAGAACGCAGTGGGTCTACGGCATAATTGCTACACTGCGCCCTGGGCGTGAGAGAAAGAATGCGAGGTTCCAGGGGGTCCCCAGAAAGTGCCTCCAGAACGCGTGTCTGTGCTCGATTTTCAGCATTCGTCAAGAAAACGTCTGTACGCTTGCAAGTCTTGTGTAGCATTAGAAAAGAAAGAGAGACCCTATTCCCTGTTCACAATGGCTGTGGTGGTGGTGCAGGAGGCTGAGCCAGCCGGTCGGGTCGGGCCTGCTGCGGCCAAACTCCGCGTCGTCCCTCCCGGCTCCCGACCATAAAACAGATGCCGGCGGGACTTTGCGCTTATTCGGGCAACTATTCTCCTCTGGGATATTCCTGGATAACAACGGGCAGACAGGTATTTAATGTTCCCCGTCCGGGTCTGCAGCGACTTCCTGAATTAACCCGCCCCTTAAATAAAAGGCTTTTGGTGGCAGACAGGCGTCTTAGATTATACCAAAAAATTGTGTATATATATATGAGTAGTTCAGTCTAAATACTTTTTTTTTTTTAAGGGTGGCAGTTACTAATCTTATCCGTCATCCTCTGTACCCTCGATTTTTGTACCTGTTTAACAGCATCTGATTTCAGTTTTGCCCACGTGGAAAAAAAAATAAATTGAATCTTGGCTTCATTCTCACAATAAATTTTTCCTGATCAAGATTTAGTTAATCAGGAAACCATCGTAGACAAGAGAGGCCTCGGAACTGCTCGGCTCCGTTCGAGCTACGTTAGTTTCACTTATCAGGGTGCATAATAGGAGCGATTTGAAGGGATGAAAAGCCTAATTTTATGTAATAATAAAAAAAATGCTATAGAGAAAACTGTAGTATCTAATGGTTTGCTGCTTCTTTCTCTCTCTCTCTCCTCTTTTTTTTTTACAAATAAAAGATTTATTATTATAAAATAGAATTATGCAAAACCTTTTTTTTTTCTTTTTTACAAAGACACAACAGTAATGTAATACATGTTCTTCCAGACGACACCGGCTCCAGGACTCCCGTTTAGCCGGTTTTCTCAGGTGATAATCCGTCACGAGTGCTCCCATCATCCCGCTTTCCGCCGCTTCGTGTTGAACCAACCGGAAATGGTTGCACGTGGCTAGGAACAACGGAAATCCTACCGGGAAACAGCGTTCCTATGAGGCGTCGACGACTCGTTGTCTCAGGTCACGTTAGACTGAGGAAACCGCTGCCGGAGCCGGACTTTTGGAATCTCCGATAAAAATTCCGGACTGAAGCTCGTGGGGATGCGGTGCCATGCTTCGGCACGGATTGCTGCTGAAACGGAGTATGGTGTCGGAGTTAAATCGATATCGAGGCTGCGCACGCAAGTTCTAAACAGTGCGTTTCGTTGTTGTTCTTGTTTTCGTCTGGAAAGTCTGTTTTTCAAAATCTCTCCATTCTATATTCTGAAAATATTTGTTCGGTCAGTGTTCTCATACAAAACGTGACATACCAGGCTACCCCCCCCACCCTTTTAGAGGTTGTTCGTCATGTTAGATTTTGCGACATGCTGCCGGCAAGCGGCGCGGTGCTTCTGTTGTCGCGTCTGCGGCCTCGTGGCATTCGACGACCCCTGCCGAAGCCCATGACTATGCGCGAGCCGTGTGCGACCTCTTTTAATTATACGTGGGAGAAAGTCACTAAAGATGGTTTAGGTTCACAGAAACTGTCAGAGATATCGCAAATTAACACTTCCCCGAAATGTGTGTCATATACAGTGGTGATCAAAAATCATTGCATCAATTGAAATAATTCTGAATTTGTATGTGTATGTATGCCTAAGTGTAATTATGCCACGTGACTAATCCAATATTTGGGATTTGTTTAGTGCCTGATTTATCAAGTAGGTATTTATTTTGTTTTAGAAAGTAGCTTTCTTTACTCAGAATAATATTGTAAGTTGTGTATTTGTTGAAGGTTTACTGCCTTTTAACTCTATAATTGCAACTCTTCAAGAAATTACTGCATGGTTAGTCCAGACAAAGATCCTACGAATATCATAACAAAGCTTAATTGGCTTTATTATGCAAAAAAAATTGTTTGTACAACGTAAAGCTGGCAACAAACAGTCAATATTATTTTTAATGTCATAAGGCGATGCAATAATTTTGGCTACCACTGTATATGTAATGACTGTTTAATTTTTTGTGTTTTTTCCAAATGTAGTATCGTTGTTTTCAGCATATACTTTTGAACTATTTTTAGTAGAGAAAGAAAGAGATATGACGTCAGTACAGAGAAGATGACATAGATATAACGTCAGCAGAGAGAGAGAAGAGAGAGAGAGAGAGAGAGAGAGAGAGAGAGATTCTTTTACAAAAATATAAGTATTACGATGCCTGAAATTGGAAAGTCGTAAGTTCGTCTGGATGAAAGGTCAGTCGGACCGTGTAAAAATACAGCATTGTATTGCGACTAGTATCAAGGCGACCTTTCTGAAAAGCGTTTAGGTTTTACGTTACGCTGTATTCTTAACACTTTAAGGAATCACAGTGCTTACCTTTTCTTAAGTATGACGGTGATCGCAATGGAGAAAACGATGATGGCAGGTACCCCAATCACCAGTGTCATGACAATTGGCCAGAAGGTGGCATTATCAGATTTTTGGCGTTTCGACACAAAAACAAGGTTCTGTGTAGTGTTTACGGTTTTCTCCGTTGTCAGGTTGATCAACGTGACGTAACCATCCGTGGTCGTCGATGTATCAGAGACGTTGAGCGTCGTCGAGTCTTCGGTGGTGAAGTTGCCAACAGTAGAATTTAAATCGGCCGTCGCGGCGTCCGTAGTCCATTTAAAAGAAAGACCGGTAGAACCGACAGAGCTGCCGTCTGTTGACGAAGACTGCGTCGTGGTGATCTCGCGAAACGGGCTGACGACTTCGGTGCTGGGAATTGCTGTTCTATTAAAAGGCTTAGACGTGGCAACCTTACCTGTGTTGGAGTAGGTAGAAGGTGAAAACAAAGATGGCGTGGACTTGTTGTTTAAGACAGTGGAAGAGAAACTAAAATCCTTCGTTTTATTTAAACTGCTGCTCGTCGTTCTCAGGTTTATGGAACTCGTGGTTTTGAGGTTGGGTGTTTTACTTGAAGCCGCGATGTCTGTTGTTGGTTTAGTGTCAGTCATCCGCAATATTGACGTTGTTTTAAGAATGTCATTCGTTGTTTCTTCCGTAAGAGTTGTCTTCCTTGACACTGTCCGCACACCAGGTGTCGCTGTATTCTGTCCACTAATCATTGTGGCACTCATATTTGTTAGACTAATAATTATTTTTTCTGTTCCGTCTACTGGGTTTGTATTGTTTATATCTGACGTTACCCCAGCCCTAACTGTTCCCCTGCTAATCTCTTTAGTCGACACTTCTAGAAGACCTTCAGCCGTAGTTGTCTCGAATATACTAGCATTTATTGACGAAACTGGAAAAGTATTATCCAATTCAGAAGACTCTGTTGCATCCTTAACCGCGCTTGTTTCAGCCATGGCAGTACTATTTCCTCCAAGTGAGAGCGAGAAAGTATTAGCCTCAGAGAGAGTAGACGACCGGATGGGAGAGTTAGTCGATGTGAAATTAAATTTTATTTGAGAACTGTTGAACTCGGGAAACCCCGTGGAAAGGTGCCCGAAATCTGTTGTTTGGCTACTGGAGAAATTGCTTCGCTTTATGGCTGGCGTTAAATCTTTTAATTTATTAGACGATCTGCTGACGGTTTGGGAAGTAGGAGTGCTGCGAAATGTCTGTGTGCGTAAACTACCACTTGTGTCATCCCTTTCCTTGCCGCCAA
>JACATO010001536.1:0-62827 GCA_018389105.1 Nautilus pompilius
TTATTTTTCGGAAAAAGTAATCAGCGTAAGAAATTTTAAAAAACCCTTCTTACTAGACAAGAAACACAGAAAGCCCTTGTCATGACAACCTGCTGGAACGGAGTGCATAGTTTGGTCAAAATCAATGACGACCAGAAACAAGTGAAAGTAGAGGCCCAGGAAGTTCTGTTAAGAATACAAACAATGGTTAGTGAGGAGTCTTAGCAGATCTGAAAGATCATCCTTCGTAAATTCTTCTGGAAATAATAAAATTATAAAAATTGTGGATAATATTTTAACTGATCTGGCTGAAGTTAAGTACAGACAGCTAAAAATCAACAACATCATTGTCCAGGACAAGATACTTCCAGTTGATGAGGTTAGTGTAGGGTTTAAAGAATAGCGAGTAGTCTGTGTGTGGCAGTTGGGCACCAAGCTTGGGGAAACCTCAACAACAGTAGCTGTGAAAGTCGTCCGGCCCAGTTAGTACAGTATCTATCTATTTCGCGTTGGCTGTTTGGGTGTAGTTCTTGGAGACACATGATAGCGTGGTTTGCGGAATGTTCTGGATGATCCAGGTAAGTAATCCAGTGTTTATTGAATTTAATCCCTCGTAAATTCAGGGATAAATATTCCAATCGTCTAGCCATGATCGCTATACCGATCTCGTTCGTCCGTGGACGTTACCTAGTTGTGTCCGAAAGGAAGGGTCACCGATCAGGTGGGCACTTCCATGGGGTCGGTCCCCTGAGTCACGTTTGGAGGGGCATCCAGCGACCGGGCTGTAGGCGATTCAGCCATCCTCCTCTCTTAGCTTTCTGGTGGTGTGGGGGGGGGCATAGATCCCCTGACGGTTCTCTTGCCCGCCTTTTTCCGCGTCACCTCGACGAAGGGGGTCGAGTCTCCTTCCTCCTCGTCGCTCAGGGAGACGGTGCCAACCTTGGTGCGTTCAGCCGGTGTCTCCTTTTACGTCATTTGTACTTCTCGGGGAATTTTACACCCTGCACTGAGTGGGGCCCCTAATTTTAATCCACGCTATGGGGCTGATCCCTTTAATGTCGTACACAGCAGTTCCTCGGTGGCCCCGCCGTCGTGTCGGCCAGCGTCCAGCGAGGCCGGACCTACATCGGGACAATGGATGGTTTTGTCTGGATAGAGGAATAGCGAACTTTTAGCCTCAAAGTCCAGGTTCCTCGAGGAAAGCCCGGAACGACTGTATCCCGTTACCGGCCTCATCAGCGAGGTCGGGTACTCGTAGGAACATCGTTGGTGTCTCGCCGGTACCCGACAGGTTAACAATAGACGGGAAGAACAAAGGATGGACGGAGCGAGGAGCCGGGTGGGATGGAATAAAAGAAAGATACAAGATGAGAAGGAAGACGGGAGCAGAGGATCATCTGTTCTGAGATCAGAAAGTAGAGGATTAAAAGGTCAAACAAAAGAACTATATACACCAAAATAACCCGAGTATCCACGGAATTCACAGAGAGAAAGTCTGAGTCCTCACTGAAAATCTGGGAAATAATCTGAGTCTAAGAACTGATCTCACGGAGCCAAATTAAACTAATCGGTAAGAAAGCACCTGACCACTTAATATTAATGAGCTACGGGAGAAACTAAGTTTGTCACCCTAAACACCCACAAAGTGCTCACACGGGGTCCCTAACACAAGGAGCTGACAGTGGACAGAGGCTGGCTCCCCTCGTCACGTGGCTGGTCCCTTTAACGTTTAGACTTTGTACAGAGGAGTTCGGCATTAGCCGCAGAACTGCCAATTATCTCAGTAGCCCCCCCCCCAATAGCTACTGAGCACCGCCCTCACTCGTTCGTTCAGGCCGTCCGACTTCTGAGGTGGCCATGCTGTTGTTCCAGTCTATGAAGAGACAGCTCTTCTTTTCCAATCTTAGGTTCTTCCGGTTGCCTGGGTCCATATCCAGCTCTTGCAGGAATTCCATGGAGGACGGAATCCCGGTGGCCCCGTCGTCCTTCGCGGGAGTTGGATTAATCCCTACGTCAGGGCTTTTAACAGCCTCGGCGACGATTCCGCATCACCGGTTGATGGCTGGGGCTCCATCAGTTACTATAAACACAGAGAGAGATGATTAGTAAAGGCGACAGAAAACAGTCGGTGGTCAAAGGGTGAAGCAGTGAAGGTGGAGGGGAAACAAAGGAGAGAGGGATCCTGTCACAGTAATTAATCTAAGTCAGGAAAATAATTTATGTCCTAAAATTATTCTAAGTATTAAACACAGGAATTAACTCCGAGCTCTACGCGATAATCTACAGACAATAACCCGAGCTCTACGCGATAATCTACAGACAATAACCCGAGCTCTACGCGATAATCTACAGACAATACCCGAGTTCTACGCGATAATCTACAGACAATAACCCGCGTTCTACGCGATAATCTACAGACAATAACCCGAGTTCTACGCGATAATCTACAGACAACAATAACCCGAGCTCTACGCGATAATCTACAGACAATACCCGAGCTCTACGCGATAATCTACAGACAATAACCTGAGGGCTCAGCACGAGCTAACAAAGAGATAAATAGCAGGAAAGTGATCCGCCCACCTAATGAATATGCATGAGAACCTGACACAGGGTTAATCGCCAAAGCCCCTTTCCGACTAACAAAGTCAATTCTAAACTAATCTGGCACCAAAATCGAAGAGTGAACACAGGATGGAGAAAACTAACTAACAATAGGTCGCTGGGCTGAGAAATTCACAGCACGAGGAACTCAAGAAAAACGCACGGAAATTTGAATAAATTTGCATAAAAAAGTGTCTTACCTTGAAGATGCTGTATCTTCGAAGAAAACGGCTCTGCTGTCGGAATTCGGGGTCGTCCGAGGTTTGAAGGGGAGGCTGGTGAGAGCAGGGGGCTGCCCAAACTCCTCCGTGAGACGGCAGGAGAGGTACGGTTTGTCGTGGCTGAGACTCTCGGATACAGAGTTCACTGAGGTGTATGCTGGGGTGACCGGATGAGGGAGGCGAGAGTCTGAGATGAGGCTTAAAGTGCCGTGTGAGGAGAAAATGGATGGAGACAGGTTCTCCCCTCGTCACGTGGTGGTCGGAGATGACGTCAGGTTGAGGTGTAGACGGGAGGTTGCCCGGTGACAGTCGTCATGCTGACCGACGCCCAATTCCACATCGTGGAGGCAGAAGCTGGAGCAGAGGTGATGAAGCTGCAGGAGAGAGGGAGAAGCGAGGTTAGTCCAAAAGAGGGAAGAAGTGATAGATGGAGGCTGGGAGACGGAGAGGGATGCCGATGAGATAAGATCTTCCGAAAATTACAATCATCTCTCTAAAACGAAAAGGGGGAGAAGGGATAAAGAGGAGGAAAAGGAGTTTTAAAATCTTAGTCCCCAGACGAAACGTAGGCATCATCAGAAAGGTGAACAGCCCGCGGACGGACGTAGGGGTGGTGATGGGACTCGAGGGGTCGGCCTGGAGTTGAGATGAGGTGGTGGCTGGCTAGATGAGGCGAGGGCGGAGTTGATGGTCGGCGTTGATGAGCCAGATGGATGCATTTGTCGCCCTGTCAGTGATGCGAAAATACCGGGGGGGACGGGTCGAGGAGCCTAACGAGTGGATAGACAGACATCGAGGAGATTGGCGCAGGGAGACGGACAGGAGGAGACAGAGGGAGGCCGGCACGTGGCGCTGACCTAGTCACGGCGCTCGGCCGGTGCCGTAAATGGCCGAAGTTCTACGCCGTAAAACCGCACTGATGAGGTCCGCTGCTGCAAAAGGAAAACCTAGTAGGCTTTTCTATTGGTGATACCCGGCCTCCCTGGGGGTAGCAGACGCGGGGACCAGGGTGTGAAGCAGAGAACGGGCGCGGGCCTGACATGTACCACGTGGTGTGAAGAGGAGCTGAGCCAAGATGGCCGACCTACACCAAGCTGACAGTTAATCGCGCGCTTCTGAGCTGGGAAAGGAAAAGAAACAGAGGAAAACTGACTATGAAGAGGCGCTGGGGTGGAATCCACCTGGAGACAGAGGGGGAACCGAGACTATCACGGAGGGGGTTTGGACGAGCCCTAAAAGGGCGGCTTACACTATAAACAAGCTGTCTACCGGGGCCAATCCTGGAAAAGGAATCCCTAAGCTGACTGATGATGTGAAGGTGATGTTATTTCCTCGAGGGAATTAATAATTACGGGAGCTGGAGATTACTGGAAATAGCAGGGAAACGGCCCCTTACCTTCCGGCGAGAAATGGTCTTCCAAAGGAACTTTACCGGCCGCGATGGGTCCTCGAGTTGGTCGGTCTCGTCTTCTACACCGGAAATCTACTGAGTGCTGTGAGGGGAGAGCAGGGGGCTGGCTACCCGACCCCCTCCGTGAGCCGGCAGGAGAGGTACGGAGTTCGCTCTCCGCCCGTCCCTAGAGGTGTGCAGGGGCCACTGAGACATCCGACCGGAGGGGGAGGGGATCTGTATCGGCCTCGATTTGCCGATGAGAGGAGACAACGTTCTCCCCTCGCCTTGCGAAAAGGACGGAAGTAGCCCGGACAGCGAGGTGAAAGGTCATCGCGCTGACCGGTGCCCCGTTCCCTGAAGGGTGCAGCTCCCGCGTAGGAGGACTAGAAGACCCCTGCAGCAGTTTTGAGGGGGAAGTAGCGCGGCCGAGACGGTGGAAAGACCATCGACCCGGTCAGCGCCCAATTCCGCAACTGAAGGAAGTGAAACACGTTGATAGGAGGGAAGAACGAGGATGGTCCGGGGGGGTAAGGAGGAGGGGGAAAGTTATAAATAGATGGTGGCTGGGAGGGGTGGAAATGAAGGAAAGGAAAAGGTGATGATAAAATTCTTCCGAAAGTTAAAATCTTCTTCCTGAAAACGAAAGGCGAAGGAAAGAAGAGGAAGAGGAAAGGGTTAAAATCTTTGTTCTTGTGGCGAAAGTGGACGAAACTTCGTAGGTCGAAAGCACCGTAGCCCGCCGACGGAGGTGAACTCCGGGGGTTGGCCTGGTGATGAGGCTGTAGGTTGTTGGTTCATTCTGTGTTGAGTAGACGGTTACCTGCGGAAATTCGGCGTTGATGAGCCAGATGGACGAGTATGTCGCCCTGTCAGTGATGCTGGACTGCATAACCGTATATTTCTGCCGTCAGTAAATCGTCACGTAGTTTTGGTTGAGGTGGGCTGACCGCCCTCTAGAGCCTTCCGACTGCCCCAAGGGATCCGCTGGGCGGAGAAGACCAGGAAGTTCGAAAGACGGTTCTTTTTACTCGAAGGGGGAACCCAAAGATGCGCCAGTACAAAGTGAGTTTGTGCTGGGGACTTTGAATGCGAAGGACCAAATCTCGGACTGGGCTCCACAGTTCTATGTTGCCGGGGCAGGAGAATAGACAGTGGATGGCCGTGTCGTCCTGCTCGGGACAAGCGAGACATTTCGGAGAAGTTAACAGTTTCCATTTATGTTTATTTTCCCTCGTAGGGAGTACATTTCGTAAGAGTTTCCAGTGTATGTCGGAGGAATACCCGTCCATCAGGCGGTTGATGCTGCTGCTCCAGATCCTATCCCATGGAAGAGGGCCAGAGTTTAGGGTAGCTTCCCACTTCCCCCTGTAATCTGGTTCCGTGATCGGTCGTGACGACAGGAAGGAATAAAGGTCACGATGGGATAATTTAGCTAGATCAACTACGTTAGTCCCTAAGCTTACGGAGTTGTCTGTTCCTATGTTAACGTTATAATCTATCCATGTGGTGAGAAGGGTTACGTGGTAGTCGGTTAGGAGTTTTCGGGTGGCTCTGTATGGCTTTAGTTTGTTAGTCAAAGCTTGCAGGCCGTCGGGGATGTTAAAGGCCTTAGCTACGCGATCTAAAAAGAGAATTTGCCATCTTGGTCTATCTGCAGTCCTTATGATATCGATAACGGTTTTTAGGAGTTGAGCACCTGTTTTGCTCTCTAGGTTGAGGAGGTTTAGTCCTCCTTGACTTCGAGGGAGTCTAGTTATTTGAGTATTAGCCAGGTGTTTGCGCCCCTGCCACAGAAACCGGTCGAAATCGGCGTCGATGGAGGTGCGCGCCCAACCTGGCAGCCCTATAATTTTGGATTTGTAATAATGCGGGTGTGCTGTAGGTGTTAATGAGGAAGGTTTGGTAAAGGAGGAGAGGTTAAGGGAGGACCAGCGGGTTAGTTGAGCTTTGATGGTGTTAATGACAGGGTTCCAGTTAGGGGAATGGATGTTAGTGTGATTGTTAAGGGGGAAGAAGATACCTAAAAGTTGTATCTTGTCCTCCACCCACGAAACGGGACTGCGAAAGCGGCTCTGGGTGCCCCCAAGCCACGCCGCCTTCGTTTTTCTGTAATTGGTAACCGCCCCTGGAGGCCCGTCCGAAGGCTGCCGCCAGGCTGGCCTCATCCTTCAGCAGGAGGTGGTGTCGTCTGCATATTGAGCTATTTTGGTGCCCGTGTATTCCCTGGATGTCGTTGGACTGGCGCACGAAAGCGGCCAGCGGTTCGGCGGCAATGACGAAAAGCATGGCACTCAGGGGGCAACCCTGCCTAATGCCACGAGTAGGGTGGAGGGACGAAGAACGAAAACCGTTGTGGACTAAGTGTGTCTGTATGTGTGCGTAGATTAGTCTAATGTAGTTAAGAAAATACTCCCCAAATCCAAGGGTTTTAAGTGTCTTAAGAAGAAAATTCCAGTCTACCCTATCAAAAGCTTTTTGAAAATCGACGGCTAGCATGATTCCTAAGGAATTTTCCGTGTCTAGCCTACTTGTAATTTCTCTGAACAGATGAAGAGTGTCGGAGACACTCCTCCCTGGTACTGAACAGGTCTGATCAGCACTGATAACTTTATCCATAACTTTGGCCAGCCGATTGGCTAGCGCCTTAGCTATGATTTTATAGTCGCTATTTAGGAGGGAAATGGGTCTCCAGTTGTCCAAGCACTCCCCATCGCCCTCCTTCGGCAGCAGGACGACAGTGGCAGTGCGTTGGCTTTCTGAGAGCACCCCCTTACAGTATGCGCTATTCGCAACCGATGTCAGGTCCTTAGCTAGGAGGTATTCAAACCTCTTATAGAAATCCAGCGTAAGGCCATCATCTCCTGGGGACTTGTCTTTATTTGAGGCCCTAATGGCCTGTTTTATTTCATTAACGGTTAAGGGGCCTTCACACTGCTCGGCTTCTAGGGGGTCTAGTTTAAGATGGAGACACGCCAAGAATTTGTCCTGAGCAGACGGACAAGTGTCCGCCCTAGTGTAGAGATCTTGATAGTAGCGAGCTTCTTCCCTAAGGATGTCTGCTGTACTAGTAAGAACGCGGCCGTCTTTAGTTTTTAACTTAGTTATAGATTTCTTTGCTGCCCTAGATTTCTCTAAACCACAGAAAGACATTCTATTCCTTCGCCGTTCATGGCCGGTACTCGGGCCCTAATTCTAGCGCCTTCTGTTTTGTGTAATTGTAAGTTCGCTAACTCGGTTTTGATGGCTTGTATTTTATCACTTCTATCTAGCCCTAAGGCCGCTTGTTTTAGTTCTAATTTTAAAGAGTCTGTCAGTTGATCTTCTAAAAACTGCCTATAAGCCGTACGTACCTGACTATACGTGATACTGAAGTTCCTTAGTTTAGCCTTACCTATGTCCCACCACTCCAGTGGGTCCGGAAACTCCGCCCGACGAAGCGACCAGTCCTCCCAGAGACTCTGTACACCCTCAACATACTCTGACTCCGTCAGAATACTGTTGTTGAGCTTCCAGAGCCCCGGTCCCCTGGCGTTCCCCGGAAGAAGAATCTCAGCCCGAACCTGGAAGTGGTCACTTCCCGCGAAGGCGTCGTGCGAAACGCTTTGAAGTGATTGCGCTACGTGTTTAGAGACATACACTCTGTCTATTCTAGTTGCTACGTTGTACTTTTTACTGAAGTGAGTGTATGACAACGCGTCTGGGTTTTTGAATCTATACGCATCGACCACGCCAAACTGCGAACACATGGTTTGCAGCTGCAGCGCCCCGATCAGATGCGTCCTACTCTTAATGTCCGGTCCCTGCCTATCGAGGTCGTGGGATGGGACACAATTAAAATCACCTAGAATATATAAGTCATCAGCAGGGTGAGACCTAAGCTCCTGCTCTAAGATATCATTGAAGTTCTGAAAGAACAGCGTCCGTTCCCTCGCAACGGTGGGAGCGTACACTGAAGCGATCATCACTTTTCTTTGGAACTGGGTTTGGCAAATAACTATGGCGATACGCCCATCGTTATCACTGTAAGAGTGCTCTATCTGGAAACCTAGGTTACTATGTACTAGAATAGCAACACCTTTAGCCCTACCTACCGATTCGAGGCTGGAGTGGATTAGTCCGGACCAGTTAGCAAAATAACTAGCTAATTCTTGGTTAGATTGTAAGTGGAGTTCTTGCATGCATATTATAGAGGAAAGTTCTGAATGCTGTAGGTGGTCTAGGAAAGTATTCCACTGGGACTTGAATTTTATCCCTCTTAAATTCAGGGATAAAAATTTCAAGCGTCTATTCATAGTCACAAATGCGTGATTAAAGTCCGAGGACATTAGTAGGTTAAGTTGTCCGAAAGGAGTCGAAATGGAAGGGTCTCCCTATTCGGGACGACTCTTCCATGTCAGCAGCCCCCGGAGTTACTGGAGGGTACTGCGCAATAGCCTCCATAAGTTGTTGTAGGGGAGCTTCGAGGGAAGTGACCGACGTCGCTCCTTGGTTTTGGGGGGTGAGACAGGTGCGGAATCCCGCACGGTTCTTTTGGCCACCCGGGGCCGAACCCTCCGCGGCAACGGAGGGGGAGGTACCGAGCAAGAACGGGCGGCGGAGGTAGTGTCGGAAACAGGTTCCGAAAGGGTTGTTTCCGCCGGCTGAGCCATGGGAGGTGCAGGCGTCATAGGCGGAGATGGTGCTGGCGTCGGCTTCGGTGTTGCGTAAGGTGTAGGTGCGGGTGAGGGTTCTGGTGCTGGCTCCGGTACCTGGGTGACGGGAACATCTGAGCACGTAGCTTCAGTATGGCCCGTCTCCCTGCACCGGGTACAGAAAGGAGGTGCACGGGGCTGGTCCCTGTACACCACCTGGAAGGTATAATACCTTCCCTCTATCTCCTCTCGAATTCGTCGAGGGATCGGCTCCCTCAACATCATCTTTAGACTGCGCTGTCCGGAAAGAAATGGTAGTCCCGGCAGGCAGTCATATTTTAGAGGCCTTAATATTTTCCCATAACGGGAAAGAATGCCTTCCGGTATGGCATTCGGTGTGGCGAGTGGAAGGCCACGAACCTTAATCCAGGCCACCGGGCTGGACCCACGAAGGGGGTAGCCGACCCCCTTCACCACCAGGTTGCGGGTTGAGAGCAACTCAGCATCTTGGGGGGAGCTGCAGAGGATCTCTGTAGCCCCCCCAGAGCCCGAGAGCACCGCCCGAACCCTGGCTCCAAGCCCGGCTTCGTGGATGGCCACGCCGACATCCACATTATTTACGGCCCCATCACCGTACAGGAAAAGGGAGGAATTCCTGGAGAAGGTTATGGGCCGCTTGTTCTCTTGATCATCTTCGAGACCTTGCAAAAAGGCTCGAAATGACGGCTGGTCCGGGAGAGCAGCAGGTTGGACCGTAGGCGGAGAGGAAGGCCGGGCCACGTCCGCATAAGAAGTAGTCGCCACCGGGGAGGATGGAGGCTGATCCATGGAGAAAAAAAAAATAACACACACTGAAAAAAAAGAACAAAAAATACACTTACCTTCAATCACCGTGAGCTACCACCTCAATGAAGCTTCGCCCACACAACACAACTCGGTAATCTCAGACTAGACACAAAGATCTTTTTTTTTTTTTTTTTTTTTTTTTTTTTTTTTTTTTTTTTGTAGGTGTTGCAGATGAAGTTAAAGGGAGGAAGGCTATGTGAGAGCAGCGGGCTACCCAAACTCCTTCGCAAAGCGGCAGGAGAGGTACGATTTTTCCAAAGGCTGGACTCTCGAAACGGAGTTTACTCTCCGCCTGTCCCTAGAGGTGTGTGCTGGGGTGGGGGGACCACTGTTTATTCGTAAAATTATCCAACCGGATGGGGGAGAGGGTCTTTTAATTTTTTAATTTTGGCGAAAAAGCCATTGTGAATGCAAAGGGAAACAACGTTCTTCCCTCTATGTATAGAGTTGTCTTGAGATCAGGCAGCAGAAGATCTGGAAGAAGAAAAAGAATGAACATGGGGTGGGTGAAACCCATTCCAATGTGCAAAAACTAAATCAAAAAAGGAAAATCCCTCGTTGGAGACCTAAAGGCCCTACGGAAGGTCAAACCGGGAAGTAGTGTGCCCAGATGGACTGGCTAGACCAGTCCTCTGCGCAACACCCAATTCCACAGTGAAATGAAGATTGCAGAAAAGAGGAAGAAAAAGAAAATCCGGGAGGGAAAAGGGGAGTGGGGAGGGAAGTTATGAATAAAGAGAGGTTGGGGATGAAGTAAAGTTATGGAATGTGGTGAGAGTGTTAGATGATAAAAGTCTTCTGGAGTTAAAATCTTCTTTCTGAAATACGAAAAACGAAAGAAAGAAGACAAAAACAAAGAAGAGCAAGAGAGAGAAGAAATCCACCGGTGTCAGGTGACGGAGGTCCACCAGGAAGAGAACTGCACCATGGCTCGCCGACGGGTTGAACTAACTCCGGGGGCTGGTCTAGTGAAGTTGCAGGTCGTCTGGTCAGTAGTCACGGAAGAGAAGAAGAAGAAGATTGTCAGCTGAAGGTGAGGTGAAGGCGTTGGTCGGGGGCGATCGTGCCCAAAGCGCCGTTGATGAGCCAGGTGGCTGAGTAGATCGCTCTGTCCGTAATGCTGGACTGCATGATCGTATATTTCTGTCGTAGGTAAGTGGCTACGTAGGTTTGAAAAAGTGTTTTGGTTGAGGTGGGCTGATCGCCCTCTAAAGCCTTGCGACTACCCCAAGCGATCCGCTGAGCGGAGAAGGCCAGGAAGTTCGAAAGACGATCCTTTTTACTAGAAGTGGGAAATCCAAAGATGCGCCAGTACAAAGTAAGTTTGCGCTGGGGACTCTGAATGCGGTAGACCAAATCGCGGACTAGGCTCCACAGTTCTATGTTGCCGGGGCAGGAGAATAGACAGTGGATGGCCGTGTCGTCCTGCTCGGGACAAGCGAGACATTTCGGAGAAGTTAATAATTTCCATTTGTGTTTATTTTCCCTCGTAGGGAGTACATGTCGTAAGAGTTTCCAGTGTATGTCGGAGGAATACCCATCCACCAGGCGGTTGATGCTGCTGGTCCAAATTCTACTCCATGGAAGAGGGCCAGAATCCAGAATAGCTTCCCACTTCCCCCTGTAGTCTGGTTCCGTGATCGGGCGCGACGACAGGAAGAAGTAAAGATCCCGATGAGATAATTTGTCTAGATCAACTACGTTAGTCCCTAGGCTTACGGAGTTGTCTGTATTGATGTTAATGTCGGAGTTGATCCATGTAGTGAGAAGGGTTACGTGGTAGTCGGTTAGAAGTCTTCGTGTGGCTCTATATAGTTTTAGCTTGTTAGTTAAAACATGCAAACCATCAGAGATGTTAAAGGCCGTAGCTACGCGATCTAAGAAGAGAGTTTGCCACCGTGGTCTATCTACAGTCCTTATGATATCAAATACCGTTTTTAGGAGTTGAGCACCTGTTTTGCTCGCTAGGTTGAGGAGGTTTAGTCCTCCTTGTTTTCGAGGGAGTCTTGTTATTTGAGTATTGGCCAGGTGTTTGCGCCCCTGCCACAGAAACCGGTCAAAACCGGCGTCTATGGAGGTGCGCGCCCAACCTGGCAGTCCTATAATTTTAGATTTGTAATAAATGCTAGGTGTGCAGTATGTGCTAATAAGAAAAGTTTTTGTGAAGGAGAGGTTAAGGGAAGACCAGCGGGTTAGTTGAGCGTGGATTTGATTAATAACAGGGTTCCAATTAAGGGGCAGGACATTAGTACGGTTGTTAAGGGGGAAGAAGATACCTAAGAGATGTATCTTGTCCTCCACCCACTGAACGGGATACTGCGAAAGTGGCGCCTGGGTGCCCCCAAGCCACGCCGCCTTCGTCTTCCTGAGGTTGGTTCTCGCCCCCTGAGGCCTTTCCGTAGGCCTCAAGGGCATCGAAGGCTGCCGCCAGGCTGGCCTCATCACGGAGCAGGAGGGTGGTGTCATCCGCATACTGCGCGATCTTGGTTCCGTGGATTCCCTGGATGGTGGTGGATGGCGCACGAAAGCGGCCAGCGGTTCGGCGGCAATGACGAAAAGCATGGCACTCAGGGGGCAGCCCTGCCGAATGCCACGAGTAGGGTGGAGGGACGAAGAACGAAAACCGTTGTGGACTAGGTGTGTCTGTATGTGTGCGTAGATTAGTCTAATGTAGTTAAGAAAATACTCCCCAAATCCAAGGGTTTTAAGTGTCTTATGAAGAAAATTCCAGTCTACCCTATCAAAGGCTTTTTGAAAATCGACGGCTAGCATGATTCCTAAGGAATTTTCCGTGTCTAGCCTACTTGTAATTTCTCTGAACAGATGAAGAGTGTCGGAGACACTCCTCCCTGGTACTGAACAGGTCTGATCAGCACTGATAACTTTATCCATAACTTTGGCCAGCCGATTGGCTAGCGCCTTAGCTATGATTTTATAGTCGCTATTTAGGAGGGAAATGGGTCTCCAGTTGTCCAAGCACTCCCCATCGCCCTCCTTCGGCAGCAGGACGACAGTGGCAGTGCGTTGGCTTTCTGAGAGCACCCCCTTACAGTATGCGCTATTCGCAACCGATGTCAGGTCCTTAGCTAGGAGGTATTCAAACCTCTTATAGAAATCCAGCGTAAGGCCATCATCTCCTGGGGACTTGTCTTTATTTGAGGCCCTAATGGCCTGTTTTATTTCATTAGACGGTTAAGGGGCCTTCACACTGCTCGGCTTCTAGGGGGTCTAGTTTAAGTTTTAGACACGCCAAGAATTTGTCCTGAGCAGACGGACAAGTGTCCGCCCTAGTGTAGAGATCTTGATAGTAGCGAGCTTCTTCCCTAAGGATGTCTGCTGTACTAGTAAGAACGCGGCCGTCTTTAGTTTTTAACTTGGTTATAGATTTCTTTGCTGCCCTAGATTTCTCTAAACCACAGAAAGACATTCTATTACCTTCGCCGTTCATGGCCGGTACTCGGGCCCTAATTCTAGCGCCTTCTGTTTTGTGTAATTGTAAGTTGCTAACTCGGTTTTGATGGCTTGTATTTTATCACTTCTATCTAGCCCTAAGGCCGCTTGTTTTAGTTCTAATTTTAAAGAGTCTGTCAATTGATCTTCTAAGAATTGCCTATAAGCCGTACGCACCTGACTATACGTGATGCTAAAGTTCCTTAGTTTAGCCTTACCTATGTCCCACCACTCCAGTAGGTCCGGAAACTCCGCCCGACGAAGCGACCAGTCCTCCCAGAGACTCTGTACACCCTCAACATACTCTGACTCCGTCAGAATACTGTTGTTGAGCTTCCAGAGCCCCGGCCCCTGGCGTTCCCCGGAAGAAGAATCTCGGCCCGAACCTGGAAGTGGTCACTTCCCGCGAAGGCGTCGTGCGAAACGCTTTGAAGTGATTGCGCTACATGTTTAGAGACATACACTCTGTCTATTCTAGTAGTGCTACGTTGTACTTTTTACTGAAGTGAGTGTATGACAACGCGTCTGGGTATTTGAATCTATACGCATCGACCACGCCAAACTGCGAACACATGGTTTGCAGTTGCAGCGCCCCGATCAGATGCGTCCTACTCTTAATGTCCGGTCCCTGCCTATCGAGGTCATGGGATGGGACACAATTAAAATCACCTAGAATATAAAGTCATCAGCAGGGTGAGACCTAAGCTCCTGCTCTAAGATATCATTGAAGTTCTGAAAGAACAGTGTCCGTTCCCTCGCAACGGTGGGAGCGTACACTGAAGCGATCATCACTTTTCTTTGGAACTGGGTTTGGCAAATAACTATGGCGATACGCCCATGATTATCACTGTAAGAGTGCTCTATCTGGAAACCTAGGTTACTATGTACTAAGATAGCAACACCTTTAGCCCTACCTACGTTTTCAAGGCTGGAGTGGATTAGTCCGGTCCAGTTAGCAAAATAACTAGCTAGTTCTTGGTTAGATTGTAAGTGGAGTTCTTGCATGCATATTATAGAGGAAAGTTCTGAATGCTGTAGATGGTCTAGGAAAGTATTCCACTGGGACTTGAATTTTATCCCTCTCAAATTCAGGGATAAAAATTTCAAGCGTCTATTCATGATCACAAAGATGTCTTACAGTCCGAGGACATTAAGTGGGGTTAGGTTGTCCGAAAGGAGTCGAAATGGAAGGGTCTCCTCTATTCGGGCGACTCTTCCATGTCAGCAGCCCCCGGAGTTACAGGAGGATACTGAGAGATGGCTTCCAGGAGTTGTTGCAGAGGAGCTTCAAGAGACCTCGATCTTCGTCGCTCCTTGGGTTTGGGGGGTGAGACTGGTGCAGAGTCTCGCACCGTTCGTTTTGCCGCCCGGGACACCCGGGGCCTAACCCTCCGCGGCGACGGGGGGGAGGAACCGAGCAAGAACGGGCGTTTGAGGTGGTGTCGGAAACAGGTTCCGTAAGAGGAGTTTCCGCCGGCTGAGCCATGGCTGGTGCAGGCGTCAGAGGCGGAGACGGTTCCGGCGTCGGCGTCGGTATTGGTGCAGGCATCACTACCCGCACATGCTCCGGCGTCGGCTCCGGTGAAGGTGATGGTGCTAGTGTAGGCTCATTGGAGGGCTTCGGCGCTGGCTCCGGCACCTGGGTGGCGGTGATATCCGAACAGGTAGCCTCTGTATGTCCCGTCTCCCTGCACCGGACACAGAAGGGAGGTGCACGGGGCTGGTCCCGGTACACCACCTGAAAGGTGTAGTATCGCCCGTCGATTTCCTCTCGTATCCGACGGGGGATCGGTTCCCGCAACATCATTTTCAGACTGCGCTGGCCGGAAAGAAATGGTAATCCCGGCAGGCAGTCGTACTTAAGGGGCCGAAGAATTTTCCCAAACCGGGAAAGAATGCCCTCAGGAATGGCATTGGGTGTGGCCAACGGGAGGCCGCGGACCTTTATCCAGGCCACCGGACTGGAACCCCTTAGGGGGTAACCCACCCCCTTAACCACCAGGTTGCGGGTCGATAGCAACTCCGCATCCTGGGGGGAGCTGCAGAGGATCTCTGTGGCCCCCCCAGAGCCGGAGAGCACCGCCCGAACCTTGGTCCCAAGTCCGGCTTCATGGATGGCCACGCCAACATCCACATTGTTCACGGCGCCATCGCCGTAGAGGAACAGGGAGGAGTTCCTCGAAAAGCTGATTGGCCGCTTATTTTCTTGGTCATCCTCCAGGCCCTGAAGGAAGGCTCGAAAGGACGGCCGGTCAGGCATATCAGCAGGCTTGGCGGAAGGCGGAGAAGAAGGCCGGGCCACGTCTGCATAAGAGGTGGTTGCCACCGAGGTAGATGGTGGTTGATCCATGGGGAGAAAAAAAAAATAAACACACTGAAAAAAAGGAAAAGAAAGAAACACACTTACCTGGAGGCTCCGAAGGATACTGCCTCAATGAGGCTCTCTGTATCGCCAACGCGGGATCCGCAGACTAGACACAAAGATCTTAGCCAGAGAAGGCCGAGAAGCCATCAAACAGATCCTGTCTTATTTTACGAATTAATGGCGCGACATCCTTGGCAAACGCATCCAAAACCCCACTTTCCTCGCCTTCCTTACGGGTGGCGTTTGGATGTCTTAGTCTTGGATTTGCTGCTCTTTTGGGTGAGCAGCTTCAGGGCGGACTGATGTCTCCTCCACGGTTTTACTGTTTCCAGAGGCCAGGTTATCTTCCTCTGGAGCTGAAGTTGGAGGGGTTATGGCGTCCTCCGCGGGTTGTTGATCTGTTGGAGCCAAATTTTCCACAGGTTGAGTCGTCTGTGGTGTTTTCTCCTCCAAGGACTCCTTCGGAGGATCCTTATCTTTAGGGGTTTCAGAGCTCTGGCAACTCTCCTCGGTGCACCTGCCCCCTTTCTTTGCAGATCTTACAAAACGGTGGTTCGGTAGGCTGGTCTTTGTAGACCACCGAGAAGGAATATGTCCGACATTTCTCTGGTTCTTCTCGGGATAGGCTCCCGGAGAATCATTTTATCGCTCCTCTGTCCTGAGAGGAACACTCAGGAAATCATCGTACTTCAAGGGTACGATTACCTTACCACACTTGGCCAGGGGCAGTCCGCGGACCTTTACCCGGACCACGGGACTGGCCCCTCTTACAGTATAGTTTATTCCGTTAATGGAGAGGCTTTTGGTCGAGATTAATCCAGCATCTCGATGGCCCCTCCATAGCTGGAAATGACTGCACAGACTTTCTCGCTGAGTCTGGCATCGAGCGACGCTTTCCCACTTCCAGGCAACTTACCGCTTTGTTGGCCTGGAGGAAGAGCGAGCTGCTCTTCTCGGAATTTAGATTCCGAGGGTTGGACGGATCCGTGTCCGACTCCCTCAGGAAATCTCTGAAGGACCGACCGTCTGTGTTCCTCCGTTGTCCTCACAGTCCTTCAGATTATTATTGCTAGCCCCTACCTTCCTTTGTCTAGCCGTTCTGGCACAGCTGGAACCTGCTGAGGAGGCTGATGGCTGAGGCTCCATCGTTTTTTAAATATTTATTAAGTTTGAAAAAATACAAACAACTGTAAAGGAAACTAAGTGGAGATAGGAACAAACAGAATAAGGACAGAAGTATTTAAATAACTTACAGTTGGCAGGTAAACTAAAGCTCACCGAGAAAAGGGGGAAAATAAGCTAAGTGTTCACGTGATCGCTAAACCTGGCTCATCGTCCTGGGGGCATCACAGAGTTGTATCCTAAAGATCCTGTCCAGAATGAAAGGGCACCTTTTCGGGTGGGCACTTCCATTCCATCAACCCCCTGAGTCATTGTGACAGATAGAGGGGGGGGCTGTGACTGATTCTAAAAGTGTCTGAGAGGGGCCTCCAGCGAGTGGGCCCGGCTGTCTTCCGTTATTTCCCTTTTGGTGTGTGTGAGTGGTTTAGATTTGGGGCTGGTCCGCTTGGGGCCTCGTCTCCTTGATTTTTGGCTATTTGGGGGGTGAGGAGTTCACGCCTTTGTCTGTTCCAGGGGCCTGGACACCTTCCTCTGTAGCTATTGCTTCAGAGGTTGTGATGTCCTCTGGATCCTTAACTTCCATGGGATGTGGTGTTACAGGAGACTTTGCTGTGTTCTCAACAGATTTTTCTAACAGAGATCAAAAATTGTTAATGTATTTATTATTAGTTTTAAACAAAATGTTTAGGGCAAAATAGAAGTGTAGTATTAAATGATAACAAAAACTATTGTACATTTGAAGATGGTGGTGGTTTTGTTTTTTCATTGTCATGCTTCAGCTGGAATGCTGAATACTGTATCTCTACCACTGAATTGTAGATAAGCTTTAATCTGTCTTATCTGTGTCTGTATTATACTAAAGTCAGTTCATTGGAAGCACCATAGCCAATGGACCTATCTATCGTATGTCTAAATGATTGTAAACTGGTGTACCTTTGACTCTGATTGCATGAGTTGAGAAATATTTGATGCTTGAAAAGAGAATATTATCCTCAGCTACCATGAAATTGGTAATTCAAAAATATAGAGTAAATGAACTGTATGGTTGTGTGGATATATATGCCTGAAAAGAGCCTGGCTTTTTCAAAATCTGTCATATTTACTGTGCTGGATTTTTGAGATAACTGTGTGGTACTGGGTAGTTGAGTATGGCAGCATTGTTGTGCATCATTACAGAACAACATCCACCTGATTATAGTAAGTCTGACTTTCATCTTTTCTGATCCATGAAGGTGGTCATCAGAGGGGTATATTTGCTGTGGACTGCTGCCTAAACAGAATTGTCATCAACTATTTACATTAACAACCATATGGCTCCCTATCACCCCGCTGGCTTGCCAGCCGCAGCAATGACTCACGCTTGCTTTAGGCCACTGGATGCTGTTGCGGATGGGGGCTGGCAGTGGAACTGTTGACACTGGGGCTTTCTGCTAGAAAAAACATGGGACCTGCCACACGAGAACTTGCGGAGACAGCGACGGATGCACACCAGTTTGGCTTCACTCCATAGATAGGCTGGGTACAACAACCAAAACTGATTTTTACTTACAGAATTCAAAACCTTATTTACCAGCAGCAGAAGTGCACTGTCTCAAGCCACCTTGAAAAAATATAAATTAATAGTTTAGAAACAGAAAATTGGATTCTCTGTTCTGTTTTAGAGAACCGAAGCTACTTCACATCAGGAAATGTTTTAAAAAAGGCTTTAGTCTCATGTTTACCTGTAAAATTGTTGTAGTTTGGTTTCTAATGTATAAATTTTAAGGTGATATATGTATTGTTTTTGAAGACTTTTTAGAAAAATGTCCATGCCATGACTTTATTTTAGGAATTTATTGTTTTGTGCATTTTTTAAAAAATGTTTGTATTTTTTGTTATTTGGTTTTGGTCTGTTTTCCTTATGGTTGACTTGAAAATGTTTAAATAAAAGATTTAATTAAAAACATTAAATGTCTGATTAGTTATTGATATTTTAGTCAATAATTCATTTTTCTAGCTATAAAGGTATCATTGACAAGTCAGCAAAACCAATGATATGTAAATATATTATCTTTATTATTATAAAAAGTAACCAAAGAATAATATGAACTTAAAATGCTGATATTGCAATTTTCAGATTATGAAAAGCAAGGTGATATGTAATTCCATTAGTCTACAAATAATACATAGCATTAATGCCATCAGAAATGTCCACATTTGCCAATTTTGCTTCATTTTTGATGCGGATGCAAGAAAAACATGGAATAAAGGCTGAATGGTAGACATTTGAAGTATTCCTTCATTTTTTACTGGTGGATTATGTATTAATTTTATTATGTTACAATGATAAGATAAGATCTTTGGGGCTGTATTTTGTGGGTATATTGGTCAAGCAAAAATGGGGTTGCTCTCTTGCCCCATAGGCTCTGGAAAGCTGCCTGGCTAATAATTGAGAGAAACACTGCCAATGTCCATCTCCACATTTCACCCAACTGTCAACTATAATCAATACTGATTCAGACTATTTATCCAAACTAACAAGGAAAGGGTCAAACAACAGAGAGAGCTCTGATGACAGGGTGGTTTGTTTCATTAATTCTTGTAGGCCAGGCTTAGTATTGAGGAAGTTGGTTTTGCATTTGTCTTTCCCCCCCACCCACCCCATTTCCCAGATGTGCAAGCTGAGCCAATATGACCGGCCTTGTAGCAGTAGTAGTTGCAAACAATGTATTTTTAAAGTGCCACATTAGATGAGTGTCCACCATCACAGCACAAACAGCCAGCTAACCTTACTGGCTCCGGCCTCTGGTTGATATCTGGATGCCTGGCATTTTGTTGTTGCAATTGTCAAAAAATTAAACAAAGACATTAAACATTATATAAAATATAGTTGTATATACTTGTTATTCATGATAATATTATTGATTATGAACAAAAACATTTTTATATGTTTTAATTTTTGAATAAATTTATGTAGTTTTCTAAAACTTGTGGGTCAGGAGTAAATACAATTTTACTTGTATAGGAATTACTTTCTGTAAATAACTGAACTGCCTGCTAAAATATTGCACTTATTTAATCAACTACACCAGTTGCTAAATGTGATGAAATATCCGGCTCTGTGGAATCACATTCTTTTTAGTTACATCATTAATTTCATAAATTTTAAAGGTTAATTTACTATATTGCCATCATAGGTGGCAAACAAATATAGAACACATTTATATTAGGGTTGATTTTCAGTGGGTCGAGTCAGAAGAATTCTCATGGTTGTCATTCCAGTTTTGTACTGTAAAAGTAGAGTATGAGATAAGAAATAATATTCCATGTGAAGAACGTTTGATTTTTAGGTATTAATTAAATCGAATTCACGTTGCCTTTACACATTATAGTTATGATCTGTCTAATGATTGATATCTTCACCATATTTTGTGGATATATATATTATTATTTTATGTGAGAAAAGTTGTAGCAACACTGTAAGAAACAGAATTTGTTGTTAGAAAAATTACAAAATCCTAAAGGTAGGAATTATTTTCTAAATCATTGAAAATGTTGTTCGAGTTTATCAGTCTGAAAGTAAACTGTGAAATATTTGGTTCTTATGGATACTCCTTACTGACTTGTTACTTGCTTTTCTGTTGTATAATTTTGTTTATATTATTTTGCCATATAGTTAATAGAATTAAAGTGATAAAGTAATGAGAGCGATCTTTTATGAACGGATAAAGAATGCAAAATCTGTTGCCGAAATGTTTCAAGAAGCTTGGAATTATATTGGTATTCACATTTTGGTCGTCAGTTTCTCAAACATGGATTCTAAGATAGTATGTCTGTCATTTTATTCTGGTTATTAGCTCAAGAATCTGCTGGTAACAATTTTTAATAAACAGACTATATTCATACAGCGAACATTAACAGGCAAATAATTTCATTAAAATTCCAGTGAAAATATAACCTATAGAGATCATTACTCTCTAGTTTTAAAAAGGCTGTAGTACAGCAAAACACAAAATGGTAAGGTGAAGGTCTAATGAAATGTGGGTGTAATAGGTCTGAAACTTAAGTATGTGTGAATTAACATTTGGAATATCTTCTCTAAGAAACATCAGCCAGTAGATAATAACTTTCAGTGGTAATTAAGATCAGAATTAAATTCAGTTTGCTCACGTGATTGACAGATTCAAAATGTGCACATTCACTCGGAATCCAAACGTAAATTCGATGCTTTTAGAGACGATCAAACAGCACCACGTCAGAGTTGTGAAGGAGACACATGAAAGACTCTCTTGTAGACAGACAAGTTAGAGATTATGGAAATGTAAACCTGGTATGAGTCAAGTTTATTCCCTTAAAACACTAATGAAGAAAGCAAGGTGATATGAATTCAGAAAGAAGGAGAAATGTTTGGTTTGTTGGTAAAACTATTTAGCAATTTATTTGTCATTGTTTTTAGCTGTTGTAACATTAAGAAAAACAACATCTGAGGTTATGATGTTCAGAGATACTATGAAGGTTAATGTAAAACCAATATGCTGATGACAATTTCCATTAAAGTTGTTTTTATGCTCTGAAATAATGTAAAAAACGTTTTCTTTTAATACTAAAGCTTAATGATGAGCTTCAAGATGTTTCATGTTAATTCATAGGCTACAAGTTTTAAATATCTGAAGGATGACTTCTAATTCAAATTAAAATTTTTGAAAAATGGTAAATAACTTTAACCCTTTATATGTCAGGTATCACAGTACTTTGACTTAAGTTGTCCAACTCAACGTTCAGATATAACAGATACATTTTGCACGATATACTGTTTTTAAACTTTCTAAACTTTGGGATTGATGGAATTTTCTATGTTATTTAATGTCAAAAGTGAAGGAACCCTCTTGCAAACTAGCAGTGACTCCAGTGATATGATGGCACACAAACTGGAATCACGTTATTTTTTAAAATCACTTTTATTGAATTAATGTCTGTATGTTAAAAATTATTAGGAAAACATTTAAAGTGCGAGTAAACAGGATGCATATTTATTACCTGCTGTTTACCAAAATAGCATTAAAATGATAATTTTCACCCCTTTACAATGATGAATATGTCCTTACTATGTTGCCAGCATGAATTATATACAAAATTCAGTTGTGCAAATTTAATTTTTGTGTAAACCTGTGATCACAATTCTCCATGACCGTAGTAGCCATCAACTAAGTATTCTGCCCAAAGTTGATAAACATCATGAGCTGCAACCTTCATCTGATTACAAAAATTAAGCAGTGCAAAATTGTCTTATTAACAAAATTGCAAAATCCACACAATTTGAGAAAACTGATTTACAGTCATTGAGCGAATACAATATTAGATTTTTGAAAGAAACAGTAAAAACATAAATATTGAATAATCTTTTGATTGATTTGTCTTTATTTCTGTTAATGTACTTTTACAAACACCAAACTTTGCTTGAACAACCAGGATAAACTTTCAGTATCATTGGAGTTTGGCTAAACTCAGATAAGCTTGGCAGGTGACTTTGTAAGATGACTCTGCCTTAATCCATGAAGACGGGTTGGTTGACAAGATCGAGGAAAACGATAGCATTGGTGCTACAGGCTGAGTGTAATAGCTGAGGCAAAAGAACAAAATCTTACATACAGATAGTGAGCATTCTAGTCAGATCAGATTATAGTGAGTATTTGTATGCCTTATAAAATTATCAGACCTTAAACTTCCATCAGGCAGCAAGGATTGGGGAGGGGACGGAACCGTGGCGTGGTGATACTGTGATTCAGATGTTTTCATTTAGTCATCTGTTTTAAGTTTTATTTAAAATATGTTCAATGACAGCTTCGAGATGAGTTTAGTTAGAGAATGAGGCAGATATTTGTATTACACAATGAATGAATAATAAATGGAAATTAAAAAGTAAATGTCAATGAAACAAAATTATTGCTGATTTTTTAAAATATAAAACAAGGAGAACTTGTCCTGTAACATGAGGTTGGCTACATTATCAGATGTACTATACCCAGTGGTGGGATTCAAATATTTTAACAACCGGTTCTCTCTCTCTCACAAACAGCATGTTGTCGGTTTGGCCAGACATAGGTCCAAAGGTTGATCTTTGGGCTGCCGTGTTCTACAGGTTAGCAAATCAAATTATTAATTATAATTATTTCCCAAATTAAAAAAATGTCTAAACAATGGTTAAAGCATCACTATAATAACATAGAAGAGACTCTATATTAGACTATATAGTTAATGAACTAAGTAATACGAAGATATATCTATGCATATACATGTTTGATTGTTTGTGCTTTTTGAATTATTATTAATTATAGATATTACTGTTTATAAATTTTATGATTTTATGTATTCTTCATTTTTCTGAGCTAGGTAAGAATAAAAATACTTTACCTGAGTCTTTTATTAATTAACATTTGTAATCTTTCACTTTAAAAATGTCCAAATAGCCACTTGATTGTCATCAATGTCTTTAGCTTTCTTTTGTTTGACCCTGTTGTCATCAGCAGAGTGGTTTTTTCTAAGCCATGTTTTGACCGAAGGATTGGCATCCCATGAGTCCAATGGGAGGCCAATCAGATTAATTGTCATAAGGTTTGCTACATTCTCAACTGTAAGGCAGCTTCTTTTATCTGAATATATAATATTCATTCTTGAAAAACTGCCTCTGCAGAACTGACAGCAATAGTACTGACAATATTTTTAGCCTTTTGTACACTTTGAGGAATCGCAGGGTTGGGAATTTTGTAGGACATTTTCCACATAGTCAAGGAAATCATTAATGCTGATTTCATGATGGAAAACTTCACTGAATTCACTCAGTTTTTCTTCTGCAGCTTTCCAGGGTACAACAACTTCCTCAGTATTCCACGAATTTGGCTCAAGCAAGTTTATCAGTTCATGAATTTTGTTGTCATTTTCTTGTTCATTGTTCTTTGATGTTAAATGATCACAGTCCATCAACCTGTTTTTCATATTTTCTATCACTGCCTCCAGTAGCTTTTGACGAGGAAGGCTAACAACTTTGTTGTTTTCAACGAACTGAATATCCTTAAAGGCATCTGAAGCAACTCTGACAGCAATTTCCTTTTCAAAGGTTCCCTTACTTTCTTTGAGCATTTCAAATGCCTTAATGGACCTTTTTATTAGTTTTAGCTCAGCTCTTGGCAAAGTTAAAATTCTAGCTTGAAGGGCATTAGAAAGTAAGGAAATTTCTTGCAGTATGTCAATCATCAGTGCCAAATCATCCAAGAAATGCTTGTTGCAAAGACGGGCACCTATCCCTGAATGTTTTGTCTCACTAGAGAAATATTTGTACAATGCTGGATAAGCATGCCACACAGCAAAGTGCAGATCTTAGACTGCAAGCAGCCCATCTTGGTCCCAGAACTCTACCTATCTTCAGAATTTGTTGTCCAAGTTCTTCTGACATTTTGAAGAGTTACATTTGGTTTTTGTTTGATTGGTGAAAGATTGTGTAGATTTTATCCATGAATATTTTGAAGTGATCCACTTGTTTTATATCATTGACAGAATCGTCCAGAACAAGTTGCAAACAATGATTTAAACAATGCCAAATGACAATGTTAGGAAAATCATTTTTAAGTCTAATGCCTACCCAGAATTGCGGCCAAGCATTACACTTGCCCAATCTAAACAGAAAGCAATCAAATTATTTCTCAAATATTCATTATCAAATCCACCATCGTGCAAACTCTTTAACAAAGATGCGTGTATTGTTTCTGCTCCCTGTCCTTCCAATTCGACCAAATCAAAGAAAATTGTTGGTGATAGATCACGATCTTCAAAAAAATTATAACCACAGGCTTACTAGATATGGTTAAAGCTTCATCCACGATGACACAGATTTTAAAATTGTTCAATAATTTTGGTAAATATTTAATTTTTTATCTCTTTGCAATGTGATCAACTATTTTCACAGCAGTTTTGCGAGAATGAAGTCCAACACCCATGTCAACTCCATTTTTTATTTGAAGCTCAATCTCATCTTCAACATCAGAAAATTGCCTGCTGTTTTTTGCTAAACTGTAGACTGTATTGAAAACTCTGCATGTAGAGGCAAAATGTTTCTGGTTCGTGTTATCAATGCATTTTGTAATTGCATCATCTGCACGACTCTGTAGTTGCTTTACACAAACACTATGTGCCTTTGATGAAAAATGCTCTTTCATTTTCTTCCTGAGAGATGCTTGGTGGATGGTTTTATCCTTCCCTGAGGCTTCAACACTGCAGCTTCCCCATTCAATTGACACGTGAATTCCCTTCATGTTTAAGGAATCAAATTTGGCACAGTGATCACAACCAAGTTTCTTGCTACGAACAATCAATCCATCATATTTTTTTTGGAACTCCTCATATTGCTTCATACTCCAGCAGTCTGGAAGAGATGATGCGGCATCTGCCTCATCTGTAGGTGGCACAGTATCAGAAGCAGAAGTCTCATCAGTATCATTCATCAAAGATGGCTGTGTTACTGTTACGTCCTCACTGGCCTCTTCCTTTGAACTTTCAGTTCTTGGGATTTTTCGCATGAACTCTAGTATATTTTGTTGCCGCTTCATTTTAAGGGCTGAAGTCTGAAATGTAAAAAATTGCTTCACTAGGTACTAGGATTGCTACGATATTTTCACTGCCCAATGTAAAATACAGTGTTTTCCTTCAATGGTAATTACGAGAATAATTTTCATAATCAGAAAACATCTACAACCACATCTAACAAATATTATTTTAGATACCTCCACTATTCCTACTACAATGATACTGAAGACTAATTTGAATGTTTACAGACAGAAAGAAAGAAAGATTTTTTAATGCATTAAGATATTTTACTTCACATCGCCTAGTTTTCTGTAACATGAACGGTCCCTGTGTATGTTAGAACTACAGGGTTTTAGCCAAAACTACTTTGGAACGAAATATGGATTGAACATTAAATTTAAGGCTGACATTGAATTACTAAATTTTTAAAATTTTATACGTATATTTTAAACATTATTAATAAAATTCTAACTTAAAAATAAGACAAATATTATTCAGAGTATAGATTTTGCAGTGATGTCTCCCCGCGGAAAATGGCGCCATGTTTAGGTTAAAGGTCGTGTAGTTGGATGGCAGAAGAACTGGAGACGGACTGCGAGTCTCCTTCTAAACTCTCAGGTTTGTCTCTCCTTACGAGTACATTATCTCGCTGGCTTGTGAAATTAACCGGAGGAGTAATTGATGGAGGAGTTAGCCGACGGTGATGTGATGTAGGTGGGTGGTGAAGGTGGCGGCCGGCCGGGCAGACGACGGCGGCTACAATGGCGGGCGGACTGGGTCCCTGACCGGTTTGGTTTCGTTGTCGATGTTAGTCTCTCATCACCAGTGATGATGATGATATCACTGTAAAGTGTGGGGCGGTTTCCTATTTTACCGTCGTAAAATAAAATACTTGTTTAAATTTCACTTAAAACTCGGTTTCCTATTTTATCTAAAACGCCTCGTGGTCGTCCACGAGCTCCAGCAGCAGATTGTTCCGTACTTTGCTTAATAACCGACAAATTACTGATGGAGATTACCGATTACACAGACTGATTGGTTATAGATACGGGTGCTGATGGTAATGCAGCGATATCTTGGCTTGGAGGACGGGGATTATTACGGAATCCAGAGGACGACGGCCATCGAGAATGAATTCCTGTGTTGAAGTAATTGACGGCGTCGTTTGTCCCTGTGGCGATTTTACTGCGGTTATCTGTCGGTATTCGTCGGCGATGGGATATTTCACTTCTACATACAGTGGTTGTTTGTTATATTTAAGAATATTTATTACTTTACGACGGTAAAACAGGAAACCGCCGAGAGCCGGTTGGACTCGGAGTTGAGAAATACAATACTTTTAGAAGATGGTGGAGTTTGTTGTTGTAGGTGATACACCGACTGTTTGTGGGTGGTGGAGAGGTAAGAATACTGTACTGACTATGGCCTAATGAGCCCGTGTATTACCGTGTACTGTAATTATCAGATTACATCTGGCAAATGGAAAAAATGTCTTAATGGATCAGGATAAAAATTACTTCTGCCTTCAGCCTTAAGGCCTCTTACCCACCTACCTGCCTACCTACTACCTCCTACCCCACCCACCTACCTACCTACCACTGCCTACCTACCCACCTACCTACCCACCACCTGCCTGCCTACCTACCCTACCTACCTACTGCCCTACCTCCTACCTACCCACCTGCCCTACCCACCTGCCTACCTGCCCTACCTACCTACCTCCTACCCACCTACCTACCCACCCACCCCTGCCTACCTACCTGCTACCTACCTACCTGCCTACCCACCTACCTACCACCTACCTACCCACCTACCCTACCTTCCCTGTCTGCATAGAACATTGTTTGTTTTTTTTAAATAATTAAATTCTAACAAACTAAACCCTACTTTTAACAGTTTAACAGAACCATAATTTCAGACCTGAAATCATCATTAATATTTTATATATATATTTATAATTCATGAATACATCAGGGTGTATATTGTTTGTATCCTCATATATAGTTATATGTGAACTACTGGCAAAAAGGTTTGAAGCAAACACAAATGTGGGAACAATTATCTACAGAAGAATATCACCATTTTATTCATTTCTCACCATAATAGTGAATGTAAGATTCAGTAGATGGATGCAAAAGAAAAAAATAATAAACTTGTGACTTAAACCTTTGCTTCATCAAAGTAACTCCCTCTGCCTTTTGCTCGAATAAAACTTTGCAAATTTTGGGAGTCCATGAAGTAACTTTGGCAAATATTATTATGATGATGATGATGTTGAGTTTATGCCGTTTTGTGTTATGTGGCATCATTTTCCTGACGTTTTTGTCGTTCATCACCTAAAAATTTTATGGGTGATAAATTAGATGATTTTAGTGGCCAAACTGTGTTCTGGGGGGGGGATCCTGTTATATGCACACATTGTCTGCATAATTAAGAAATGTGCTTACGGTTATTATCTTGTTGCAAATAAATGCTGCACATTAATCAACTGCCAGAAGAAATTGCATGTCTTTTCAGAAGACTGATAACACTCTTTTATCAACGCAATGTTCCATTAATTGTACAAAGATCAGCTGCATTATATCCAAAACACCCTCAAGCCTTCATGTTGCCTTTTTGTTTAACTGTAGGAACAACTCTATTCTGCCAAATGTTCTCTAACTTGTCTGCAAAACATTCTATGTTTGGACCAGAACACCTCAAACTTTGACTCATCAATCCATAACATTGTTCCAGTCTTCTACTGTTCAGTATTTGTGCAGTCCAGCCTTTTTCCTTTCTTGGTCTGTTAGAATGCATAGCATGTTTTTTTTAAATATCCACACAACTATTTAAACCAGCAGCTCTAAGACCCATTTTTACTGTTGTCAGGGTGACTAGGTTTTTTTATACTATTCAGCTATGCTATAAATTGTCAATTTAGTTTGCTCAACATAATATATATCCCCGCTTTTAGATGTCCTCTTTTCCCTGTGTTTTCTATCTGTACTGCTCTCTCGGAGGCTTGATGTCTGCTGCACTGTGTAGTGAACACTTTTGTTGGAAATTCCAAATATTTTTCACAGTGCTGTCAGATGAAGCAGAGTGGTAGAAATGTGGAAGTATGGAGGGGTTATTTGGCAGTGTAGTTGATGAAACTTAATAACATTCTCACAGAAGAGAAAAGGTCACAATGGATTTTAGGAAATATATAGTTGTAAGAATGTTGCATATTGATTGGAAAAAATTGTGTAGCGTTTTTACAATGATGTGTCACATGAACCATAAAGAATGATAATAATAGTAAACTGACAATTATCAACACAATTTGATTAAAGACAGAATAAAGTCAGTCATTTATTGAAAACATCTGACAATCTATGAATATTCATGACAAATTTAAAAAAGATGACCAATTCTAGTTTACTCTGTACTAAGATGATTGACATCATAGCCCAGTGGAGTCTTAAAGTAAAGTTCAGTGGCTGTTAATGACCCATTAGTGCAAGTTTACCAACATTGTGAAAGTATTTAATCTTCATCAGTAATGCATATAGTTGGCAATGAACTACTTTTACTACTTCATTCCCTTTAGCTTCCTAGCAGAGCCATTATCTATGTTTTTCATGTTTTGTTCTTTGTTTCTCTTGGTAATTTTCAAGTCGTAAATAGCACAACAGTAAATTTCTTGACTGGAAAAATAGATGCATATTTATAATTTAGGAAGGGGACATGAAATATATCGAAAAAAGGTAAACTAACAACACATGCATTTTTTGATCAATCTACTTATAATTTCTTAAATACAAGCAGCATTTTGTCATATGGTGAGGCATGATTGTGAAAAATTGCATGAGTTTTATGCTGTGCAAGGAGACAATGAATTGCAAATGAGGTTGATATGGATGGCAAATTGGATAATGATCTGAAGCATTCTGCTAAGCTTAATACACAATAATTTACTAGGAAAAATCAGAGAGATTTCTGAAAAACACAGTTGGACTCTACTCTCCTTTGGACTTTTGTGAAATGTCAGTCAACTATGGAACTACTAGCAAGAGGAATGAGAGTTACTAGCAAGGCAGTATTTTAAAAAATTACTGAACAGGATGCCAAAAAAGATATTCATACGAAAGGTGGTTATTCTGATAAAAAAAGATCTGAAGTTGTGACAGTATCCCAATTATTAGTTTAAGTTCTGGCACTTTGTTTAATTTTTGTGTAGTTGCTGGAATAATACTTTTTAAGGTGTTGAAAAGGCTGAGAGCAGCTTTTTATATGGTTGCCTCAATTTTGAATGCTTTTGTGTGTGAATGTATGAATACATAATGCGTGTAATCAGAATGTATGAGACTGAAAATTGCATATTTCAACTAATTATATATTAGAGTCTAAGTGGGCAGGCAGATAACAAGTATGTGTGCACTATCATTATGCTGATATTGCTGCAATATTTCTGTTTACCAGACTAATTTGAGCCATTTAGAGTAGCCACAGTCAATGACAGGCTGCCATAGGGTCATTCCAGCCAAACTGTCAAATTTCAGAAAAGTCCGCAGGTGATGACCATCTCAGAAAAAATTGCAAAAAATATGGCAAGCAGGTAATTAGAAAATACGTAAATCCTGAAAGTTTCAGTTCTCTATAATTCAGTTGAGTATTAGAGTAAGGTCAACAGACTTGGTGTCAAAAGTAATGACAGTGAGGAGATTCTAGAAAACCAATCAATATTGTTTAGTCTGTCTTTTCTTTAAATAATCGGAAACTGGTGCTAAGTCAGTAGTGCTAGGTTCAGCCATTCCGTGACTTTTTAAATGTTTTTAAATAATTTTAATCAGAAAGGTTCATTTTGGTGCCTATCTTGGAAATTGTCTACACGTTTTGCCTATTAGACATTGCATTTTTTGAATGGAAAAAGGTTAATGCTCATCCTCATACACATCCATCTTTCTATTCTTAATAAGCAGTAGTTTTCACTTCTTTATTTTGATTTATTAAATAAGTAATTTTTTTCCGGTTTATTCTAATAGACAGCAGTAATAGTGGATTAGTTCACAGATGATTCCCACAGCAGGTGCAAACAGATTTTTCCAGAATGCTTCATTCCTGATTATATCCTCAAATTGCACCATAACAACAGCCTTTCTGATTTTGTTTGAGAATGTATTTGTTTGTTTATCTGTTTTGTATTGAATTGATTGTGTAAAAATTTATTGAGAAATCTGGGAAACAAAATTGTGGTTTTCTTTATGTATGCAATATAATAACCATGACTATTGTTGTTGTACTCTGACAATGTAAACAGCCATGGGGAAGGAACAGTGATGTGGTTTTCTGATTGCAAGTACCGTGCCACATGGAATCTGGAACTTCTGACATCGGGGAAATGGCTACCAGAGCTCTTCATTTTTAGATGTGGAAGGAAACCCACACGATTGTTTAATGAGGAAGAAGAGTGTAAAGAAACCGTGCCTCGGTGGTTTACCAAACTGAGCCATTCCAACAGGAAGCAAACTTGGTCCCTTGACCTTTCTTGAGTAACCATTCAGTGTTTTAACCACTGGACTACTGTGCTGCCCATAACCACAGTAATAAAAGGGCTCTGTTTCTGTTTTGTAACTTAAAACTAAAATTTCTAAGAGGATTGGATTTCATTCTACAACGTGGTGGAGTAGATCATCTATGCATAGTTACCACTAACAAGCCTTATTATTCCAGCAACTAATGGGGCCTGGCACTTCTGTCTTTAGCAGGTGGTGGAAAGTCCCTACTACTAGAAGTCCTGTTTAGCTGTGGGGTGGAGCCGGAGCTCAGTTGAGGGGTTACCAACACTGGTGGAGTGAGAGGAAATATTGGCATGGTAGGTCTCCAGCATGGATCTAACTGATGTCTGCCACAGCAGGCAGTGAGCTAACCACCTGACCATCTGCTGCCCAAAAAGTGAGCTTTTTATTTTTAGCATAGCAAACAAAAACATACCTACTAATTGTGAAACTAAATTCTAGTTGCTCTACAATGCTAGGAATGGTGCTCTCCTATTGAAATTTAATTAAATCACAGCAAACCTAAAAAAACATTTTAAAAAATTAATTTAAATAAATAATATTTTTAAATGTTAGGAGTTGTATTAAAATTTTAAATATGTGTTAAATTTTAAATCTAAAATATTTATTTCATTTACATAAACTTTGCTATTAGTGGCAGCAGTAATCATGTGTTTGTTGCTTGGTTAGGATCCCTCCAAATTATGGCTGATTATCAATTAATTGGCCAATTAGTAAAATTTGTAGTAGAAATTTTGGGCTGCTCTTACTTGGAAGCCAAAAATGTAATCGTAACAATAAAAATGTATTTGCTAATGGAAATTAGAGTTAAAAAACACCTTGAATAATTGCTCAGTTCATGTAAACATTGAGACCTTAATGAAGGAAAGAAAGAAAAAAACAAATGATACATAAACTTTGAAAAAATTTTTTAAAAATAATTGAAATCCAAGAAAGATGTTCATTGTAAGGACTGACTTATTACCATTAGAATATTCTCTTGGAATATTTGAATATATATAATATATATATTTATAGTCTGTCCAAAAAGAAACCAAACTTAAAACCGTGCCAACCAGCTGGCTCAGCGTGCTCGCGACTGCAGTCGTTTATTGGTGACCTTGACCTTCAGTTTAATAATAGTTGCATCACACCATGTCAATTAGTCATCGATCTACATGCGCTAGAGTGAACGTATGTTCAGTGCACTTGACGATTTGTTGCAAGTTGAACAATGTAAGATCTTGAAGAGCAATATGTTTGTGTGAAATTCTGTTTCAAATTGGGAAAAACTTTTACAGAGACTTTTCTAATGTTGTAACAGGCCTATGGTGGGGATTGTTTGAGCCGTACGCAATGTCACAAGTGGTACCAGCATTTCAAACAGGGAAGAACGTCCACCGAAGACGATCACAAATCTGGACGACCTTCCACAACAACGTATGAAGATCACATTGAAAAAGTGCGTGCTGTGATCCGTGGAAATCGTCGCCTGACTGTCTGTGAAGTTTCCGAAGAAGTAGGCATCTGTAAAATTTGTGCCACGTGATTCTAAAAGAAAAATTGAACATGCATCGTGTAGCCGCAAAATTTGTGCCGCGTCTGCTGTCAGATGAACAAAAAGAGAACCGAGTCACAGTCAGTCAGGAGCTCTGTTCTTTCGAATGCTGATGAAAGCTTTCTGAAAAGTGTCATAACAGGTGACGAAACGTGGATGTACGACTACAATGTTGAAACAAAAAGGCAGTCGTTGCAGTGGGTTGGATCATCGCTGCCGCGACCAAAAAAAGCACGTCAGAGTCACTCAAATGTGAAGGTGATGTTGATCGTCATTTTTGATTAGAAGGGCGTCGTTCATGAGTTTGTTCCACGTGGTCAGACAATCAATAGACAGTTTTACTTGGATGTCCTGAGGCACCTGAGAGAGGCAATGCGAAGGAGGAGGTCTGAGGCATGGAAAAACAAAACCTGGATGCTGCACCATGACAATGCACCTGCTCTCACGTCACTCCTTATCCGTGACTTCCCCCAGTTGAAATTCACCCTGAAAGGTCACTGATTTCAGTCGATAGAAGAGATCGAAGAAAATTTGCTACGAGAACTGTGCACTATCCCTGAAAATGCATTCCAGGATGTGTTCCAAAACTGGAAAAAATGTTGGGAGCAGTGTATCAACAGTGGAGGGAACTATTTTGAAGACGACCAGAAGGCTGATTAAATTGTAAGTAAAGCAATAAATTTGGTTTTTAAAAGTTTGGTTTCTTTTTGGACAGACCTCGTATATACAGAGTGATCAAAGAATAACTATGTAGTGGAAAATTTATTATGTTTTGTTTCAATACATGAACTCTTACAATAAAGTATTACAATAAACTGTGTTACAATAAATGCTGAAAATGAGCTTCACTCGCGTTTAAACATTTTTCCACTTTTTTCATATTCTTAAAAATGTTTTGCAATTCTTCAGATGTTATTCCTCTACTGAAATTGATGATGTTTTGCTTCAGGTCATCGATGAAATGGAGATTATTTTCAAAGACCTTTGCTTTCACTGCTCCCCACAGTAAAAGTTTGGGGGCATGTGGTCAGGAGAGCGTGCAGGCCAAATTCCTTTTGATATCAGCTGATCACCGAACACTTCTTCCAGCAGTTTCATCATTGAGCAGATGTGAGAGCAGTGGCTCTGTCCTGCTTGAAGTAGGCATCTTTGATTTCTTCTTCGTCTAATTCACCAATAGAAGGATATATTATGTCATTACAATAACACTCTGAATTGTTGGGATTTTCAAAAAATATAGGCCCAATAATGCATTTTCTTGATATAGTTACTCAAACAGTTCATGGGGGTTAGAAGTAGACCAAATTCTGGTATTCTGGTTATTAACATATCCAGAGATGAATTCAGCATTCATCAGATAAAAATGGTTTTATCCAATATGTCGTTGCTGTTTATATCAATACAATTCTTAAACCAGTTGCAATATTCATCTCGCTTACCATGGTCTGCAGTTTTCAATTCGTGCACAATGTTCACATTGAACAGTTAAAATTTTACTCCTTTAAAGCATTATGGGCGCTCCCATATGAAATATCCACTTGTTGAGAAAGTCGATGCAGTGATTTTGAAAGGCTCTGAAGCGTGCGTCTGAAATTTTTTACAGCTTCTCATCCAACACTGTTGGCCTACCTGATAACCCTCAACTGAACCAGTATCTTCAAATTTGCTAATCAGTGCCCTTACAGTGTTTCTGTTTAGAAGCTTTGCATTAGGAAATTCTTGTAAGAACTCATTTTGAACTCTTGTGGTGTATTTACTGTTATTTGCGTACACTTTCTTCATGAGAAAGATTCGTTTGGCTTTTGAAAGAACCATTACACAAAAATCATGTTTCACTTTTGCAAATTGTGTTCATTTGGGAACTACATCACAAAACAACAAAGCACAAGGAGAGGAATCAAAAATGATTACATATATACTCCACTGCATAGTTACCTTCTGATCACCCTGTATATATAAAACTTAGGGTGAAATGGAATATGTGCATGTTTCACACACTAATATGTAGGAAACCAGTAAATTAATCAGTTTAAAGTCTGATCTTCATGACATAGAGAGCCTTACCACTGTTTTTTTTCTCTATTATGTATGCTTAGTATATTATCTGAGTTGACTGATCAGGAACTGGTAATTCAAGAAATTGTCATTTAAAATATTAACAAACTCAGTGGTCAAGTTGTCTGCTGTTATAAAGAAAGAGATTGACAAATATCTTAACTTGCACAAATATTAAGTTATACCTTTGACAGATTCATAATTGTTCTCAATTTTTAATCTGTGTTTGTAGACCAGTATTACTTTCACAACTTGGGATTTCACATGGTTGTGTGTTTTAGATTTAGAAATTGCTTGTTGATTAGTTTAACAAAAATCTTTAAGCTTTTGATTTTAAGTACTAAATTTCTATTATATTTTTGAAAGCCTTTAGAAGTTTCATATGTTTGAATCTATGTTTGTAGAACATTGTTGCTTTTAATATTTTGGCTTTTAAATTCACCTATCTGTGCATTAATTGGGATTTGGATATACCTGTAATGATTAGGTAAACTTTTGGAGATTTCAGTTTCCACCATGGAATCAATCCTCTCTTGTTTTCTTCTTTTTTTTTGAATAAACTTAAGTCTCATTATTGTGTTGCAGTTTGAATTGTGTTTTTAGACTAGTATTACATTTTTAAATTTTATTTTTACCTAGTTATGTGCAGGGTTGTCAATCCTGGGTTGAGGAGAGGGACCCACTAAAATACATACACATTATGAGGTATATGGGTGGAGGTGATGATGTGGTGATAGAATGAATGTCGGTGGAATTTACCTTTTCTACCCTTTTCCCCTCCAACTTCGAGTCAGATAGGTTTTGTGTTAATTTGTTGTTGAAACCTGGTATAATATGGAAAACGCAGAACAGAGCAATATTCAGGCCTTTCTGACTAAAAATATGAAAGTTTTCCATTTTTTCTGAAGCCTGATATTCAGTAAAAAGACAGATAAGGAAGATTACAGATGATTATCTGTTGATTGATTGGCACGTCCCTACTCTACATTAACATAAGAAAATTTAGAAACCTTTCTGATTTAAACATTTAAAAATTTTGCTGTAATAATATAGCAAAGCCTTCAACATTTTTTTCTATCAAGTAGAACTTTCCAAGGATTGGGATGCCATGCAATGTAAAGAACCATTTATATTGATTGAGCTTGGTCATGTCTACTGTATACGTTTAATGTATGTGAATTACATTTGAATTATTCATATAATTAAGCATAATAATGATAAGTGAATCTGGTATGTTTTCCTTGGATTTACTATTAATGAAAGTATTCCTGAAAATGCTATGTATGTATGTATTTGTGAGAAACAGTCATCATGGTACACAACGAATCTTTTTTTCCTTGTCTAGATACTAAATGGGATTTTTCATTTGACTGCAATGTTCAACTTTTCAGCCAGGGAAAGTTGAAATGCGGCACTAGATGGCATCGTCGTTTGTTGTGGACCAGATGGGGAAAAGAAAAGCATTGCTAAAAATGTGCTGAGATCGACAGAGAGGTACTGTGCAATTTTGTCACTGATTTAAAATGTCAATTTGGTTAGGAGCAATAATAGTAAAACCTGTATTTCATGCAAAGCAATCATTACAATTCAAACAAATTCAGCCCGTGCTTGTCCATTATGATGATTTTTGTTAGTCTGAAAATGAACAATAGTATCATTCCCATACAAGATGATGAAATTAATTTTTGCTTTGGAAAATGCTTTTTTAAAACTAGGTAATAGGAGAAGGATTAACCAACAAAATTTTAATACGAATTAATATTTGATTTTATCCTGGACGTTATGCTAATTTATGACTTATTTTAACATTGTTAACATTTTTGCTACTCAAGTGACTCATTTTGTATGGCTCTTGAAATTCTGCAGTGTGCTGAAATTTTATTCAGCTTTTCTTTCCCTAAATTTGTAGACAAGCATTAGCGTTAGCAAGGTTACAGAGGTGCTTGTAGAGGATTTTAAAACTAAATTTTTAAAAATCTGATGAAATTCAAAAAAAAACCCTTAGTATGAAAACTGACATGCACACATTCTTTAAGGCTACAGAACCTTCCCTTCTGGTAATTGAGAAGTTCAAGAATCTTCATATGAAGAAACTCTTATCTGTTTATTTACATGAAAGACAATACATCTTAAGGTCAAAATTCATTGAAGTCTACTAATTCCATTGTCCATGGTTAGTTTGTTTCCCAGAAGGATCAGGGAACAATTGATGGTCGCACGGTGTCGTTTACGGTTGTGTACAAAGACCAACCTGCACAACTGCCATTTTGTTTTTCAGTGTAAACCCACCACCGGACATACCCCAGCGAGCTGTCCTACCAACACCTGCAGGGAGGGGAAACAGAAAAGAAGTCTCCAATAAACATCATCGCCATTGAAGAAGATTCTGAAGCACCCACACCTGCTCCTTCACCAAGCTTGGAGAAAGAAAGCGTCGACTCTGATGAGTCTAACGTTCCTGGAGAAGAAAGGGTGCCAAGAGGACCATCAGAGAAAAACGAGTGCAAGACCTCTGAAAAAAAAACTTCTTGAAACTGTCAATGCTGCACCCCAAACTGAGACTCAGGGGGCTGCAACCGTGGGAACGAACTAGGCCCATAAAAGTCCTCTGACTTAGTGTATTTTTGTCCACCCTGTATCTTCTAGACTTAGACTTGTTGCCAGGATAGTTTAGTGTATAGGAAATTAGACGTAAATTTTCTCCTTGATGTGCTTCAATAGGTAAGTTTTATTTTTTTTCCGTTACGTGATAGACAGAGTAGTAGGACGTAGATTGGACGTCTACTAGTTAAGTGAACCCCCTAGCTTTATACATAGTGTTTTAAAATTATCACAGTAAACAAAACATCAATCCTCAAGTAGTTCGAATCCCCACCTATAACCCCCCCCCCTTCCATGCCCTTTCACCAGAGCCACTCCCTGTAATTAGAGTAGCCACTGCACGAACAACATAATTAACCAGACAGCTGCACCTATAAAACAGAAGGAGCCCCAGCCATCTACCTCAACTGTATGCCACAGCCACCAGAAACTGTGACGTAAGAACGCAAAAAAGCAACTTGGACAGCGGGGACAACAGGGGATAAACCCCAAGAACCTTTCATTTGAGAGAAAGAGCTCGCTATTCATCACCCCAGCCACAGATGTCTACTGCGAAGACGTAGGCAGAGCGCTAGCCCTGGCCGGACTGCTGCCTAAGGTCAGGGCAGTAATACCGAGCTATGGAGGCACTATAGAGGTAATCTGCAGAACGAGCAAGGACGCAGAGGAGCTCTGCACGAGAGCACTAAAGGTGAAGGGAGTCAACCATGTCATGCGAGAGGCCTCACCCCTTGTATGGGTTGAGATCCGTGGACTCCCACTCACAACAGGTTGTAAGGTCCCGCAAGAGATACTGGAGAGGTATGGGCAAGTGCTCATACCCTTCAAGTATGACTGCATAGCAGGACTGCCACTTTTATCGAGACAGAGAAGCGGAAAGATGGTGCTGCGCGAGCCGATCCTGCAGCGCATCAAAGAAACCATAGACGGAAGAACTTATAGTTTTTCCGTATTCTACCGTGACCAGCCGACCCCCCCCCCTCCATACTGCCGGATATGCAGAATAACCGGCCACACCAAATTCAGCTGCCCGATAGGGCCATAAAAAGCTGAAACACCAACAAAGGTAAGTGGACACAGGCACAAATGTGAGAAAGGCGAAGGGTGCACCCGACCTCAAGATACAACTGGGAGAAGGAAAGGACAGCCCTACCGACGAACGAAAACACCAAAGGGCTCCGACAGAGAGGACGACATAGTCGTCATCTCCGTCAAGAAGACAACACACCCGAAAGGCCCGAAAAGAACAGTGAGGGACTCCAACCCCTCCCAAAAGGAAGGAAAGGAAGGTGGAGGAGACCCCGAAGAACCACTCCCGAGAAGCCTCCCCAGACAGGACCAACATGGAGCCTACCATGGTCCTCAAACAAATCGAGATCTCCAAAACAACTCAAGGGGGCCGAAGGCATGGAAGTGCCCACCTGAGAGGTGTCACTTCCATTTCGGACAGCTCTTTCGGCCTCAACCTTGGTAACGTCCACGGACTTGTGATTTTTACATCCTTGATTATGTCGAGACACCTAGAAATCTTATCCCTAAATTTAAGAGGGATAAAATTTAATAAAAATTGGAATAGCTACCTAGATCAACTATCACACACCACACACGACAGAATAATATGCATGCAGGAGCTGCATCTGCAGTCTAACCATGAGGTAGATAGGTACTTCACCAACTGGAATGGACTAGCAGTAACCAGCCTAGACCCCATAGGTAGAAAGAAAGGTGTAGCGATCCTCTTCCACCCGAACATAAGCGCACAAATAGAACACACGTACAGAGACGGCGATGGAAGAACCGTCATAGCTAGCTACCAAAACCAGATCCAAAGAAAAGTAATGATTGTATCGGTGTACACCCCTACCATTGCGAAGGAGTGGACAGCGTTCTTTCTGCGCTTCAATGATATTTTAGAACAGGAACTTAGGTCGTACCCTGCAGATGACATATACATTGCAGGTGATTTCAACTGTGTCCATACCCATGAGCTAGACAGGCAGGGATTCGACATTATAAGTAGGACGCATCTGATGGAAGCGCCACAACTGCAAACCATGTGTTCGCGGTTTGGCCTGGTCGATGCGTATAGATATAAACACCCAAACGTGCTGTCGTACACTCATTATAGTAAAAAATATAGTGTAGCTACTAGACTAGATAGAGTGTACGCATCTAAACACATGGCTAGGCTTCTTAGTCTGGAAGCTCAACAACGCTGTTCTGACAGTCAGAGTATGTTGAGAGTATACAGCACATCTGGAAAGACTGGTCCCTATGCCGGGATGAGTTCACTGACAACCTGGAATGGTGGGACCTAAGTAAGGATAGGATAAGGAATTATAGCATAAGGTACAGTCAGGCTCATAGTGCATACAGGATGTATCTAGAAAATAAACTCAAAGAGGAACTAAAGCTAGAGCTTAAACAGGCCACTTCAGGACTAGACAACAGAGATAAAATAAAAGCCATCCAAACCAAGATTAGCAAAGCACAGGCAGACAAAACAGAAGGAGCGAGGATTAGGGCCCGAGTACCGGCCATGAACGGTGAAGGAGATCCTTCTGTGGTTTAGAGAAAGCAAACGGTGATAGAAAAACAATAAATAAACTAATAAACAAAGACGGCCAGACCCTCACAGACTTGGAGGATATCCTAGAGGAAGAGTCTTGGTTTTATAAAGAATTGTACACTAAGAAGACACTTGTCCTTCAGCTCAGGACGAAATCTTGGCGTGTCTGCAGAATAAACTAGACCCCCTGGATGCCGAACTCCGCGAAGGGCCCATAAACATAAATGAATAAAACAGGCCATTAGGGCCTCAAATAAAGACAAGACTCCCGGAAAGGACGGCCTTACACTAGACTTTTATAAGAGATTTGAATATCTCCTAGCAGAGGACCTGACTTTCGTTGCGAATAGCGCATACAGTAGGGGGGTTCTCTAGAATCCCATCGTCTTGCTACTGAAGGGTGGAGAACTAGAGGCCCGTTAGTCTCCTAAATAGTGACTATAAAATTATTACTAAGGTGTTAGCTAACTGGCTAGCCAAAGTAATTGGTAAAGTTACGAGTGCAGATCAGACCTGTGCAGTTCCTGGTAGGAGTATCACGAATACCCTCCAGCTGTTCAGAGTAATTACAAGTAGGCTAGACACGGAAAATTCCCTTGGAATTATGCTAGCCGTGGATCAAAAGAAAGCCTTTGACAGGGTAGATTGGAATTTTCTGATAAGAACACTTAAAGCCCTAGGCTTTGGGGAGTATTTCGTGAATTTCATCCGCCTTCTCTACAGAGACATCACCACACAAATACAACAAAACGGTTTCCTCTCTTCGCCTATCCACCCCACTAGAAGCATAAGGCAGGGATGCCCTCTGAGCGCCATGCTCTATGTCCTCACTGCTGAGACGATGGCGGCCTATATCCGCTCTAATGGAAGCATTAGGGGTATAGGCGACGTCAAAGTTCAGCAGTACGTCAACAATACAACGCTCTTCCTGCAGGACATGGATAGCCTGCAGGAGGCTCTCGAGGTCTACGAAAGGGCCTCGGGAGCAAAGATCAATAAAGGAAAGACCACAGAAGCATGGCTATGAGGCCAAATTAAATTACTAGGCATCTTCTTTCCCACTAACGCACACACTAACACGAGCAAAGAAAACTGGACAAACACCGTTCACAAGATCAAGGCTTTACTAACAGCATGGTCTTCTTCAAACCTCTCCTCTCTCACAAAATCTCAACTCATACACACATACGTTGCAATAGACGCCGAGATTGATTGGTTCCTGTGGCAGGGGTGCAAACACCTGACAAATAAATAACGAGACTCCCCAGATGCCGAGGCGGGCTAAACATAATAGACCTAGAGAGCAAAACAGGTGCTCAACAAATAATAAATATACTAGAAATCTTAAGTACCACTGAGAATAGACCAAGATGTCATCAGCTATTCCTAGACTGCTTAGTTAAGGCATACAACACCCCCGACGGGTCGCATGTCTTAACTAACAAACTAAAATTATACAGAGCACAGAAAAACATACTAACAGACTACCACGTTAGCGCCCTCACTAACTGGATCAAGTCCAACACAGACATACAAGCAGACAACACAGTAAGCTTAGGTAACAATCGGCATGATGTAGAACAATTATCCCAACGTGATATATACTTCTGTCTAAGGACACACAGAGAGAAAACTCTGTTCCAAGGGTTCAGCCTGGAAAAATCCTACCTCTCCTGCCATATTTACGGAGGAGTTGGGTAGCCCGCTGCTCTCACTAGCAATAGGTACACATACACAAAACACAGGTCGAAATAAGGCCTCACTCATAAACAGCTGTGACGGCCGAACGTGGAACCGACCCAGCTCCCGACACACAAACACAACCTTACACACACCCACCACCTCAAAAAAAAAAAGTGTACAGACTCACGAAACTAAACAAACATTTTACCTTTAAAATCTAAAGTAGATATTCTCTTTGAAAGTGTGAAAAGAAAAAAAAAAAACAAGCCATCTGTTCCCAAACTTCATGACTGCAGTCTCTCGGCCAGTGAGAATTTTCGTGCTATTGCAGTAATTCTGAAAATATAACCACATTTGAATTTGCGTTGCATAAAGACGTCAATATTATAATGACTATGATTATGTAAATTAAGAATACAGATTTATATCAATGAATCGTAGTTAATTTTTTAAGTTTGCAGACAGCTTAGCTTAGATACTAGTTTTGTGTGTTTTATTACTTTCATCACAATTATCAGAATGTGTTTCAGGAGTGCGAGAGACAGCATCTTCAACTTTCACTCTGATCCACTGATGCTTTTTTGATAGGTGATGTCACATTATTTCCACAATTCCTGATTATGCAGCTGTAAGAGAATTGCCATAGGTTTAATATTTGAAAGAGTTCAAGTAGGGGGCTCATCTATACATTTAATTAGGAATTAGTGGTACTGTAGGCAGGAAACCATCATAGCTGATGCAGGCAGCCCAGGGAAGAGGAATGGTCAATCAATAGAATCCATACATTTATTTATATTAGTATGTATTGTCAAGAAACGTTAAGTAAAACAGATGGCAGTACATTTTGTATTTTTATGCTGAAAAGATCTTTGGCAAACAGTTGATAAGTGAAGTGATGATACTGCAATGATTTCTCTCCTAGTAAATACCTATTAGTGCATTCTTAGATACATACTGAAATGGACTGCAGAAGTCTGTTAATAAAGACACGTTAAAGAAAACATTCTCTGAAAGCAAACCCATTAATTTCAAAACAATTTAGCAAGAATAAACTTGTAATATCTTTCAAACAGCTATGTGCAATGCCATAACTTTCTGCCAAAGAAACTAAAACATTTTATGTGCATGGATGCATAGAATATATGGGTTCCAATGTCTAAAGCAAAAGTAGTTTTATTTAAAGTCACATAAATTTAAATATTTGTTATTTCAAGAAATTCAATAAAATCATTCAATCGAGTACATAATAGGAGTTGGTACCTTGAACATCATCAGTGATTTGAAGCAAATAACCATAAATTAGGTATTATACAAACAAATACCTTATTTAGTGAAAGAAAAAGTTAACTTCTTACAATTTGTTTTAACTGGTTCCTATAAGAAAAATTGGACAGCCACGATAATGCAGCAGCTTTGTTTTTTTCACTGGTGACATCCAGTTTACTAATAACTTCTCCACAAATTGGAGCCTTCAATGTCAGAACATTTTGAAAAAGTAGTTTCTAAGCCTGAAGTCAGGAAATTTGTACTCTGGGCAAGCTGATTAAAACAGGTTACCAACAAGCTATGAGAGATGGAGTTTTGATTCTTTCCACAGCCAGTGTTTCGGTTTTTTAAATTTTGGTTTTACTTGGTCACCAAAGCTAAAACTACACACGTAACTCCTTCTGCTTACTGCTGTGAAATTTTCTAATTTCTTAGTTCATGCAAAGTTGGGACAGTGGTTAAAACTATATCTTCAACTGTACAGGCAACAATACTTACACTACACTATATTTTTGTTGTTTTCTTAACATTTTTATAATTTTAGAAATATTAATGTAGAAAAAATTCAAACCAAAACAGATAAAATCTCTATAATATATATATATATATAATATCAGTTAAATCTGATATAAAGTAATGACATTTGTTTATTATTTGTTTAAATATTCTTCAGGTAATGTTTAAATTTCCCAACAGTAGATTTGTATTATCAACCAAGCGCTGTTGGGACACTGCACCAATGTGAAAATTCTGAAGATGCATTTAAGAGAGAACCATATATGATAGCTTCCTTCCACACACACTGGAAATTTCAAAAAAAAAATTTTAAATTATAAAATATTTCATAATGAATTCCTCATTTAATCAAAGTTCATCAGGGATGTTGCAGTAGGTTAGTGGGACAAATGTGCGGAATATGTTACATTCTGAAAACTCTTACAAGATACTTTCACAATAAATAATAATGGGATATGATACAAATGATAGAGATGTTCTGTACAAGAGATTAATTTTGTCAACAGTGTTGCATTTGTTTTAAAAATAGTTAAAAGTTTTGTAGCAATTAAGAAACTAACTTATTTGCATAGTTTATTTCCAAAAGCTCACTAATCAGGTACAGCATCTCCTTTCTCATTTTGCTTGATAAATACTGAAATACGCTTAATAAATTTACAAGAACTGGTTTGTACCATCTGAAGTTTAACAACTAAAATAAAACACTCTACTGAGTTGTAAAATTTTATCATTAAAGTGATCAGTCTCGACTGTGTCCTACTGCACATAAATCCTTCACAATTCTGTTAAAACAGCAACGTCTGTTTAAAGAAATTGATGGGAATTAATTATTTGTATTAGAATTTACTGAATTTTTTGAAAATATATATATCTGTTAGAATCTTTGCATGTTCAAAACAGTAAAAACTGGTATTTATTCAAGCCTTTATCAGCCTGGTTTAACTTGCTTCCATCCAATCACAACCTTTTCTTGAACTACAAATGAAAATTAAAAAATCTACAAAAATGAGAATACTTGGCATTTGTTTGGTTTTCTACCTTTTCTTCTAGCCTTGACTGCACGAAATGCACCCACTTAATTAAAAAGTTTATGGAATGACCGAAAAAGCACAAAACTTTGCATAAAGTTCAGTATTCAAAACATAATTTAAGTAGAAAGGAAAAAATGCAATCTATAGTGCAGAAAGTTAAAACAAATAGTAGTCAGTCACTATACCTTATCCATCAGCGAGGTTAATGAAACACTGCAACCAAGAAGTGTTAACTTTTGGCCCAGAATAAAATTGGAAATTTTGCAAACAAAGATTTCATAATCATTTCACCATCCCAGTCCATTACACAACTTTTCCAAATATCTTCAAACATTTGATTGTTCTGACAACATTGAAATACCATAGAAAAAACACAAACATATTAATACATTACTCAACCAGGAAAAAATGCAGCTAAAAAGTACATCCGAAAGCATGTATTATTACAGAAATATTAGTCTACACTTGATGCATTCAAGATTTTTTTTTAAAATGGCAATGTACCTGACAGAATTGAGACATCCTTTGGGAACAAATTGTTTCTCACCATGCCAAATGCAGCCCATAACATGAAACTCCATCCTCCTTACTTGACCTGTGGTTTTACGCACATTAGGCTTGGAGGCTTTTGTTGGACTTCTCCAAAACCCAGGTGAGGATGTCAAATTGAATTGCTGAAACCTGGATTCACTGGAGAAAATTCATGCCACCATTATTTGGCAGTCATGCAAGATGCATCCGCCACCAAAATATAAAGCATTCTATTTTTTTGGAAGGGGTTTCTTATGTACTACACATTATCTGCAGCCAAGCAGGTAGAGATTATATTAGATCACATTATACCGCTTTTCCATTACACAAGTTAAACAAACTGTACTAGATTAGTAACTTCACAGCTCTATTCTTTAGTGGTGATATCAAAATGGCTAAAGTCTTTTTCACCAAAAGTCAACACAATCTCCTCCACAAAAATTACCTCCATTTGTCTGTAACTGAAATTTACTTTTAACAAACAAAGAAATAAAGGTTAATTAAAATTAGCTTTTCAAACTTAAACCTTTCAGTGCTGGTGGTCAACATTTTAATTTCCACCTTCTCACAACCATTTGTTGACTGAATGACTGAAGTGGCCAGAGCTGTAATTTCTCTGAATTTTGACGGAGGTCTTGTTCTTCTACTCGCTGTTTTCTCAATGGTAGTCTTCTGTGCCAGAATGCTGACATCTTCCAGCTGTAAACTATTTTCATTTAATGTACTAGTTCATTTTCTGTTGATGTTGAACGATTTATAATTATATATTTTTAGGATCTTCATAAATCATGATGTTCCTTAGCTTTCACTGAAATAGCCAGGCTTAGTAATCTGTTTAAAGTTTAAGCAGTAACCAAACTCATTTCTAAAGATTCTTCACAATGATAGCCACATCGCTGCAAAATACATGATCTGCAGTCCTATCACTTCCTCTAACCAGAACTGATTATAGACAGCGCAGCTAATATTTAATTAAATAAAAAACCCTTAAAAGTAGATAAGTATTGCATACCCTGAAATAGATTTTAAAAGAAAATTTAAAGAACCTTGCTTTTATTTCAAAGATCAATGAGAGCATATTACAAATATAGAAAACTTAACTAATAATTCTTCATTAAGTTCAATGAACTTGGAAAATGAATAAAAAAGCATTGAATAAATATAAAATTCCATTTTGCTGCATATTTATTCAAGTGTAATCTGTTGATACAAGCAGCCAGTTCTATTTAGCCCTCTACAAACAATCAGTCCAAAAGGATTTGCACACCTGCATATTTACTATAGAGTTCTCAAAAATATTCATATGAAAAATGTGTGAAGTGAAAAAAGAAAACTAAAACAATTTTGATATTATTTTTGTTTTAATACTCTAACCCTGATATTAAGTTTACTAATTTCCTTTTTGTCAGTACTAACTGAGCTGAGCTGAGCTCACAGTAGTCTGAAGTTCTCTCTAAAAGCAGATGTAAAACAACATAAAATTATTTCCTGTTCTGTTACTGTTAATAAAGTAACCAATAAATGGATTTAAATTTTGCACCATCATCAGAATTTAGTCCTGAGGACAATGACGATCAAAGCTGACCAGTCAGGAACTACCAAACCAATGTTGAAGAATCTTTTAACCAAAGTGAAACAAATTTAATTTTTTTTTAAAATTCAAAATGAGTTTCTCATACTTGAGATGACAATTTAACCCACCTACCACCAATTGGGAAGAGTTATCAGCCATGCCTCTGAAAATATTCATGTAGTTTCCAAAGAGAAAACTTAGAATTTCTTTAGTTAATAATAAAATTTTTGTTACAAAAATCCAGTTAGTTCAATGCTTAGCTGGGATACAAACCACAGAAAAGTGTGGGGAGACCAATGAGATAGTGCAATAAAACACATTTTAGTAAGAATGAAATTGTAAAACATGTTATCTAATTTTGTGGTAATAAACTTGCAACCACACGTGTGTTTGTGAATAAACAAAAAGTCAGCCATCTTTTTCAGTTCACCATATCACATTTAGTCGTACCGATGTTTTAAATTTTGTCCTAAATTGCTCAAACTACAAATTGGATTTTTTTTACTCCACAGTTTCCAATTAATCCACATCAAATAAGGAACTTATTAGTAGGCTATGTATCAACCACCTTGATTATAAATAAATCCATCCCCCGAATAGTCCTCAAAAGACAAAAAGTAGAAACCATCCGAACAATTGCTCCAGCAATTATCCTTATCTTTTAGCTCTCCCTTTCTTATGATTACTATACCTGCCAGATGAAGTAAATGACCCTTTATTATCTATTAAAGTTATTGGTCACCAATGATACTGAAGTTATGAGCATTCAGATTTTTTAACTGTAGAGTTTGACTTATACATGATCCCAACTAGAGATCTAATACGACAGTATCGATTCTTGCCTTATTGTTCCAATAACAGTCAACATTCGTGCTCTCATTTCCTCAACAGATGTACTCCATGCATGGACCATCCCCACAATGTATATCAAGGTTGATGCTGTCCAAGGATGACTAAATCAGGTTAGGTTCCTTCCACAACGCCCTGGAGTGTTTTATGGACAATGTTCTGAGATTTGTGGAGCAAATCACAGATTTATACCTATTGCCAGAGAATCTGCTAATGTTCCTACTTTTTCGTCTTGACTTACAAAGAACATTTAACAAAAAAAAAAATGAGTTAGGAATTAACATAAGGCTGTCTTCCCTAAATCATCACAATAGTGATATTTTTTAAATGCCTCAACTATCACTATCCCAGTAAATTGTTTACACTGAACACTATCATGCTTACTTTGTAGTACTTCGCACGCTGATTCCAAATCTGAAAACTGCTCTTGGATGTCATGTTTTTCAGTTATGGCATGTGACTAATGGATGAAGGTTATTCATAGAATGTAGCAAACTAAACCTTAAAACTGCGCTTTTACATCATGGTAACCAAAGACCTTCGGTTCCTATAGCTCATGCAGTTGGCTTGAAAATGATAAGCTATTCAGATCATAAATGGAAAATTTGTGGTGATCGCAAAGTTATTTCTCTCCTCCTTGGATTGTAGCTAGGGTACACAAAACACGTGTTTCTTGTGTCTTTGGAACAGCCGTGAAGATGCCAACCATTACACCCGTAAAGACTGGCCTATGCAACAGGAACCTATAGTTGACATGTACAATGTGCAACATATGCCATTGGTAGATCCTCAGACTGTCTACTTTCGGCCATTTCATATCAAATTCGGCTTTATGAAACCTTTGTCAAAGCCATGGATAAAGATAGTGATGGCTTCAAGTGCCTAAGAGAGAAGTTTGGTGCTGACAAGAGTGAAGCTAACCTCAAAGAAGGAATTTTTGTGGGGTCCGAAATTCAAGAACTCGTGTGTGAAGATTGGTTCAAAAAATAAGCTGAACCCACTGAAGTCTGCAGCATGGGAAGCATTTATTTTAGTTGTACAGAACTTTCTTGGCAAATATAGAACTGAGCAGTATGGGGAAAACATGCTAATGGCATATCAGCAAATGGGGGCCAAGATGTCAATAAAGATGCATTTTCTGCATTGCATCTTGATTTTTTTCCAACCAATCTAGCGGTTGTCAGTGATGAGCATGGTGAAAGGTTCCACCAAGACATGAAGGTGATCCAAAATAGATATCAGGGTAAATTCAATCCCGACATGATGGGTGATTACTGTTGGTTCCTCCAAAGGGAGACTGATTCCTAACGTAAGCGCAAGAACAAGTGTCTGAAACATTTTTGAACATTTGCAATGTATCTACTATGTAAGTTAAATGTGTTTCATATCTTCCATACTGCATTTATCAGTCTTTCTCAAGCATCTGTTGACCGATTATGGCAAATGTGTTTCACATTAAACATTTGAATACCAAATATTGTTGTTCAAGCTTTATATGGTTCATATAACATAAGTCATAATATAGCGTTAGTGGTGAAATTCCTCCTTATGCATATCTCAAAAACCTGATGTCCTAGCCAAATTCTGACTTCAGATTTGAAATCAGCACCCAACATTTAGCTAAGATCACCCACATTTTGCTCAGTGGAAGACAAAAAGTTTCATTTTGTTGTCCAGTGTAATTTATCTCATCTCTATTTAGATTTCTGCTGATTCTTATAAGAATCTCTACCTTCTGAATTAAAAAGAAAGACATTCCAATCTCTTTATCTATCTCCTCATTCAAATATGTCTACCCACACTGTATGATAGATGTTTTAACAATAGTGCAGACTCAGACACACCAGTAATTTTTTAAAAACCCTAAAACCTGTGGACAGGAAGTGCACACCCCCAACTCATTTGGAGAGAGAAACATCTAGAATTTGGTTATTTAAAAAAAAAAAAAGGACCAAAGTAGACATCATTAGAGCTCATGAGCATAAATCAGCGATATGGGTGGTGCAGTAGTCCAGTGCTTAGGTTGTTGGCCTGCTAAAGTCAATGTCTTGCAATGGAAACAGGTGCATCTGATTAATCTCCTTGGCATGGTTTCTTCTCACTTTTCCCAGAGATTTCCTCCATCAGCTGAAAATATAGCTGTAGTAGGATTTTCGCTGTCAAAGTCAGAAAGGCTGGACCCCATGTAGGCAGGAATAACAATGCCTCATAGCATTACGCTCCTCCACCAGAGTTTTGTACCTTGTAAATGTGTGTCTGTATACAGCTATAAAACGTTAATCAATTGTGCAGCAGCTCTGTGGAATGCTCATGGTCATCATGTTTTAAAAAGTTCCTGCCCATCCTTAACCACCTAAATTATGATATATATCACACAGTATAACAGTATTGACCGAAAAACATTTTTCATATTTAAGACTCGTTTAATGAAACTTTGTGTTTATTTTGAAAAATAAAGGTAATCCAACATTTCAATTAGATTATAAATGTTTTTTGAAAGAAAAAAAAAAAAATCAAAAGAATCCAAGATTTTGAAAATATTTTAACCAGCCTGAATTCTGATTCAAGACTATCACTGAAATTATTATAATTAAAGTTTAAGAAAACTTGATAATAATAATAAACAAAAACAAGAACTGCCTGATTTTATTCAATGCATGTTTTCATGTGTTTTACATCATCACTTTTTCCACCACAAATTAATGAAAGTGTGTGTTATATCAATATGATGGCTCTGGTTTCTATCCAATGATAAAGCTAGAAAATCTTGCCACAAACCAGTATTCATCATCGTGTTTTCTCTATTTTTAATATTGGGAGATTTTAGAGCCCGATTTGGTGATTTTGTTTACCATCTAAAAAAATTTAGCCACCTACCGATGAATATGGGACAGCAAACATGTATCAAATGTGTAAAAGGTTTCAAGAACCAAGAGCATTCCGAGGATAAAGTTGTCACAAAAGCAGTGGGAAAGGCAAAGACCCATGCATAACTGTGCTGAACTATATACGGGTATTAAAACCTTGTTTATTTATTTTTTTCATTTTTATTTATAATATTTTTTTAACAAATGAACAATCTGCTCAAAGACTCACAATAACAGAAACAGTGTTAATTAATTAACTGATTCACCCTTACCTTAGCTTTTTGGGCTTTTTCCATAAAGACTTCATACTGTTTAAGTTTTTCAAAAATCGCTTATAGGTTTCATCAATGGAAGGACCTCGGCAGAACTCTACAAACAAACAATTCATTTATTTTACAGAGAAAAAGATGTGTATATCATAATAACTCAAACATTATAGGATTCACACATGCATGTTTATTCCCCAATAAGTGACAATAAATTTATAAAAAGTCAAGTTTCAGTATTTTGCATGAGCATTTCTAATTCTACAACAGATGTATATTCTGTAGTGAAATTAACTTTGGTCAATTGACTCTCAACTGTTTATCAAGATGCTCCCTCCATGGGTTTACTACAATCCATTCCAAAACTTCCATGATGTGCATATGCATATATTGTTATTCCATCTTCCTGCAATATGTGGTAAATACATAAAGACGACATCCATCAATAAATGTAAGATCCAACTTATTTCCTACCAAATACCTGCTCAAAGTATTGCTCCAAATTGACTATACTTGGCTCAAATGTAACACAAACCTGTCTCCAACAACATGTATGTCTAAATGTGAAGTGGTAAATGTTTTAAACTTGTCAGTGAAGAGTATGAATGGCACATATACAAAAGGCATGCCAACATACATATCACAACTGTTAAGGCAATGGCCTTAATGTTCATCTGTCACTAGTGGCTTTGTCAAACAATTTTCCAGGATACCCGATTTATGCAGGAACAATGCCATGGCAGTGATGTTGGTGCTACAACAATTGAAATGTTGGCAGTCATTGCAATTCTGCTGAATAAAATACAAGATGGTTTGTTTAGTGATTACTTACACCTTCCTCCCTAAACACATTTGGTCAACTCACAATATGTATGAACAGCAAAAAAAGATGGGTAAGCATCTTGGCTAACATGCATTTTATAGTGGTGATAATGTGGTCAGATAAATCAACTATGAAACTAAACCATTTCTTGAAGCTCTGTTTTTGAAAGGCATTCTTATTATTATTATTATGGCAAAGACCTGCATACTCTGTCTGTGAATATGAATGAATGAATGAATGAGAGACAGATAATAACCAAAACTGCTTATGATTTATAAAATTATCAAAGCATTCAAATTTTACCAAGACAATCGGTTGAACACTAGCAAAACAGCAAGATCAGAAATATGTAGCATCATCACTGCATAGCAAAATTTCAAGCATAGTTAAAACATAGTTCCAAAAAATGTCTCTATTGTTGACAGATGTGTCCAACCTAGGAACCAATATCTGAAGTCCGAGAGAAGTTATGCACTTGATGCATAGTAGCTGAGCATCACTAAAAACAGTGGAAAATAAAAAAGCCACCAAATGTGAACTTTCCTGAACAATAATTGCTTGTGTGCTATATTTGGTGTACAATTTCATTGTACTGAATACTGAAAAAGTATCATAATATTCCTGGTGTACAGATGCCAGATATGTACGAAGTCTTTTTTGGTGGGTGTTGCTAATGTACTGTAATTTTCAAGTGGTGATGTTTCAGGAACCGTTTCCTGACACTGATTTAAACATAGTCCTGGAAAATTATGTCTTATAAAGTGTTAGTTCAATCAGTAAGATTCTGCAAAAGTTTTGAAAACTGCTATAGTAGTCAATCAGGGCCAACCATCTGCTCCACCGGCCAAGATTTCTGATTTTGAAGGCAGGAGGGAGCCAATGATAGATTTTTCACTTACACCATGTATATCACCAATGGAGTATCAAAAGCAGTCTATCTGGAAAGCTGGATCATTGTAGTTTCAAGCTACACAAATATGTGATAAATGTAGCTGAGGTATACACATGCACATTAGTATTAGATTAAAGAAAACAAAATTCAAATTTTAACAAAACCATCAGCAGCAGTACATTAAACAAAGTAGATTTTCAAACAAAGCCTAGTCAAGGATTAGTCTAAAAATTTCCATTTGGTTTGAAGTTATGCCTTTGTTCAAATCAAACCACCATCTGGTCATTTAGATTTATCATGTGTCTGCTGATATTCTTAAATGTCAAAATACAGAAACAATTCAACTAGATTCGTCACACACCTTACCATTCTTTTAGTGATAAAATCTAGGTATATTTTCATTCTCTTTTAAAAAAAACATTTACCAAGTGACAATACTTGGCTTGGGTTGTTTAATTTGTTCAAAATTTCAGATTTGTTAGTATGTCCACAACAACACGAGCACTTTAATATTTTACCTTCAAATTGATACTTTCTAGCCAATTTTCTTATCAGTGAATCTCTCTTCTGAACATTCTCTTTGTTTACATGTTGAAAGAGAAGTTTTTATTTTTAAATGTTTTTATGTCCAAATATTTATCCTTTTTATTCATGAAAATCAATCAGTAAAAGAAACAGGTTTTCATAACTTTAAATTTAGTGCCAGTCAAAAAACCTATTGAGAGAAAAGTTTCATTTATTAAAGTCGCCATCTTAATCTACAGACAGACAGACTGACTGCCAATGTGGAGCCGGTCAGAATCATTATATTGAAATGTTGTCTTTATTGAGCAACTACTGGTGAACAGAATTTCTCTCAACATTCTCACACTGTCCACTAGTCTCTGATGTTCTGAGGGTATGCGAGCCCACCATGCAAAAACTTTACATTAATCAAGGTTATCACTAATCATCTTTACGGGCTAACTCTCACTCAACTCTGTGTCCGTTTGCCAAATCAGTTCAACCTTCTGTGTACTGTCTCCATTGACAGCTCCTGCCAGTTTCCCACAGCAAGGTCTAGTTAGAGTTCTATTTCTCCACTTTTCACACAATTCAAACCCTAACCTCACAGCAATATCATCAATGCATAAGTGTCCATGCACATTCATCATCACACAATGAAGAACCTCAATCAGTGAAATCTACTCAGCTGTGAGAGGCTCAATTACTAATCCATTTAACATATGGATCAACCATTTTAAACTGCTGTAATATGTTATTTCCTGGCAAATAAAAGAAATAAAACTTCCAGAATAGTGGCAAGATATATAAAAACATTTTGTGTATGATCTTTATTACCATACCACTTACCATTCCTCACAAAATAAATAGATATTTCTTTTGGGGTTCCCCTTGTATGTATATAGAGGCAGACTACATGCAAACTTGATGTACCTGGATGAAATGTTAATATTTAAGTTTGTCTTCTGATTTTAATGGAACAAGATCCTCAATGAGAAAATAATTTCTGGATCTCTAATACTGATTAGCAACAAATATTTTCATGTTATCAGAAATTTGGAAGCCTGATTTTGGTTGGAATGTCATGCAGTTTTTTTTGTTCCAACTTACTCAAATCAAAAACATTACCATAACAACAACCAAAAGAAAGTGTATAAATGGAAAGGCGTGGACAGTTTTTGTGCTCTATCCTCAACACACAAAGAAAGAATATGACAGATGCAGGTTTGAAATATTTTATGAACCACAGAGCACAATGTTTGAGTTAGATAATTAGCATCCCCACAACCCCCAGATCAACAAAGCTGTCTGAATATTTTAAATCATGAATAATCCAGCCTGGAAAAATGGTAGGGTTGGTTCATCCACAACATAAAAGTGAAAACATTTCTCAATGAATAATGCCCATACTTGTCCTCAACAACTGTATAATGGAAGCTTCAAAGAGAAACCATCTATCCAATTCTTCACTTTGTTAACCATCCTCTGGCAACATCTGACAATTATTTAAGCAACAATTTATATTTACTGAGATAAGTTATTAACAAGAAATATTTTAGTTCTGGAATAAGTAAAGTCTGCTAATTTCTCAGAATTCAGTGTTCATGACCCTGATGATTTATTTTCCTTTCAATATAATTAGTAAATAAAATTATTTTTTTTAGAAGAGGATATGACATACAGGAAAGGATCTTAAATTGAGAAGCTTCAACAAAGCTAGAGAGATTAAGATAAAATCTAAAAGCTACCATATGGAGGAGGCAAACAAGAGCAGATACTTTGGGTATAGGTGAGACTCACTTTGGCTTCCTGTTCTAACTTGCCCAGATCTAGCAGCAGCTTGGATTCCATTTCCTGCAAATGATCTGCCTTACTGATCGGTGTCCCTTGCCTGAGCTCAAGCTGAAATATGACAATGTGAAAAGTCACAAAACTATACTTCAGGTAAGAGAAGAAACTATTTAAAGGAGAGAATGAATAGTAGTACTTTTGAAACAACAACATTCTGCTCATACCTACAATCAAAGATACCACAGAGTCTGCACTGTAAGTATAGGAAAGACCCTGTTTACACTATAAGCCCAGGACATATTCTGTACTATAAACCCAAGATGGTATTAATGTGTAGGCAACAAACTGTTTGCATCACTAAACCACAAAAGCAAAGCTAAGAAAGGAAAGGATAGGGCTCAGCTGAAAATCTAAAACAAAAGTTTATCCAAAACAATTAACAAATTTGAGTCTGCCCAGTTAAATTTGGTTGTTTCTTATTGCCCCTTAGAGCAGCAATGTGTCAATCAGTACCAGATACCCTTTCTATGAAGAAACTAAAATAAATCACAACGGTAACAAACCTCCATCTGTAAGTCTTCCATCTCTGTTAACTTGCTCTGAAATTCATTCAACGTGCTTTGAAGTTTGTTGGTGGAACCTGCAATACAGAGCAGAACATCAGTATAGCTTCTGAGGCAGCCTGACACAAACCTAACAGTATAAACAACATTGGCAGGTTTGTTCAAGAACAAAACTCATACTCTGCAAAGCGATAATTCTAACTTCCCACAACCTCAACATACTTTCACTTTACAAATAGGAGTTATGTAGAATTAAAGTTACTAACTACGTAGCTTGCCATCTAGATGTCAAATACACACCTCAAATATGTAAATTTTGTCTCTAAATACATACATTTATGGCAGCTGCTAAACTAATATGGAAAGTCACTGAATTTTATCAATAAAGCACAATCTGAAATGAATTCTCTATCTGCAGTAGATTTTCAGTGATAAAAGTAAAATGATTATTTTAAGTCAGCAGAGCAGGAAGCTTTAAACTCTCTTTAAACAAAAACTCAGCAAGTCTGTTTTTACAAATATTTATACTGTTCTGCTTCCGGTATTTGTTCAGGTGGAGACTACTAAATAGCTACTAGCACTACTAATGCCTAACCAATAACATTTATATTCAGCACATAACATTACAGGAACTCTCAGAGAAATTATTTATCATTATACAATCCTTATCAGAAATTTTTAAAATTCAATTGTGCCACAAGGAAAACACCTTTGTCCATAAATCAGACTATTACTAATAAAAAATGGTTAAATGTCCTAAAACCTTTTCTAAGACATCTTATCACCTCACCCAAGATCCTGCTGACTTTGAAACACACTTTACAATGTTTTCAGCTTTACAGGGAACTTTGCCCTTTTATTCTACTGGTGTATACTAGTGCATACATTTTATTATGCGTGACATTTCTTTTGTTTCTGATTTATTATTTATAGATTTATTTTGTTAAATAAAAGTCAAAACAATAGTACTGCTTTATTACTGCACAATCAACTTCACAAGAGATTACTACATTAAGAGAGAATGTACAGAGACCCTACAAATATTGAAACTGTGCATTTTCACCCTGTAACAAGAAATAAACAAAATATTTGGTTTAAAATAAGGTTATGTGACAATTATGGCCACCAGCATATGTCTGGTAATTTGACTGAGGTCTTGTGAAGTTTTTCTACTAAAGAGTTCATTATTGATAGAAACAAATAATATTTTACTCAAAATTGATAAACCTAATTTTGTTCAAAACCCCTCATATTTTATATATACTAAACTATACTATACCCTATCAACTGTGAACTAGTTTCAGAAAGAAAACATTTTTTTAAATCTTTAGAAAAAGCACTGCATGAAATATTGAGTTTCCATTCAATGAAAGCAAATGGAAACTGAACAATCTCAGGCTAGTTTCTGTTTGGTACAATCCAGACATTGCCCAGTTTCCAGATGATTGCTGTTAATACACATGGAATTTCATGCAGTCAACTAAAAGGTTTCTGAAGAAATCAGATTTATTAAAGGAGGCTGAGTTTGATACAGCAAATCTTACCAATGTCATTTGTATGTGTATTGCTGTTGGCTTGTATGGACAAGAGATTGTCAAGATTTTTCTGAAAAGAAAATTGTACACTAGAAATTAGATACTGTAGATATGTCAAAATATCGCTGCTGCAAAACGTTTTTGGTCAGTGAAAAGTTCATGCCTGACTCACCCAGGTAGGTTCAAAAAAAAAAGGAGAAGGAAGATGTAAAAAAGGAGGATAATTTTCCAAAACTGAGAAATCTGCCATGCCCTATCTTAGTCTTCCACAAGATCACTACAAACAACATCCCACAAAATTAGTTAACTTTCCACTGATATCATACTATTTAAACCTACATTTCAAAAAAACATCATTTACCACCAAGTTCTCCAATGAAATGCAATTCTATTCAGCTCTTTTGATGTTGGAGTTATTCTATGTCTCTGCCTATCAAAGAACCCAATATCAATTCTATGTTTATACTAATTACAGATAAGAGATTCCATGCCAGCTATTAATAAACAAACTGTTGAAAACCATCAAAATTAGTTGTTATATAACTTCTGACAGCCAGTTTAGATTAGAAATCATACTGTCCAAATCCTAATATTACTGACAAATAACAACAAATTGTATGTAATAATATGATCACCAGCTTACACAGTAATATGTAGATGTGTCTATAACTCCATTTCCTCAAATGTAACTCATTTTAAGTACTGTATTTTTTGGCATTAAGTCGATACTTTTTTCTACAAGGGCCTGATCATCAACTTATACTCCACTTTGACATATATGGATGAAATCATGATACTGGAAACATGGGACACTTAAGTACCATGGGGAATTTATACATGATTGTATTTGCATGTGCGAGTGCATGCTGACTCAGATTCATTACCTCCCTTAATCTTGAGTGATCTCTGTTGACCTGGAAGGCCCATGTTGTCTTCAGTCTACTCTGAGGATAATTTGTAAACAAAGACGGTTTTTGTATCACTACACGAATGCACAAACAACGCAGTCTAAATGGTTATACCGCTATACTCACTAATTTCTAAGAACTATTTCTAAGGGTTTACATAATTTGCAACACCGTACCTGTGATTCAACTTTTTATTTGATAGACAAAATTCATATCAAACTGTGTTCCATACGGATTGAGGCTTCTTTATTTCGCTTTCATTCTCTTTCTTTACCTACCTAAAACTCTTTCCTTTCCCAAATCTCTCTCTCTGATGTTATCCACCAAAGCTGCTTTGTAACCCTAACATAAATTTTATACTATTATTACTGTACAGAAGTATGGTTGTACTATCGACTTACACACCACTTCAACTTATAACTCGAAAAATATGGTAGCTACACCTGCTTAACTTGAAATGGTCATTAGTCACCAAATTCAATGAAAAATGAGATTATAGACACAAGAAATGTTGACAAAAGAGAATCCTGACGACAGCAACATAAAAAGTTTGCTGAAACATAATAAAAATTAGATCCCTTAATTGGTGATAAAAACTTCCAAAAATGTTAAACACACAAACACCACAGATAAATTCTCATAACAATAAATTCTATTCAGTAATTTGAGAGGTAAAAAAAAATAAAATTTAGGTTCAATTCTAATCTTGCTGTAAGGGTCTCCAAAGGTGTCTGTGGGAATGAATTTACTCAAAATAATGTATGGCAGCATCTGCTCACACTATGAGAGAGAAAGACAGCAGAGTCTCTAAGCGAAGGTTTCAAACTTACCTCAACTGTTCCTGTGAATTTTTTCCATTCTTTATACTTAGTTTTGTCAGCTTACAGATTTTCTTTCAGCTGGAAAAACAACAAACAACAAAATACACACACACACTCACAGGAAATCAATTTCCTTAAAATCAGATCAATGTTTCTCCAGAGCTAAATTAAATAATGTCAAAAACCATGAAAACAATTTTTGGTTTTAAATGAGAAACATTAATTTTTACTGCACACGATATGTTTATAACCTGTTCAGTCAATCGAATCTCCTTTCTTTCCAAGAACAGTAAAAACTACCAGAGAACCAAATGTTTATCCATCACCCTTCCTCTATTTCTCTCTTTCTAAAAACATTAAAACTAGCAAAATAAAAATCACAAATCCACTAAACAACTCACTTCTTGTGTTCCTTCAGGTATTCAATTTCACAATGGCATCCTGAAAGATGTAACAAAAAAAAACCACATCAGCAGGAAAGGGAAAGACAAGATTAAAGTTACTACCTTAAAGTTGCCTTATCCTCAAGCAGTGACATATCTTGCTATTTAGCTTTACTTTAGACAGTTCATGTTATCATTACCTGGAGTTGCTGAGTGGACATTGACCAATGGAAAGCTGTGGTGAGGGTTGTTATTGATCTGGTAGGGTAGGGCTGGACAGAGATGTAGGGCCAGGTTTTGGTCATTGTGTGCTGTTGTTGTTGTTGTTGTAGGGTCCACAAGGGGACATTATGTGATAAGGGTCCTACTGCATGGGAAATGTAGGCTTGCTATCAAAGCACTGTCAATTTGCTTTGTCCACTTGTTGGCTATTGTTTGGCAGGTAGACATTTACACTGTCCAGCTGTATCTGCCATTCCACAAACGTCTGCTATAAATTCGTGGAGACTTCACTACTCCACACTACAGAGGAAAGATGCTGACTGGTTACTGCGCGTTATTATATTATTTTTAGAAACAAAATGTTAATTGGCTGATGAGGGAAGGCAATCATGAAGAACGAGTAGATGTCGGCATTCCCCTGACATTCAAATGGGTAGCATCGTCGACTGCGCAAACACCACCTTGTGCCACTCCATATTAAGTGCTTATTTCTCATTTTCCATGGTTTATCACGACTTAGGAATCTTCTCATATACTATTGACTGAGAGTTGTTCAGATACATGCTTTTTCCTAAATATATTCAATTACCTATGCTATGGTTACGTTTTTGCATGTGAAAATCCAGTAAAGGCTTAAAATAACATGAAAACTTATTAATAAACTAGAATGCTTATTAATTTAATTTGTGTTCATTAGTTACTGCCTTCCATATAAATTACATCACCTTTCTTTGTTTTGCTGGACTAGCTCAAGTTGGAAATGTCAAAGAAAAGGAAGTACAACGAAGCATACGTATCATTTGGTTTACTTTCATCGCTGATCGTGATGGGACACAAAAGCCGCAGTGTTTCCTGTGTGGCAAGGTTTTTGCCAATGGAAGCATGAAGCCAACAAAGCTGAAGGAGCATCTCACATCTGTCCACCGCGAAAATACATCGGACAGTGTTGATCTTTATCGTGCGAAGGCGACTTGATTTGAGAAAGCTGGAACTTTACCAAAAATAGGATTTCTCCCAACACAAAAGAAGCCACATATGATTGGAGAGACCTTGGTAAAGCCATGTGCCCTGGAAATTATCGAGCTGGTTTGTGGCTTGGAGCAGATGAAGTGAAGCGGTGCCATTGTCAAATGTCGTCATCCACTCCAGAACTGTTGACATTTTTAAAAATGTTTTGAAGCAAGTAATGGAGGAATTGGCAGCTACGCCATTTCTGTTCAGCATGCAACTGGATGAAACTACTTATGTCTCTCAGTGCAGCCAGCTCCTGGTTTTCATCCGTTATATGCTTACTGGTGCCATCAAAGAATTCCTATTTTGTGAGCCCCTTTTGGAAACTACAAAGGCCATCGACATCTTAGAAATAATGAATAGTTTCTTTGCCAAGCAAGACTTTAACTGGATGAAAAAATCTTGGTGCTTGTGCACAGATGGAGCACCTGTGATGCTTGGCAAAACATCTGGTTTTGCTGCTTTGGTGAAGAAAGAAGCTCCTCAGGTCATTGTGACCCATTGTTTTCTACATTGCCATGCATTGGCATCAAACACTCTGCCAACAATCCTGAAAGAAGTCTTGTCTACTGGCGTGAAAGTCGTCAACTTCTTCAAAGCCAATGCTTTGAACCATCACGTTTTCAAGAGGTTTTGTCAAGAAATGGGAGCAGCATATGAAGTTCTTCTCTACCACACAGAAGTTCGCTGGTTTTCCAGAGGAAAAATCTTGAATCGCTTGATTGAACCTTGGGCAGAAGTTTCACTTTTTTTGAGAGAAAAAGAAAGCCCATTCTCAGAATAGTTTGACAGGGAAGAGTTCATTCAGGGCTTGGCTTACTTGGCGGATATTTTTAGCCATATGAATGAGGTGAATCTTTTGATTCAAGGCACTGCGGTCACCATTAAGGATGCTGCTGAAAGACTGCAAGTTCTTTTGGCCAAGCTGCCACTGTGGACAAGGAGATTGAAGGCAGGCAACTATGCAAACTTTCCAATGTTAGAGGAAGTGCTTTTGCAGGATGGAATTGAGAGTGACAAAGCCCTGTCAATTTCTCTGCAGGCAGAAAGCTGCAGACATCTGGATACACTGCAGAACTCTTGGAAAGGTTACTTCTGCTCAGGTGACCTTAAAGTTGAAATATGGATTCATAATCCTCTCATTGCTGACAGACTGTATCAATGATGAAGATCTTGCCAAAAATGACCTCATTGACCTGAAGACAAAGGAAATGATACGTAATGAATTCAACTCCAAGAGTCTTGGAGAATTCTGGTGTTTGTTGACACAAGCCTACCATTGTCTGGCTGAGCGAGCTATGGGTGCCCTGATTCCGTTTGCTACTACATACTTTTGAGAGTCACTTGTTCACATGAAAACGAAAAGTTGAAATTGATTGGATATCAGAGATGACATGCGTGTTGCCTTGTCAAAGACCGCTCCACAATTTCATTGAAACGAACTTTTGAGCAGAATTAAAGTTTTGTTTTGTTTAATTTGCACCAGTTGGATGTATTTCATTTTTTCATGGAGTGGCCATTAATTTTTGCATGAAAAAGAGTGAGTAACAATTCTTTGTAAAGATTGTTTTATACTTTGTGATGAGGCAATCAATTTTCAATAAAGTATATTCATTGTATGCAATGTTGTGTTTATGTGCTTATATGCAATTTTATAGGGAGGGGATCCATAGCTTTCACCAGATTCTCAAAGGGGTCCGTGACTCATAAAAGGTTAAGAACCATCGATCTATGAGAAGTTTGTTTCTCTTTAGTCTGGTCATGAAGATTTTGCCTCACTTAACCATGTGACTGGCAGTTAATGGAAATCGGTAATGTCAGGATTTTGGGCAGATTCTGTTCAAGGTCAGAGTTAAAAATCATGGAATTTTTATTTTTAATTAGAAATCTTAAACCTGCCTTGAACAATCACTTTTCTATTCCTTTGCTTATCAAATAATTCCCCCCACCTCACCTATTATACTTACCATTCACACATTATACATTATGCATCCTGTTGGTCTGGTTGTGAGCTTTCCTGTGTGTGTTAGGGAATTTTGTTTTTGTTAACAATAGATAAGTTTACATCCAAAATGTCACTGCCATTCTCTACTTAAATTTAAGATGTTCCATTCTAAATGTATGTGAGGAATATAATCCAGTCATGCATGGAACTCTACACAGCATTTGACCCTTCAATTTGAGTTAATTTTCTTGGGATTTTAGTACATCATTCACAATGATGCAGAAGATACTACCCGCATGGTTTGGAAAGTAGTATGCGAGCAGAGATGGAAACATCTCAGCATTAGAAATCTGTGTTCTACCTAACAAGGTAAGAGCATCCAGCATCAATGAGCATACGCCAAAAGTGTAATGTTTTCTACAAGTGCCTAGTGCTGAAGCAATTATTTAAAACCATTTATCCAAAATGGATTGCTAATTAGCAACACCTCCAAATCATTTGTCCAAAACATTCAACTACCAGATCCTCAGTTAGACGTACTGTCTGCTTTTAACAGAAAGTTCTTTGACAAATCCATCAAATGAAACATTTTAAAATTGGTTATAGTAGTTATAATAAAACTTAATCAAGTGCAATCAGTTTTTCCTTACATTTGGAAAGTCAGCTGTTAATTTAAAAATTTTTAAATTTTCATTTACATATGCATTGCTTAATTATTCAATAAATATTCAATGCAAATTTATGGAGAAAGACGTTATTCACTATTTTCTACCTAAAATTTTGTGGCTTCAACAAAATGTATAAAAATGAGACTCTTTTACTTGTTCTACCAGTAATAGGACTTCAAACGTTGTTCCCCTAGGATACCACCATATTTTCTTGTGATTACTTGTATCCTAAAAATTAAATTAAACACACACCAACAGAGATAAATATTAAATATGAAAGATCTATTTTTTTTTCACAAATGACGCATCAAACCTGGAGATCTTTCTTTTTCTTTCCAATTCATTTGGTACAATAACTTTCTTCACTATGACCACAATATTTCCTCACTAATTAGCACAAGTAATTAACCATGACATCAACAAGTGTTGTTTTTTTTAAATCAAAACTGCTGTAAAACTAATTCTCTGAAATATTCAGTTCAAACCCCAGAAAATCTAACTTCAGTGTTGCATTGTCAAAGATTTTTTTTTTTTTTTTCAAAATTGCATCTATCTAAAAGCAACCAACACAAATTTCTATATGATGTATTGCATGTGTGGGTGCATGCTGACTCAGATTCCAGTTACCTCCCTTACATCTCTGTTATTCAAGATATCAGCATTATTGGAATATTACTATAAGGCTACTGAAAAGAGACAGATTATTC